>CM044001.1:126850986-127308486 GCA_024085815.1 Flaveria linearis
ACCCCCGACTCGTTAACAAAGTCAATAACAATAACTAAAATAACAAAGCATAAAATAAACGTGCCAAATAAAAATCAATTGATGACCCAAAATTAATTTAACCTGTGACCCGTGATTAAATCGATTAACCAACAATCATCCCCTTAATCGGCTTATTCACACTACGCATTCACAGCATCCAAAACACCATCTTCTCCATCTCGACTTTTACCGGACACCTGACCTTCATTTCGGTTACGTCCAAACTCATCTCTATAACCACAACATCTAACATGGCATCTAGCTGGAACCCGTTTATTAATGTCTTGACTCTTCACAGATCAACGACCTCTTCCCCGGTCACATCCAAAGCCAACCCGACTTGAACTCCAACACCATAAGTCCATAATATTGTCACAACCAACTTGCTTTAACAACTTGTACCTTTTCCCGATCCATTTTGTTCCAAGAGGCTTCTACCACCAACTACGAAAACAAAACCACCGCCTTTTAAAGTTTTCTTTCTTCCACCAAATGAAGTCGAACCCAAAGCCACCTGCTTTGACAGATCCATAACGCCCGTTTTTCATACACTTCCATCGGTAAAACCCTTATCACGAAACAAGTCAATCAAAGCACCTGCATAATCATTTTATTGTTGTCAACGGTTGTATATATGGTGCGCAAACCCACAACTAACAACCAAACAAACAAACAAACAAACATACCCAGTGTCTCCCGCTGAAGAGCAGGGTCTGGGAGGGGTATATGGTGGCAAGTCTTTCCTCTATCTGAAAGATAGAGAGACCGCTTCCGAAGAGACCGCTTCCAAACAAACAAACAAACAAACAAACTAACAACCAAACAACCCTAAATCTATTTTCCTTTGATCACTACTAACAGCCATAAAAACACCGATGTTTACCCATCACCACCGTCCTTTTTCTCCACAACAATGGCTGACTCAAACCACCTCCGCGTCACCGTTTTCTGTTGGTTCAGGCCACTTTGACTCACACACAAGCTCACACTTTGCAAAATGTATCTATGTATTATTGATTCAAAGCAATGATTACGAGGGATGAAAATGAAAGAAGGATATTAATCCTCTATATAGTGAGAAAAGTTAATAAAGCATGTTGAAAACTCAAGTCCACGTGCTCCCTTTAATCAGCAACTAACTCAACGTTCACGTACTTCAACCAACTTGGTCAAATATGACCAATTTGCTTATTAAAACGTGCATAACTAATAACTTGACCCGGATGACCCATTCGACCCGCTTAAACGTGAGTCATGAATGAACCCGATTAACCCAACATTTTCTGCTGTAAACCAGTCCCGAAATAGCCACCTACTGTCCCAAAACACTTTGGTAACCTGCTGTGTTTACCTCGCAGCAAAGGGCTACCCTTCGAAGGTCGACTCTCAAAACAACCTTTGCTGTCTCTCGAGCCCTAGTGTCATGACCCGCCAAAATACAGATCGCAATCCCCTAATTTTCATCGATTAGGGGCCTTTTTTTAAAGCAAACAAGGCTGCTCGGAAAACTTTGGAACAACCCAAACAATTTTAGATCAACTTAGCAGCATCGGAACACTCTAGAATGTCCCATAAGGCACTAGAAAACGTGGCTTAAAGGCTGATACGAAGAGCTCTCTAGAACAAGCATGAAAGATCATGGAAGATCCTAGAAAGAGATACATAATTCAGCCTTGAAGCTACCATAAAAGATCTTGGACATACTAGAGAATTCCATGTAAAATATCTAGGTTTAGATATTATGTATAGATACATCTAGATATAGAACAATCTAGAGACCATGAAACTAGTATAAATAGGGAGGTGATGCCTCATTTGTAACCACCTAAGTTCCCTGTAACAAAAGCCTTGTACTTGTGTTCATAGTAATACAAGCAATCTACATGTGCTGTAATCACACATCACAAGCATTCCACTTGCGTACTACAAATCCAACATTCCCTTCCAAGGACTTCCGCTGCCGAAAACCATCCATTCAAGATCAAGAAGGCTGATATAGAACGGATCTAAGTGCCGCACGCTGAACAAATCAGTCCGTGACACTAGGCTCTGATACCAAATGTTGGTATAGAAACCTTGATCGATAAGAAGAAAAGCAAAACAAAACACACTGTTGTATTAATTGAATTGAAACTTTCAGAATAAAAAATTAAATGTACTTCTATCAAACTCACGTACTGACTTCAAAATAAATAGCACAACATGTGCTGATTCAACTCCTAAAAGTTAGTTAAATTAAACCCATGATCTAACCACTAACAAGACTCAATCAAACTCAAATAACAAAGCATAAAATAAACGTGCCAAATAAAATCAATTGATGACCCAAAATTAACTGACCCTGACACGCGATTAAACCGATTAACCCAACACGCCCACCCTAATAACTATTATTAACATGAAAGATCCACCTTTGTGCAGCAACTGACATGTGTTGTGAATGTGTGGTACATTTTAATACCTAAGCGTTAGTGAAAAAGAACCTCCAAAATATGCACGTACCTGATGTTGGAGAAAATTTTTGAGACTGCATTAACAAGTTGCAAATTGCATCTGTAGATGATCTAGAAAAATAATATTTTCTTTATTGAATTTCATCTAACATTCTCATCTTGACCTAGCACTTTGACATTCAGTTGTGTTTTTATGTTCAGGTGCTGGTGCAGTAAAATACATTATATGTCATGCGGAGATCTCTATTATATTTGCAGAAGAAACAAAGATTTCTGAGGTAGGAGCAAAAATGTCTCAGTTTAGTTTTATTCTGTCATTAGGAAGAGTTATGATTCTTGCCTTTATTTTATATTTGTTCTGGTGAAGGTGTTAACCTCTTAGGGCAGTACATTGTGTTCTATTTTTGTTATTTAGTGTCTAACAAAATCATTTACAGGTATTAAAAACATTGCCTGATACCGGAAAGTACTTGAAAAGTAAGTTCCTTGTCTGATTTCGTCATGCTTATTTTATGGTCTGCACGTGAATTAAATCGTTCTCACTTATTTTGTAGCTCTTGTGAGCTTTGGCACAATCACAAATGAGCAGAAGCAAATGGCTGAAAAATGTGATTTGGAACTTTATCCCTGGGAAAGCTTTTTGCATATGGTAAGCACCTGTTGTTGCGTGGTACTAACATAATTTCTTTGTTTATACCAAGCATGTGCAAATAATTTGAGTCTGAATCTCACCCTAACCTGTTACGTCAGGTTGGTATCTTTGAACCAAACCGGCCAAATAATTTCTCCAAACGGAATTGGTCAAATTGGGTGCCTAGTGGATTTAGGTTGAAATTTTCACACTAAAACATATTACTAGCTAGTTGAATATACAAATTATAAAAAATTACAAGATACCTCCTCTCTATCCAAGAGGTCGAGGGTTTAAATACTTCAAGGTATAGCTAGGTGGTTAATAAGGATTAAGAGCTGTTCAAAAAAAAGTTATTATAGTTAAATAATAGTGCTGGTCGGATATATATAGTGGGAGAGAGATAATGGTTACATAACTGCCTTTAATTTATTATAGTTGAACAATAGGCTGTTTCTGTAGGTTTTTTTCTTTTTTTTTTTTTTTTTTTAAATTGGTTATGTATTGAAGGACCTTGTATATGGCTCGTCATCTCATGAGGTTGCTTGATTGATATTTAAAGGAAAGCAAAGACCAATTTGACCTGCCATCAAAGATGAGAAGTGATATCTGTACAATTATGTACACTAGTGGAACCACTGGGGAACCAAAGGGAGTTATGATAACCAATGAAAGCATTCTTTCCATTTTGTCTGGAGTAAATCACCACCTAGAGAGCATGAGTGAAGAGGTTTCAACAATGCAACTGAAGCCTTTGCATATTTGAATGTCTTTGTTTCATCATAGTTTTCATCCATTTGTTTAATCACATCAGCTTGTTTCTTCCATTTCCTGTCAGTTCCGTGTGAGCGATGTATACTTTTCATATCTACCTCTAGCCCATATATTTGATCGGGTCATTGAAGAATTATTCATTTCCACTGGTGCCTCAATTGGATTTTGGCGTGGGGTAAGTCATGATGACATTTGGAATTTCGTAATCTGGGTTTGTGCATGTACACACATGCAGATATTCATTCTGTTGTAATATATCTTTCAATACTCATCCTCAGGATATCAAGTTACTAATTGATGATCTCAAAGAGCTAAAGCCAACAGTCTTCTGTGCTGTTCCCCGTGTGCTGGACAGAGTCTATTCTGGTATGTGTTCTTGATATATTGACACCAAAAATAAATTAAAAAAACTTTTTCTACGCACTAAAATTGGCTCTAATAGAATTTGCTTCATCCTTAACATAAATACATCACAATATCATATTTATTTACCATAAACACTTGATATGCATGTAGTTCCTAAGTGAATTGTGATCCTTCATATGGTATTAATAGTAGAGAAAGGGGATTTCTCTTTTGTGTGTTGATCCATTTTTAAAACTTCTAGTGAACTATATGCAATTCTTGGCTTCTTAAACTTGCAAAACATGAATTTTTATGGTTATGATTGTTGTTCTCCTTTTACCCATCTCACACCAAGTCTTTTTCTTTTACTCAAAATGAGTTTTGGGTATTTCATGTTGTACTTTATACAACTGGACCAGCTTCTCCCCGTCTCTCTCACACACGCACGCGGGCATGACAAACACATCTAAATTGTATTCCCTCATGAATTTTTAGACATTTCACTTTCCACTAATCAAACATCTCTTCACCTGCTTTATTTAGGTTTGGTAGATAAGATCTCTTCCAGCGGCTTTGTCAAGAAAACCTTGTTCAACATTGCTTATTCTTAGTGAGTTTTTTCTTCCATCTAGCCATATACACTCAATAATCAGATGAAAAGTCTTTCAAATTAAACAGGTGTCCATCACATATGTAGATGTCACCTAAAAGCGTTAAGCAGTACAAATTATTTTGAAGTATTGTGCAAGACATTAATTGTCATAATGAAGAAATGATATAGATTGATTAAATAGCTCTTATTCTTCATGTAAAGGCTTGATTAAATTCTCTGACCAAATTAGCATATCAACTTTTAGATGAGGATTCCGTACTCCTTTGAGGTGAAGAAACAAGTATGAGATTGAAAATTCAATAGGACACAATGCTAAGAAGAGTTTTCTCACCAAGTTTATTTTATTTACACTCTAGTGTTCCATTTTAACATTTATATTTACACTCTAGTATTCCATTTTGAGTTTATGTTTACACTCTAGTGTTCCATTTTGATGTATATATATTCACTTTCTCATCTCAAATTTGATCAAAAACCCTTACTTTTGTAGTACTGGTTCTTTTTGCTGCAATACATCATCATGATAATAATAATAATAGTAATTTTGATAATAAAACATAAAATAACAATAAAATAATAATAAGATACAGGCATGAAGAGGCAGCACCAAGGTTTGACCTGGTAGTATTTAAGTACAGGCATGCAGGTAATTAACATGGTAGTATTTAAGAAACTGTTCAATCTGCAGCAAATTACATAACATGAGTAGAGGGTACAAACATGAAGAGGCGGCACCAAGGTTCGACAAGATTATTTCAGTAAGGTGATGGATGTGTACGTCTCTTTTAGTTCAGCTGTTGAGGTAGGCTGTTGTTGATACTAACATACATATATTTTCTTGATCATTGTTGAAAAAATAGGTGAAAGAAGGTCTAGGAGGAAAGATGCGTCTTATTCTTTCTGGAGCAGCACCTCTTTCTTCTTCTGTTGAAACCTTTTTAAGGGTGGTGACATGTGCTCATGTTCTTCAAGGATATGGTATAAAAGAATTTATTATTTTGAAAATATATCAAGTCAATCGTATATGAGTCCTTGTGCATGCCTTGTTGCTTCAATTCTCCAGTGTGAAACTTGTCATTCAATGGATCAGTTAGTTGTTTATATATGCATATAGGTTTAACAGAAAGCTGTGCGGGCTCATTTGTTGCACAGCCAAATGAAATATCAATGACCGGTACAGTCGGCCCTCCATTGCCAAACGTGGATGTATGTTTGATGTCGGTCCCTGAAATGGGATATGATGCCTTGGCGGCCACCACTGCAAGAGGAGAGATATTGCTACGTGGAAATTCCTTGTTCTCAGGATATTACAAGCGTGAAGACCTCACCAAAGAGGTGCTTGTAGATGGATGGTTCCATACAGGTTCGCTGTTGGTTTTTATTAATATATATTAATTATAACCACTTGCACATTTCTTAACTAACTATGCATGTCAGGTGATATTGGTGAGTGGCAACCTGATGGAAGCATGAAATTATCGATCGAAAGAAGAACATTTTTAAGCTTTCACAAGGAGAGTATGTCTCTGTCGAAAATTTGGAAAGCATATTCTCTCTTGTTCCTACCATTGACGCGGTATTATTGAATCTCTTCTTGAAACAAAACAACAATATACACAATACCAAACACGCAGAGAATAATACTAAGATTTTGTATATCATTCATCATCATGTTCAATGTATGCCGATGAGGAACATTTATACCCTTCAATATGGCGGTTACAAGGATGATAACTAACTACCATAACTAACTAATTAACTAACTAGTTCCCGGGCATTATAACCGTTATATAACCCGCAGGAACATTATAGCTTGACCCGTACATTTATGTACACTTAATTAATTAATTATTATACTAATACTTAAACTAATCTTGATGTCAAGGTTTAGTATCCAACAATCTCCCCCTAAACTTGACATCAACCACGTTCTTAATTCATGTTCGGACCACACCGCGATGGCCAATCTCGGTCTGCACACATCCTCCGCTTCTTGATCGGCAGCAACTCTGATATATCCACTTCAGACTCACGATCTCTTTTGTCACTGCTACTATTTCCTTCTTCCAGCACGAAGTAGTTTCCTTTGTCTTGTCTTTCCTTGATGTTCCGATGGTACCAAACCATAAGACCCAAGTATTCATTGTATACCAATACCAATTTTATGTAACTTTGGGGATTAACCCCAAGTTCTATTGCTAACATGGGCCACAAACGTTTCTTGTTAACTGTGACTTTTCCTCCATTGATTTGCACTCCCATATATAACTCATATAAATCAATTGCTTGTCCTTCTATCTTCGGTGGGAACACGCTTTGATGCTTCAACACATACTTGACAAACCATTTTACCATTTTCTTGAACTTTTCTTTAATGATGTGCTCCTGTGTAACACTTTGATTCATTTCCTTGAGAAGATCCAAGAGCACAACCATGTCTTCAATAGTTGATACTTCTATATCTTGTTCGACGATTGCTTCTTTTCCATTTGCTTTGCTCACGTTTTCATTTGTTTCTAGATCCAAATGATCGAAATGTTCCAACATCTTCTCTGTCTCTTCTAATTTTCCAAAATCTTCCCAATTCAAGTCGGTATCAAAATTGTGTTCCTTGTTTGAGGGTCCTTGGTCTTCCGCCTTAATTTCTTTCACCAATTCTTCCTCAAACGTTTCGTGATGTAGCATATTGTTCCTTCAAAAGTAACTTCAAATCCTTGATACGCCAACTGTTCAAGGCTCAAGACATTTCTTTTCATAAAGGGTATATAGTAAACGAATTCTATAATCCTTGATATCCCATTCGATTTCAGTTCCACTTGTCCCTTTCCACGGAAGTATGCCTTGGTGAATTCAGGTATATACTCTCAATTCTGAATGATGTTCCAAGAGTCTTGAACAGTTTCTTGTTCCCCGTGGCATGTTTCTTTCGATGTAATCCAACGTACCAAATCTCATTCCACAATCCTGTCTCGGTGCCTTTGATCATGAATTCCGAGAACCTTATCCGATTCTCGCAGATTTCCCTGAAATTTCCAGGCTTTTTACAATAAAGACAAACGTGTTTTTCAAACATGTTTTCTCCTTTCCAGGTTCGCGCTATATTTCTGAATCTTTTTGATGCCCTTTTGTTCTTCTGCTTGATCTTTTCTCCTTTACCGATTGATATGTCATTAACTTTGACACATAATGTATCCATGCTTGAATCCTCCCTGTCTTCTCGACCACAGACATTCGATTTTTTCTGGTCCTCCTGACCGAATCGTAATGTCGGATTCATAATAGAAACATCCATGCCATCGTTACTTTCTGCAGTGTAATAATCCTCCATTTTCTTTCTAGCGATCTCATCTTTTCCACACTCCACATGCTTCTTCTTATTACTCCCAAGAGCGTCTCGCTCTGATACCACTTATTGAATCTCTTCCCGAAACAAAACAACAATATACATGATACCTAACATGCAGAGAATAATACTGAGATTTTGTATATCATTCATCATCATGTTCAATGTATGCCGATGAGGGGTATTTATACCCTTCCATATGGCGGTTACAAGGATGATAACTAACTACCATAACTAACTAATTAACTAACTAGTTCTCGGGCATTATAACCGTTACGTAACCCGCAGGAACATTATCGCTTGACCCATACATTTATGTACACTTAATTAATTAATTATTATACTAATACTTAAACTAATCTTGATGTCAAGGTTTAGTATCTAACAATTATTTCCTGTCATCATTCACTGCATTACTCCTGCCAACTTCCTTAACATCATAATTCCTAGAAAATAAAACAAAATCATTGTTTTGTTGGATTGAAGTAATTTCCCAAATCTTGGGGGACAAGTCTCCGAGAAATGGGAGGACCAATGTTGACAAGTCGGTCAAGTTGGATTAAATTATTTTTATCTAGTTTTTGGTTTATTTATTAGGAAAAAAACTGATTTGTTAAAAAAACTATGATTTGTTAAATAAAATTTTTTTTGATTTTGTTAAAAATAGAATCATGTTATGAGTCGTAATTAGACAAGGAAAGCTAGCTTATACAAAACCCGGCCATGTTGGGATAATTTGTAACCAAGTTTTTAAGTTGATATTTTCTTGGTCATTAACAAAACTGGAGAGTTATTCCAAATTGTGTTTTGATATCAATTCTTGCTTGTGATATTTTCTTATCTTGCCCTTTCTAGCTTTCTTGTAAAGAAGTGGCATTCTTAATTACATGTTTCAGATATGGATATATGGCAACAGCTTCGAATCCTTCCTTGTTGCGGTTGTCAATCCAAACAAAGAATTGCTTGAAAATTGGGCGGTAGAAAACGGAGTGCAAGGTGACCTTTGCACCGTGTGTGAAAATCCCAAGGCAAATGCATATATTCTTGGAGAGTTAACGAGTATTGCTAAAGAGAAAAAGGTTCTCTCTCTCTCGATTCAGATAGATATATGAACTTAGACAGTATTTGCATTATTGTAAACAAATCTCAAATTATTCTGCCTTGTTGCCAGTTAAAAGGTTTTGAATTCATTAAAGCTGTTCACCTTGACCCCATACCGTTTGACATGGATCGTGATCTGCTCACACCAACTTTCAAGAAAAAGAGAGCCCAATTTCTTAAATACTACCAGGTTAGTTACCTGCGTTTCGTCTTAAAGATATATAGGCTTCCTAACGAAACACACAATTTCCGTAAAATGATGAAACAAAAAGTGGAGAATGGAGAAAAATGTCACTTCTATTTTCCCATAGGGACTGCAACAATTTCCATGTTGGATGATGAGAACTAATGACATTACGTTAGAACTAGAATAATAAATACTTTCCTTATATCATAGATCTAACCAAATGTTCAGACCATGAAGTATAAATCAACGGAATCAAAAAATTTCAAATAAGTCATAACATTTACAGCCAGATTTCTGTATAATCTACAAATATATCTAACAGGGATAAGTTTGTGTTTTGCAGAATGTGGTTGATGGTATGTATAAAAGCAGGAGATAATCAAGAGATTCCATTCTCATTCACATGTATTAATTTTCTTCAATGATATTATTAAAATCAAAATTACATACTTGAATTTTAATCCAATGATTAACAGTGTGTGTACTGTACTTTGTGTAGTATGTATATGGAAAAAGATTGTGCCAGTTTGTCTCTGTCTCCTTTTTTATCTAAAAAAATGTTTGTTCATAGACAAAAAAATATATTATTACGTATGTTCCTTTCTTTGTCCTGCTAGTAGGACTGGTCTTGAAGCAAGTGGTTCCTTTACGATTGTGATGAGTATAAGAAGAACAAATAAAAAAGCTTGGCTGACGTATATGATTTTTGTTGATATATAGTGTACAAAGTTAAAATGTTTTTAGTAAACTTTGTTAATGTTTTGTTAACTAGTCTAAAGTTGAGAGGGTTATTGTGTAATTAGCTTTTAAAGGTTGTTAAAAGTTAGTTAGTGATTCATTTTTGATGTATCCGTATACTAGTCCCTAGATGATCTTGTAGTGATTCATTCATCTTCTTGAATAAACAAAACTCTCTGCATTTTTGGTTTCTTGTGTTCATTTTTCTTCGATTCGCATTGTTCTTTGTTATTGTTGTTGATTGCTTGTTATCTACGATTTACAACAAGTTGTATCAGAGCCACTATTCGACTCGAACAAAGAAGGTAATCCGTGAAAGAAATTGGAATTGAAGATGGTGTCCAAGAAGTATGAAATCGAGAAGTTTGATAGAAAGAATGATTTCGGGTTATGGAGGGTAAAGTTGCGAGCCCTCCTTGTTCACCAAGGTGTAGTAGCAGCGCTGAACGGAGAAGAGAAATTGTCAGTGGTAATGACTAGAAAGGAGAAGAAAGAAACGCTCGAAAAGGCACATAGTGCAATAATACTAAGTCTCGGTGACAAAGTCCTTAGGGAGGTGTCAAAGGAGACCTCGGCGGCAGGACTATGGTCAAAACTTGAGAGTATGTACATGACCAAGTCCCTGGTCAATCGATTGTATCTGAAGAAACGACTGTGTACTTTTCAGATGGGTGCTGGTAAGACCCTAGATGATCACACGGATGAATTTAATAAATTGGTGTTGGATCCGGAGAATATTGAAGTTGAGTTAGACGACGAGGACCAGGCTATTATCTTCTTAGCCTCCCTTCCTTTGTCATATGAACATTTTATGGACACTCTTATGTTTGGTAGAGAGACTCTATCAATGGAAGAGGTGCTTGCTGCCTCGAATTCAAGAGAATTAAAGAAGAGATTAGATGTTAAAGACGAGCATGCTGATGGGTTGTATGCAAGGGTTAGAACTGAGCAAAGGGGACATAAGAATAAGGGGTTCAACAGGTCTAAATCAAAGGGTAGACGTTAGTGCTATGTTTGTAATTCGGACAAACACCTTAAAAAGGACTGCCCCGAATGGAAGAAGAGGAAAGGTGAGTATAATACGCCTAGAAATCTTAGTAGTCAACAACCTCAGGATGAGAGTGCTGATGGATATGACAGCGCTGATGTGCTGGTTGTTTCTAAAAGTGAAACTGGTCAAGAATGGATCATGGATTCAGGATGTTCTTATCATATGACTCCAAATAGGAAATTCTTTAAAGAATTGAAGATGGAGGATCTTATATCAGTGCAATTGGGAGATGATAGACCATGTTTGATTAAGGGTGTTGGAACTGTGCCCTTAAAATTGCAGAATGGATCCGTGTATGAACTAGAGAATGTCAGATATATCCCAGAGTTAAAAAAGAATCTTATGTCACTTGGGTCCTTTGAAAGAAATGGTGGTCAAGTGAGTCTTACAAATGGTAAGGCTAAAGTGACTCGTAGGTCAATGGTAATATTGACTGGAACAAGGAAGGATAATAATCTTTACTTACTAGATGGTCATGTAAGTGGTGGTATTGTGTCAATTGCTAATTTTAAAAATGACAACAATACCATGAGGTGGCATAAGAGGCTGGGACACATCAGGGATCAAGGTTTGACAGAGTTAAAGAAGCAAGATGCTATTGAAGGTCTACTTGAATGTAAAGTTGGTTTCTATGAGCATTGTGTATTTGGTAAGTCTCACAAAGTTAAATTCAGTAGAGGTGAAGGTTATACTAAGGGGATCTTAGACTATGTGCATGCTGACTTGTGGGGGCCTGCAAGGGTTGCATCTTTAGGTGGAGCCAAGTATTTTCTGTTCATTATTGATGATTATTCACGAAGGGTTTGGGTTTATGTGCTGAAAAGCAAAGATGAAACTTTTTCTAAGTTTAAAGAATGGAAAAGGTTGGTGGAGACACAAACTGAGAAAAAAGTCAAGAAGTTGAGAACAGATAATGGCTAGAGTTTTGTAATGGTGCATTCAATATGTTTTGCAAAGAACATGGTATAGCTAGACATTTAACTGTTCTAGGTACTCCATAACAGAATAGGTTGGTGGAGAGAATGAATAGAACACTATTAAATAAGGTAAGGTGTATGACGTCTAGTGTTGGTCTACCTAAGGCATTTTGGGCAGAGGCTGTTTCTACTGCTGCTTACCTTGTAAATCGGTCACCCTCAACAGCAATAAACATGGCAACTCCAATGGAGAAGTGGTCTGGGAACAAGTCAGGTTATGATCATTTAAATGTGTTTGGCTCTTTAGCATATGCACATGTAAACCAAGGTAAGCTTGAACCTAGAGCAGTCAAGTGCATTTTCTTGGGTTACCCTGATGGCATCAAAACCTACCGATTATGGAGGTTAGATGATGCAAGTCCAAAGGTAACAGTCAGCAGAAATATGTTCTTTAAAGAAGATGTGATGTATAAAGGTGTGATGGTACAGAATCCCATAGAAGGAAAGTTTTCTGAAGATGATGGGAGTACTAACATTGAGGTAGAGCTAGCACCTACAACAGATGGTGATCAATTCTCTGAAGGTGTAAATGAAGAGAGTGTTGGGGGTAGTTCTTCTTCTAATCATGAAGAAAGTGAATGCAGTATAGCCAAGCACAGGTCAAAGAGAGTCATCGTTCCTCCATCTAGATTCAGAGGCAATGATGAGATTTCAGCTTTTGCATTCACTATTAGTTCTGATCATAGAGATAAATGGATTCAGGCTATGGATGAAGAAATGGAGTCCTTGGTCAAGGATGGGACTTGGGTTTTAGTTGATAAGCCTGAGGAACAAAGATTGTTGACTGTAAGTGGCTATATAAGATCAAAGAAGGTATTAGTGGTGTAGAGGATCCCAGATTTAAAGCAAGATTGGTTGCCAGAGGGTTTACTCAGAGAGCAGGTATAGACTACAATGAGGTGTTCTCTCCTGTTGTGAAACACTCTTCTATAAGGGTGATTTTGTCTCTGGTGGCTATAAATGACTATGAGTTGGAGCGGTTGGATGTAAAGACTGCCTTCTTACATGGGGACCTAGATGAAGACATTTATATGAAGCAGCCACCCAGTTATGAGTTGAGTGGAAAAGAAACAAAGGTTTGTTTCTTAAGGAAGTCTTTATATGTCTTAAGCAGTCTCCCAGGCAGTGGTATAAGAAGTTTGATGATCATATGGTCAGGCATGGTTTCAAAAGAAGCAGGTATGATATGTGTGTGTACATGAAGGAGTATGAAATTGGTAGCTTCATATACTTGCTGCTGTATGTGGATGATATGTTAGTATGTTGTAAAGACAAAGATCAGATCTTACATACCAAGTTGATGTTAATAAAGGTATTTGAGATGAAGGATTTGGGAAATGCTAGTAAGATTTTGGGCATGGAGATTAAAAGATATAGAATAAACAGGAAACTATTCTTATCTTAGAAATCTTATATCAGCAAAATTCTGTCCAATTTTAACATGCTCAAGAGCAAGTCAGTAATAACTCCTCTTGCTCCTCATTTTAAGTTGTCTGTACAAGATTGCCCGGTGACTGATGAAAAGAAGTTTAAGATGTCTCATATTCCTTATGCTAGTGCTGTGGGCAGCCTGATGTACTTAATGGTGTGCACCAGACCTGATTTGGGTCATTCAGTTGGTATAGTTAGTAGATATCTTTCAAATCCAGGTAAAGCACATTTGGAGGCTGTTAAGTGGATCTTTAGATACCTTAATGGTACTAGAGAACTTGGTTTAATCTTTGGGTGTTCTCCTAATGTGGTAAAAGAAGTTGTTGTAGAAGGATTTGTTGATTCTGATTTTGCAAAGGATCCTGACAGGGGAAGATCAGTTACTGGGTATGCTTTTATGATGGCTGGTGGATTAGTTAGTTGGAGGTCTACCTTGCAGAAGGTAGTTGCTCTATCTACAACTGAGTCAGAATATGTTGCTCTTACAGAAGCAATTAAGGAGGCTATTTGGCTTAAGGGGTTTGTTTAAGAGTTAGGTATTATTTTGAAGGGTGTGATGGTGAATTGTGATAATCAAGGAGCTATCCATCTTTCTAAGAATCAAGTATTTCATGAAAGGACTAAACATATAAATGTTAGATTGCATTTCATTAGAGATGTTATCAACTCTAAAGAAGTTGAAGTTGCTTATGTTGATACCAGGAGGAATGCTGCTGATTGTCTTACTAAAGCTGTCACTGGAGTTAAGTTGCAGGATTGTTTGCATTGGTTAAGTGTTGGTTAACTTTGTCACTAAGGTGGAGATTGTTGATATATAGTGTACAAAGTTAAAGTGTTTTAGTAAACTTTGTTAATGTTTTGTTAACTAGTCTAAAGTTGAGGGGGTTATTGTGTAATTAGCTTTTAAAGGTTGTTCAAAGGTAGTTAGTGATTCATTTTTGACGTATCCGTATACTAGTCCCTAGATGATCTTGTAGTGATTCATTCATCTTCTTGAATAAACAAAACTCTCTGCATTTTTGGTTTCTTGTGTTCATTTTTCTTCGATTCGCATTGTTCTTTGTTGTTGTTGTTGATTGCTTGTTATCTACGATTTGCAACAATTTTAGCATTTGGGCACATAGCACCGAAGGACCCAAAACAGAGTAGTGTAAATTAGAAAAGGACTGCACGTAAACATATTTCTAAACAAAGCACCCTGCTGAATGAGTAGTGTATACTAAACAGCACAGAAAATAATCTTAACCAAGGAAAATATATATATATATATATATATATATATATATATTATTCTGGATCACGAACATTAAAATCAGGATCGACTGGCTTCATTGGCAACAGAGACGGTATGACAGGCGGCAAAAATTTAGGAGTATGTGAGTGATTAGTCCTCAAGCTGTGTAATATATTGGCAGCAAACCTGGAGGCATGGATGGCTGCACCAAGACTCTGAGAGGAGGTTTCATGAGTGTTTGCTAATGCATCCTGAATGATTAGTCTTTTTCTTCCTCCCACAAGGCCTTCTCTTGCTTCCTTCTACAATGTCTACGCCAAGCAACCTGTATAAAACAAGCTCCCCATGTCCTCCAATGTTGTGAGTAGTACCTGGATCCGGCCAAAGGTTTAATTGTCAGACATTAATTAATTAGTGGGAAGTTTATCACTCCCTTGTACATATTAATAATAAATTAAGAAACAAACATACAAACAAATACCTAAAAGTATGCTGGAAGCGCTTGGTGTGTAGGCGCCTGAACTGGGAGGCTACAAACTTGAGGTCATCAGCTTTGAGAGAAAAAGCTTCAACATCTGTAACTGGTCTAACGGTCGTAGTTGAGATGGGAAGAGTTGAAGACGGGTTTGGATCCAAAGCCCATGTAAGAAGCTCATCTCCACAAAAGCCACCAGCCTTGAGGTAACTAGAGTTAAAGAAGCCACTCCTTCCACCATTTGTAGTCATGGTTAGCAACTCCCCACGCATTATGAACAGCATCTCATCTACCGGATCTCCCTCTCGCACTATGTAGCTATTCTCTGTGTAAAGAACCGGCTTTAGACAGTCACTCATAGCATCCAACAACCGTTCATCCATAATATCAAACATTGGCACCTGCATGATCAACTCATTATAAATTCATCCAAATTAAAGAAAAAAGAGATGGAGATCGAGAAGGTGGTACTGTTGTTAATTAGACTACTGACTCTCATAAGTAGAGACAAGCAAAGGTGACGCTTTATGTCCCTTCTCAAGTCCTTGGGCAGGCTGTAAATGAGAGATTCTTCATCGACTCCCCTGTTTTGTTGCCATTTATACTGTTCATAATTCCTCACACGCTCCTTCAGATCCTCAGGGAGCATCCTGTGGGACATCCATAGCTCTGCATCCCTCCTTTTTACCCTCATTTCTTCTACTCGTACAGTCATAGATTGAAGATATTTCTGGGCGGCCGGTGCACCAATCAAAATCAAAAACTTGCCTGGTATATTGATTAGCTAGCTGGACCTGTTTTTTCAATTTATGAAATCGTACCTGCATGTTGCCCAGGAGAAACGAAAATAACACCAATCCAAGAATGGAGATGGAGAGGGCAAACAGAACCTCCCATACGTAGGTACTTGTCTTGAGGTTCTGACCAAGTGAGCTGATCGAGCATTAAAATAAAGATAAATTAATAAACTCAACGTACCATTAATTACTACCATGCGTACGCGCGCACACACACATATATATACGTATATCGAATACGTTACCTTAAACTTCTCAAACCCCACCAGAAGCAGTACAACAACTTCTGGGGGAAATCTTTTGTTTCTACCACGTGAGACTCTAAAGCATCAAGGAATATGCCAAAGTCAAAATCTGATGGAGTCTTGATTTGAAGAGGCGTGCAAGTTGTATTAAGAAATGAATAGTCCCCCACACGGTTTTCTCCGCAGTATAGATACTTGATATCACGATCGTTATCCATGCATGCAGCACGCCAGCAGTCATCTTTCCTATCTATAGAGAATAAGTACCAGAAGGAGCCAATCACCTGATCATCGAAACAATTAACAACAAACTAACTAACTAACATGTTACAAGCTTTAAGGCTTCAATCATATCTCGATATGTCCCCTAGACTAGACATGTATAATATATGTTACTTAATTACTTGACTAGCAAGCAAGCATATAGTTTGATTTCTTGGCAAAACATGATCAATTGAATATGAAACTTACATGACTGCCTAGCATATAGATAAAAATTGAAAGCAGCTCCAGCCCATGGGGTTTCAGTAAATATGCCAGAAGTCCTCGTCACTTGTCTATATAGTGGAATCATCCGGGTAAATCGTGGGATGTATTGGGTAAATATCACAAACTTGAGCAAATCCTTTGTTACTAAAGAAGTGGGGCCCTTTCTGGTCGGGATGATGATCAGAATCGTCACCTGGCCAGTCAGACAATGTACATACGTAATTATAATATTGTTCATCAAACTCGCTAACATTCATTCTTCTAATAGCTATATATATATCTCAACAACATCTTATCTATCTATCCAAGTAATTAAGTATTAATCGAATAAAAGCCATAATACAACAGGTAGCTAGCTAGGTAGCTTGGCGTTGTACCTGTGGAAGCGGAAGAATTGACAATATGTCGATGATGAAGTGGGAGCACAAGTATCGTTTAGCTATAGCAAAAGAGTCCTCAATCAATTCGCCTCTTCCAAACACTCTGGAAGGAGGAGCAATAAATCCAGTGCGGAACTCAAAGATTATATGGAGTACATAAAAGAGGTCTATCAGAGTACGAAGAACACAAGAAATGATCTTCATCTTGTGGTCCATATCCAGACACTTTTCATTCTTATCAATCACAGGAATGTAGAAGAAGAGTGGATCTAAAGATACCGCGATAATGCTAATCAAGACAAATATTTTATTCCACTTCAGAAGAAAAGACCCTTGTGGGTGTAGTACTATTTTCTTCTTCTTATTCTTTGGAACTCGTTTATTATGGGAGGCACCTGCAGAAACCTTCCTTAATCCTCTTCCGATTTGTGATATGATGGATGGCTTCAGTTTTGTGAGAACCATTTGCTGATCATAACTGTAAGATTCCTCCCCGCTTGTATCCTTAAACCTGAAAGAGACCACCCATTACAATTAGTGATGACTAGCTTATTAATTAATTAGGTCATTAATTATAGCTATCTGTGTGTATATGTATATGTCTAGCTAGCAGACTGACCTTACGTATCTTTCCTGCTTGAACTTCATTTCCAGAATTCGTATGAAGATCGACTTGGATCACAATAACATTAATCGATCTAGCTAGCTGGTAGTTTACTTATAAAAGTAGTTGAACAACAGCTGCATGCCTTGATTAATTAATTAAGTACGTCTCCGTCTCCTCCACGTACACATGAAGTCTTGATATAAATATTGAATACCGGATGACGATTATGGAATAGAAGAGAAGACAACTAGCTAGCGTACGTAGTGGTACTATATATGAGTTGCAGGCAGGCGAGAATTAGTTAGTTAGCTAGTTGGAACTCGATTCTTAAAGAAGAAAAGACAACTTACGATCGTTCGATAGGATATAGTCTTTCATCTCAGTTTCTTAAAGTTAGTTAGTTAATTGATGAATGAATTGAATTGAAGTGAAATGAGAATTTTTGGATTTTGAGAAACTTCGTGGATTGCAAGGCAAGCAGCCATGTAAGTAAATTTTCAATGGAAGAATAATAATAATAATAAATAATAATAATAATAATAATAATAATAATAATAATAATAATAATAATAATAATAATAATAATAATAATAATAATAATAATAATAATAATAATAATAATAATAATAATAATAATAATAATAATAATAATAGTAATAATAATAATAATAGTAATAGTAATAATAATAATAATAATAGTAATAATAATAATAATAGTAATAATAATAATAATAATAATAATAATAGTAATAATAATAATAATAATAGTAGTAGTAGTAGTAGTAATAATAATAATAATAATAATAATAATAATAATAGTAGTAGTATAGTAGTAATAATAATAATAGTAATAGTAATAATAGTAATAGTAATAATAGTAATAGTAATAACAACAACAGTAATAACAACAACAGTAATAACAACAACAATAATAATAATAATAATAATAATAATTATTACTATTATTATTACTATCATTATTACTACCGTTATTACTACCGTTATTACTACCGTTATTACTACCGTTATTACTACCGTTATTACTACCGTTATTACTACCGTTATTACTACCGTTATTACTACCGTTATTACTACCGTTATTACTACCGTTATTACTACCGTTATTACTACCGTTATTACTACCGTTATTACTACCGTTATTACTACCGTTATTACTACTACGCTTATTACTACTACGCTTATTACTACTACGCTTATTACTACTACGCTTATTACTACTACGCTTATTACTACTACGCTTATTACTACTACGCTTATTACTACTACGCTTATTACTACTACGCTTATTACTACTACGCTTATTACTACTACGCTTATTACTACTACGCTTATTACTACTACGCTTATTACTACTACGCTTATTACTACTACGCTTATTACTACTACGCTTATTACTACTACGCTTATTACTACTACGCTTATTACTACTACGCTTATTACTACTACGCTTATTACTACTACGCTTATTACTACTACGCTTATTACTACTACGTTATTACTACTACTGTTATTACTACTACTGTTATTACTACTACTGTTATTACTACTACTGTTATTACTACTACTGTTATTACTACTACTGTTATTACTACTACGCTTATTACTACTACGCTTATTACTACTACGCTTATTACTACTACGCTTATTACTACTACGCTTATTACTACTACGCTTATTACTACTACGCTTATTACTACTACGCTTATTACTACTACGCTTATTACTACTACGCTTATTACTACTACGCTTATTACTACTGCGCTTATTACTACTGCGCTTATTACTACTACGCTTATTACTACTACGCTTATTACTACTACGCTTATTACTACTACGCTTATTACTACTACGCTTATTACTACTACGCTTATTACTACTACGCTTATTACTACTACGCTTATTACTACTACGCTTATTACTACTACGCTTATTACTACTACGCTTATTACTACTACGCTTATTACTACTACGCTTATTACTACTACGCTTATTACTACTACGCTTATTACTACTACGCTTATTACTACTACGCTTATTACTACTACGCTTATTACTACTACGCTTATTACTACTACGCTTATTACTACTACGCTTATTACTACTACGCTTATTACTACTACGCTTATTACTACTACGCTTATTACTACTACGCTTATTACTACTACGCTTATTACTACTACGCTTATTACTACTACGCTTATTACTACTACGCTTATTACTACTACGCTTATTACTACTACGCTTATTACTACTACGCTTATTACTACTACGCTTATTACTACTACGCTTATTACTACTACTGTTATTACTACTACTGTTATTACTACTACTGTTATTACTACTACTGTTATTACTACTACTGTTATTACTACTACTGTTATTACTACTACTGTTATTACTACTACTGTTATTACTACTACTGTTATTACTACTACTGTTATTACTACTACTGTATTACTACTACTTTATTATTACTTTTTATTATTCTTTTATTATTATTGTTGTTATTGTTGTTATTGTTGTTATTGTTGTTGTTATTGTTATTATTATTATTATTATTATTATTATTATTATATTATTATTATTATTATTATTATTATTATTATTATTATTATTATTATATTATTATATTATTATAATTATAATTATTATAATTATTATTATTATTATTATTATTATTATTATTTTTTTTTTTTTTTATTATTATTATTATTATTATTATTATTATTATTATTATTATTATTATTATTATTATTATTATTATTATTATTATTATTATTATTATTATTATTATTATTATTATTATTATTATTATTATTATTATTATTATTATATTATTATTATTCAATCAACCCCTTTTACTATCACTTACTTTCATTTACATCCTAAGATTCCATCACATTTGTTTCATATTAAAGAACCAGCATACTCGAATCAACTAATTACTTGCGTCATGGAGATACCACATATATAATTGGTCATTTATTTTTTATAGCAGTCAAAAATATTAACTATTATTTATGCATTGATATATAGTATGTTTATCATATGTCAGTACAATAACATTATATATGTGTGTACAAAAGCATAAAATGAAGGGTAGTTGGTTGTAATAAATTAAGAAGGTAGCCAAGTCAAGCTGTGCTACTTTGACGTGTGTGGTTATACCAGATCGATCGAAATAGCGGATGGATGGGTCACTTGCTTTCTCTTATTATTATATTTATTATTTATTATTCTTTTCCTATATATTAATATATAGGGTTCAAGTATAAAACATTATAATATTCTTGTATATATAAATGGTTGGATTCAATTCTTTTCTAAAGTTCGACGTGTTCATACAGTCCAAGTCAACCATTATAAGTCTACTTTTCTTCATTAAACTATTATAAATAAAATGGATTGTTTGATCAAGTTTAACAAGTTAGTATAATATATTTAAGTGTATTTATGTAACTATGTGATATTTTAATTATGTGTAAAAGGGTTTAATGTAAGTAGGTTATAACGGGCATTAGAAACCAGTTGGCATGACAGTTATGTCATATGTCAAGCGTTATAACTATCATAATGCGTTTGTTCGATCAGTATATGTACCCATGTCTGGACATAATAACAGTGGCGAATACATAAATTCTAAACACGGGGGCAAAATTTGGGTCGGTTGAAACAGGCCTGGTAAAAAATTAATGATAAAATAATATTAATTTGTTAGAAAAAAAAGAACTACAGATGAGCAAGAAAATACAATTAGATGGATTTATTATGGTTTCCTAATTTATCATAGTTTTCAATAGAAAAAATAACAAGTAAAAAGGTTCACACTAACAAACACAAATTGGTAAGCCATAACAGTTGATCGAAAGAAAAAAAAAAGCGGAAAAGAAACTACAAATAACTTAACATGTAAAAACAAAGTAAAATTATAAATAGGCAACCAAAGGAGTAAACAAAAAATAACGAATTACATTAGAAAAGAAGTATGACTTCACAAATGGGCAGTCCGTAGAAGAGTTAACCTTCAATTATGCTATTAAGAAAGCGAAATACACGAAGAACCAACGATCAAAAGAATGTGACTATTACTAAATTGAACTAAGAATGAAGTTACATAATTACTGACTACAGATTAAGAAAGAAAAGAATTAATTAAGAATGAACTCCCTATTCTTCCTCAAATACATCTCTTAACCGAAACTAACAACCAAACTATCAAATGTACAAAAATAGTCCATGTACTTTATTATACTACAAACCTCACTCTTTTACGAACTTATCATTAGCATACAAAACATAAAGTGAACTTTATAAAACTTTGAACTCATTTGACTTTAATCTCAACACTTAACAAACTCTACCTTTGAGAATAAAGATCAAACAGAACTTCGGCATACTATGCTAAGCAATATGCAAGATCTGACAACAATGTAACAACTTATAACTGGGTACACTCTTTGTGAGCATAACAACTGCATTATCCTTATTATCCACATGCTGAACTACTACATCTCTTTTAAACAACACATCCTTGATCCAGTGTACCGTACATCAATGTGTTTAGACCTCTCATGAAACACTTGATGCTTTGACAATTGTATAGCACCCAAGTTATCACAATGAACAACGACATTGTTAACACTAATCCCTATCTTGGAGATAAAACCTTTAAGCCAAATCGCTTCCTTTATGGATTCAGTAAGAGCCATAAACTTTGCTTCAGTAGTAGACAATGCAACAACATGCTACAATGAAGCCTTCCAACTAACTATTCCATTAAGTACTTTGAATGCATACCCAGTAATTGATCTGTCCTTTTCATAATCATTGGCAAAATCTGAGTCCACATAACCTTGCACAACTTCTATATCACCACTTTATAGACTAAACGCAAGCCCTGCAGTTCTAGTACCATTTAGATACCTTAATATCCACTTGACCCCTTCCCAGTGAGACTTACCTGGATTACTCAAGTATCTACTCACTAGGCTAACAGAAAAACCAACATCAGGCCTAATGCACAACATGAGATACATGAGACTACCCACTACACTTGAATAAGGAACATTACTCATGTGTGATCTTTCTTCTTCAGAGGTAAACACAAGCTTGACAAATTAAAGTGCATAGACAAAGAGGTAACCACAGACTTTGATTCACTCTTATAATAAGCATTGAGTACATTCTTCAAATAGTTTCCTTGAGATAGCTTGATGATACAAGAGCTTCTAAATCTAACTATCTCCATACCAAATATTTTTCATACTTCACCCAGTTCCTTCATATCAAAATCTACCTTCAACATCTCCTTAGTTAGATCAATTTATGTTTATCCTTACAAGCAACTAACATATCATCAACATATAGTAGTAAGTATACCATATCATTACCATTATACACCTTATAATACGCATAAGTGTCATAACTACTTCTACTGAATAAATGAGTGAAAATATAGATGTCAAACCACAAGTACCATTGCCTAGGTGACTGCTTAAGCCCATACAATGACCTCTTTAGTAACCACACTTTCTTAGTATTATCATTTTGTTCAGAACCATATGGTTGCCTCATGTAAACCTTTTCATCTAGATTCCCATGTAAAAATGCAGTTTTACATCTAACTACCCAAACTCTAAATCATAAACGACAGGTTAAAGCTAGTATTATTCTAATAGAAGGATCTTTAACCATTGGTTTGAACACTTCTCATTATAATAATATCCACCTCTCTAGGTACAACTCTTTACCACCAGCCTTGCATTCTACCTAGGCTCCTATCCCGATAATCCTTCTTTGATCTTATACGACCACTTATAATCAACTAACTTTAAACCTTAAGTTTTATCAACTAACTCCTAGGCATGGTTAGTGCAAGAACTCCATTTCATCTCTTATTACATCCCAATACTTGTTATATTCCTCAGAATTAATAGCCTCTTAATAAGACATGGGCTCATATGAACTCTCCATTTAAACAACGCTAAATACAAATGCTGACAGATTATCTCTATACCTCTGATAAGCTATGGCATGGCATATCATCAACCAACTGAACAACTCCCTGTTTTCCATTTTTAACACCTTAAAGAACTTCTTACTAGGAGTCATGTGATAAGAAAAACCAAATTCTTATATCCAATCCTTGGAAGACCCATAATCTTACAATACCATAAGCACATTTGAGCTCTCATAACCATCTACTAAACTTTTAGGTGAATTGGTATTTTTGTACTTGGATTTTAAGTAGTCTGACTTTCTTTTCTTCCACTCACGACATTCTCGTTTAAGGTGCTTATCAAAATTACACACA
The DNA here is from genome assembly GCA_024085815.1 of Flaveria linearis. NCBI lineage: Eukaryota > Viridiplantae > Streptophyta > Magnoliopsida > Asterales > Asteraceae > Flaveria > Flaveria linearis. The sequence goes on from CM044001.1 coordinate 126,875,213, forward strand.
AAACACTGCCGTTTCACTCTGGACTTTGATCATGATCCACCAGACTTAATATTTCCTCTTTGTTCAGTTCAATATCTCATGACCAGACCATTGGCATTTCCCTTGCCTCCTTCATTTCTCCCTTCTTTTGCAGTTCTTTGAAATTTATTATTATCGTAACCTCTTCTGTCGACAAGATATCCCTACCAAACATCAACGTGTTAATAAAGTGTTCATAAGAAGGGCGCAAAGATGACAAAAAGATAATTGATTGATCTTCCTTATTAATCTCCACCTCAATATTCTCAAGATCAAGTATGATCTTATTGAATTCATCGATCAAGTATGATCATTTTGAATTCATCTATATGATCTTCTAGCGTCTCCCCCCTTGACATTTGAAACGTGTACAGGCATTTCTTCAAGTACAATCGGTTTGCCAACGAGTTGGACATATATAGACCTTCAAGCTTCGTCAACACTCCAGCAACCGTGGTTTCCTTTGATACCTCCCGTAAAACTCTATCACCAAGGCTCAAGATTATAGCACTATGTGCTTTCTCCTGAGAATTTTTTCTTTTATCTTACAGTTCCTTTTTCTCCTACTCCGTTTTGCCTTCTGGCAACACCAATGGACCTTCGGTTAGGGCATCTGCAATTCCTTGATGAACGAGGAGTGCTCACATCTTGACTCTCCACACACTGAAGTCATTTCTTCCATCGAACTTCTTAATGTCGAACTTCCCTTCATTAACCATTCTTTAATCGTATCTACTCGAATCCTATTGTTCTTAAATCTTGAGTCGGTGATGGCCCTGATACCAATTGTTATTAAGAAAGCGGAACACAAGAAGAACCAACGATCAAAAGAATGTGACTATAGCTAAATTGAACTAAGATTGAAGTTACATAAGTACTGATTACAGATTGAGAAAGGAAAGAATTGAGGATGAACTCGTTATTCTTCCCCAATACATCTCTTAACCAATACTAACAACCAAACTATCAAATGTACAGAATTAGTCCTTGTATTTTATTATACTACAAACCTCACTCTTTTACTAACTTGTCCATTAGCATACATTACATAAAGTGAACTTTATAAAACTCTAAACTCATTTGACTTTAATCTCAACACTTAAACAAATTATATATTCGGATTACAGAAAAGGAAGAACTATTTCTTTTCTCCATTAAATATTATGAAGTGGGCCCTATTTGGAACACAATATGATAATGGTGCCCCTGGTTGACCATTTTATGCCTTCAAATATTTATAATTAGGCTAAACCATTAATAAAACATATATTGATATGCATACTTGGCTAGTATAGGGACCTCCCCCCCTCATGATAGGTTGGATCTGCCACTACATAGTAATCGGTAATGAAATTTTGTTATTGTTCCCGTCATACTCAAGCTAATTTTTTATTTTCATTTTCGTTCGAGATTTATATCAAATATACAGAGTACAAAGTAGAATTCAAGTGTACAAAGTAGAATTCAACAAGGATGAACTCCAATTATTTTATAATCATGGGTACCACTTTTACTAGGCATATAGTAGAAACAACATTCAATTATGGACCAATTAATAAATATAGTTAAATATAACTACAAAACAATGGAGTACTCTTACACAAAGGTGAATTTGTAAGACATGTTATGTTTTATTGATTTTGTATGACTTGGATATCTTTCTAAATTAACAAACACTTAGTGCCATGAAATGGAGAATTTAGGTGTGTTTGACGTTGGCTACTCAATATATAGGTGTCAGCTCCGCCCTTAGGTTCTTATAGGTAAACAAACAGGTATCTCAAAAGGATCGAGTGATCATGGGAGAATAGGTGGGGAGTTGATGAGATAATTAAAGAGGGGGCAAATAGACTCCCAAATGATGTTTATGTGCAATGGGCTTTGTGTGTTTAATGTTTGTGGGGTGAACATACAGATGGGTGTTGAGCGTACAACTAGCTTGGCTTTCTACAAGAATAAGATTGGTATGTGGAATAGAGATGCATAAAGAAACCATGTATGGACCCGAACCAACAGGTACTACCCTGAACAGGTTCCGGTTCCCACCCAGGGGGTGTCAGGTTCTTATCCATTTGTAACTGCCTGTTACTACTCGGTTCTTTTGGTATAGAGAGTACCCAAACCTAGGGCTGTAAAAGATCGAACTGAAGGTTCAGTGAACTGTTTGTGAACCATTCAGTGATAAGTTCGTTTTACATTCGTTTGTTTAATAAATGAATGAACTTGAACAAGAAATTACGTTCGTTAACATGAACAGAGATCACATTCGTCCATTTGTGTTCGTGAACATTCGGGTAAGATGTTTTTACGTTTGTTTATATTTGTTGTTCATTCATTATATATTTATTTATATAATTTATAACTTTTATTTTTAATTAGTCAACTAATTATATAAAATTTGAAATTTTATTTTTTTAATCAACCTAACGTCTATACTTTATAAATATTTATATTTATGAGCGTTCAATAATATTTTTCTTTATATTCATGTATATAATTATTATGTTATGTTCTACCTCCAAATTACAATTAAAATTTCTATTTTTTAACATAAACTAAAAATTCAAATTATAATTCCTAAAATAATATAGAAATTCAAAATACAACTCCTAACATAAAGTACAAATTAAAGTTACAATCTCCTAAAAAAGCTTAAAAAATTATAAATTCGCAAACGGCCTTCTGTAAAGTCGTTAATATTCGACTAAAGATTCTTCATTTATTCTCTGAATATTGTGATCAACTAAATCATCTATCTGTCACTGAAAAATTATGTTAAATTTTCAACAATTTGCATAATCTTTCTCCAGTTTTTTATTTTATCATTTCCACGCTTTCCACCCAAATAATCCATTTCCTCATATAATTTCTCCTTAAGAAGTTCCCAGAAATCCAAATCAGCAAGTCAGTCACAAATCATAACCACAGCAATGCCCAAGCTATACTCCTTCACGTTAGACCAAAATCTTGACATTTTCAAGCTGTTAACTGTGTTTTGACTGTGGATTTGTTGTAGAAGAGAAATAAAGAGCTAAAGTGTAAATATTAAAAGTCATATAGTTGTATTTATAGTGAAAAAACCCGTAGTCAAATTATTTGTTGTTGCCAGCGGTTTAATTTATATCTGTTGCTAAACGTTTGAAAAAATAAAAATTTCTTAATACCCAATTGTACCCGGTTTCAGTCCCCGAACCAGACCATACCCTAACCGAGTACACTGAGTAGGGTATAAGGGTACCCATACCCGGATATAATTCCTACCTGGTTCCTAGGTGTACCTGTGTCCAAAAAAACTATAGGCGTATACCAGTTTCAGGTTTGGCCCAATACCCGATTTATGAATCTCTAATGCGGGCTAGAGCTTTTAATTTGGGTTGTAATGCAATTAGGTGATATGGTCATCTACATATTGAATTTACTTATCATGAGACTATGGGTGCAGGGGCTAAAAGCACGAAACATAGTCAAATCAAGGGAACTTTTTGATTTGGTAGCCAATAATCAATAGTGGATTGTTGGTTGTGATGAATAAGCTAGTATGATGCGTCGTTAAATGGACTTAAATGGGTTAATTATCTCTTTTCAACTCCATACGTAAAACGACACTGGACTAGACTGATGATAATTTGAAGTTTGGTTTGATTGTTCATTTACAAAGAGTTCAGATATTTGGACACCCTTACAATTTAAATCAACACCCCGCTACTTTACACACATCGTATAGCACCATAAAGCACGTATAGGGCTAAAAAATTATCCTAACATTCTCTGATATACGAGGTGTCAGTTCACACGGTGACTGAAGCTATATGAGGCGTATGGCACAATACGACACATATGTCTTATTTTTCCCGCACAATGAAACTTTTGGGTGAACTTAACACCTATACGTGGCGTATGGTACTTTACCCCATATATAGATGTTTTGCTCTTTATAAGTGTCGTATATTGACATCCACCACATGTAACTGTCACATGTATTTTCCGTTTTTACATCTTTTTTATTTTAAATATACATTTTTACGTTGTATAGATTTATAGTTTTTTTACGTATTTTTGTAATTTAAGTGACCTGTAACACCCGGATATTTTCTTTGAAGCTGACGAAAGAAGAAAAAGAAATAAAGTCTAAAGTCGGAGGACCAAACTTGCTAAAACGGGAGAAAATTCATGAAAATGGGAGATTAAGAGGGGGAGGGCAGCCACATCCTCCCCACTCTTGTGAAAACTCAGTAAAAAAGAGAAAGAAGAGAGAAAGAAGAGAGAAAAGGGAGAAAAAGGTTGGTTCGGGTGGAACCGAGCACGAAAATCGTCGGGTAGCGAGTCAACACGAAGCTCTTCTTCCTCTAGTAGTTTGTGTGAGTTCTAGGACCCCTATTTTACTTGTTTTCAACTGATTTGGGGCTGGAACACATAGTAAACCGGTTTTTGTATGTGTGTGTGTTTGACCCATTTGGGTGTGATTGCTTGTGGTGCGTTTGGATGAGCTTGGAGGTCGAAAATGGCAGATTGGATTCGGGATGAACTGCATTCTACATCAGGTAGGGCTAGGAGACCGACTGGAGGCCATACGGCCGACTGGAGGGCGATTGGGGTTCAGTCGCACGATTGAGGTTCAGTCGCACGACTGGGGGTCCAGTCGCACGACTGGGGGTCCAGTCGCATGGGAAGTCATGCGACTGAGAGCCTAGTCGCACAGGTGCTCATCCGCATAAGGTCCATTCGCTTGAGGTCCATTCGCATAGTGTTCATTCGCACGATTGAGAGTCCATTCGTATGACTGGGTGTTCATCCGCATTGGTGTTCATCTGCATAGGCCCATTCGCATGATGTTCAGTCGCATGGAGGCCATGCGACTGAAGGGTGCTCATACGCCCAAATAGGGTTGTTGTACCTGAGGAGAAGCATAGTTTGATTCCTGACTTTCGGGGGAAAGTGCAGATGTAAGTTTTGACGTGGAAGTTCCCATAAGTGCATGTAAGATGGACGCTGAGGCCTTAGAAGTTATGTTGGGCATGATCATGATGATGATGCATGATTATGCATGATGTATGTTATGTATGTATGATGTTGCCCTATATGATGATGCTATTTGTGTATGATGATGTTCCTCGTTATGATGTATGTTTATTTTCCCCGTGGCTTTACGTGTTACGTTTATGAATGAATGATCTAAAGCACATGTAATGATCTAAAGACTGTTGTTAGTGCTCCAGTGGAAGAACCAACTGATAACATGAAAGCTTTCATGGTCAAGAAGGCAGAGGAAACAGAAGGAGAAACTTCAGAACCCAAGGTATATAATGACTTATGTAAAAATGCATGTGTTGAGAAAGTTCAAAGATACAGAGTTCACAATGAAAGCCTGATAATGGAAGTTGAAAAACTTCAGTATCAAGCTAGTAAACACAAGTCAAATGAAAGGATTTTTAAAGAAAAACTTGAAGGTTTAAATAAAACAATTTATAATTTGAAATTAAATCTTCATGATAAAGAATGTACTAATAATGACTTGACAAATAGAAATAATGAACTCGCTCTAGAAATTAACAGACTCAACAGTGAATTAGCCACGGTTAAATTGACTGTTGAGAAATTTGAACTTTCATCAACGATGGTTGAAGGCATAATCAAGTCACAAATGACTCAGAAAATCAAAGGAGGAAAATGTGGTGTTGGGTTTTCTAACATTGCTCCTCCAATTAATCATGATTATTCATGTTTACCTTCATCTGAGAACATCTGTGATTCTGATATGGTCTATGGGATTGGATTTTCTCCATCTCAAAACATAAAACCTTCTGTTAAAATAAACTTATCAGTTGATCCTATCATAACACCCAAAACTAAACAATCACCTGAAAATCTTTTTGCAGATAAAATGAAGGTGGATGGGTTGGTTGAAGATTGGAAAAGTGATAGTGAGGATGAAAATGAGAATGAGTGTTTAAATAATAAGAATGTAAAAGTTTCACAATCTGCTTGTACTCAAAATTTGTCTGGAAATGAAAAGAAGGTTGATTTGAATGAGTTGCAATCTAATAATAAAAATCATTTGAATGCAAATCAAAGGGCTAATCAAAAGGAAAGAATTGAAAATGATTTTAAGAGTCGATTCATTTCTAAGGGTATTATTGAAAATGAAGAACATATTTTTAAAGAAACGAATTCTCGATTCTTTAAAAATAAACTTCATTATAATGTTAACCTTGTGAATCAAGATGTTTGTAGCCCAGATTTGCAAGTGAATAATTCTTCTGCATGCAATCTCACAATTCAAAAGCCTGGTCCTTCTCCAGCACCAATCCGTATTTCTAAGCCTGGTCCTTCTCCAGCACATTCAAAGTCTGGTCCTACTCCAGCAAAGACAAAGACAGTTCATATTCCAACACCGACAATTTCACAAGTCAAAATTACCAAATCTCCGAATCAAAGTGGTCATAATACTTCTATTTCCTCGAATCTGCAAAAGATGAATTTGCAATTGTCAAACAAGACAAAGATTCGAGAGACTGTGGAGAAAGTTAAACCTAGTCAATCTGACTTTGGTTTTTATGACAATTTTCATAATTGTCATCCACAGTTTGTTTTCCACACACAACTGAAGAGATGCTTTCAGTGTGGAAACACAAATCACTTGGCAAATAATTGTCCTTTTAGATACAAATCATTAAGTAAACAAAGATTTCATAATTCTATTTCTCATAATAGAAAATTATTTTTCACTAGTGGAAAATTTTCAAATAATATGAAATCAAAGGTTGCTAATGAGTTTAATGTCAAACGGGATAAGAATTTGACCAATGACATAAAAGAAAATGTCAAGCCTAAAATCATAAATGAAAAGTTTGATGTGCAAACAAAATATAATAATCTCAAATCATTTTGTCTTACTGCAACTCAGAAAGTGCTCAAGTCATGTTTGACTTGGGTACCAAAATCTAAGTAATTTTGTTACTAATGCAGGGACAACCGCAAAAGGCTACTGACAGTCTATGGCATGTTGATAGCGGTTGTTCAAGACATATGACTGGTAATTTATCACTACTACAAGATGTGCAATCATACAACGGAGGAAGAGTGATATTTGCAGGAGATAGAGGAGGACGAATTACTAAACGGGGTACAGTTACAAATGGCGTCCTGAGTTTTGAAAATGTTAATTTTGTTGAGGAACTAAAACATAACCTGCTAAGTGTGTCTCAAATCTGCGACAAACAATATTCAACACACTTTACTAATAATGAATGCTTAATATTAAAACCAGGTTTTGTTGTTCCAGAAGAATGGGTTTTGATGAGGACTCCGAGAGACAATGACACATATCTTCTTGATATGCATTGTTCTAATTCTTTGGTAACCGCCTCTTGCTTATTATCCAAAGCCTCGGAGAATGATTCCATGTTATGGCATCGTCGATTAGGACATGTCAATCTTAAAAACATGAATAAACTTGTACGTGGAAATCATGTAATTGGTTTACCTGAAAAAGAATATCATTTAACTGAACATTGTTTGTCATGTTCAAAAGGTAAACAACATAAACTTCCTCACAAACCAGTTGCACACAACTCAGTCGAATCAATCTTACAACTCTTACACATGGATCTTTTTGGTCCAGTAAGTGTTCTAAGTTTGGGTCGAAGATCTTATTGTTTGGTTGTTACTGATGACTTTTCAAGATTTACTTGGGTGTTTTTCTTAGCATCTAAGGATGAGACTCCACATCTATTGATCAAATTCATTACTTTGGTGGAGAATCAGACAGAAAAAAGGGTAAAATGCATCAGAAGTGACAATGGGACAGAGTTTTGCAATCAAACTCTGAATGAGTTCTGTGAATCCAAGGGAATTGCCAGACAATTCAGTGCTGCTGGCACTCCACAACAGAATGGAGTTGCAGAAAGAAGAAATAGGACATTAATTGAAGCTGCTAGAACAATGATCTCTGCCGCCAAATTACCTTTATTCTTTTGGGCAGAAGCAGTAAATACTGCATGTTATGTTCAGAATCGTGTGTTAATCAACAAAAGATTAAATAAGACTCCTTATGAAATCTTTTATAATCACAAACCCAAAGTTAAATATTTTAAGGCCTTTGGTTGTTGTTGCACTTTGTTACATACAACCGAATCATCTTCAAAATTTTCTGAAAAGGCTGATGAATGTTACTTTGTGGGATATGCTGCCAATAAGGTTGCATATCGTGTTTATAATAAAAGAACTAGACAAATAATCGAGTCATTTAACATTGATTGGCATGAACATAACATAACTGATGCAGGTTCAGCTCCTTCATGGGTTTATGATTATGAATCTTTGTTCATAAATTTTAATATTTCTAAATCTTCATCTGCAGATTCTCATTCTCAATCAATCACCTTGGATAACCAAATAATTGAGGAACTTCCTTCTTTGATATCTGATGATTCTGCTACTGCTTCATCATCCAAAGATATTCCGATAGCTTCTGTGCCAGTATCTGCTTGTTCTGAGTCTTTAGATATTTCTTCAGAACAAATTCCTACTCAGGAGCAGGAAGAATCGTTGAGTTCTCCATTATCTTCATCTTCTTCAGACACTATACACACACCGATAGAGATCATTCAGGTTCCATTTGATGAGTCTCCAAATGTGTCAACTGCTTCTGAAACTCCTGTTTCAGATGACACAATTGATGAAACTTATGTGCCTCTATCTCAACAAACTGAAGAAGTTCTTGATAATGTTGAACATATTACAAATTTGGAAGATGGAATGGTTGCAGATGAGATTCCTCAATTGAGAATACATAAAACTCATCCAACTGAAGCAATCATTGGACCGTTGCATGAAGGTGTAGTTACCAGAAGTCGATCAGGAGCAATCAACACATGTCTGTATGCTTGCTTTATATCCCAAAAAGTGCCCAAGAATGTGGAAATGGCACTTAAAGAAAACAGCTGGATAGAAGCAATGCAGGATGAGTTGATGCAATTCAAGAAGCTCAATGTTTGGCATCTTGTTGAACTACCAAAAGATAAGCTTCCTATTGGAACAAAGTGGATTTTTAGGAATAAGACGGATGAAAAGGGTGTTATAGTTAGAAATAAAGCACGCCTTGTGGTGCAGGGATTTTATCAAGTTGAAGGCTTAGATTATGAAGAAGTGTATGCTCCAGTTGCAAGACTAGAAGCAATACGCATTTTCTTGGCCTTTGCTTCATTCATGAACATCAAGGTGTATCAGATGGATGTTAAGACTGCCTTTTTATACGGAGAAATGAAAGAGGAAACTTATGTTTGTCAGCCTCCTGGATTTGAAGACCCAGATCATCCTGATTATGTTTACAAGTTGGATAAGGCTTTATATGGTTTACATCAAGCACCTCGTGCTTGGTATGCCACTCTGACTGAACATTTGCTTGCAAATGGTTATTCAAGAGGTGCAATTGATCAAACCTTATTCATCCGAAAATCAGGCAATGATATAATTTTGGTTCAAATCTACGTCGATGATATTATTTTTGGTTCCACAAATGATAGTATGTGCACGGAGTTCGAAGAGGTGATGAAGAAGAAGTTTGAAATGAGTTCACTTGGAGAAATTTCATTTTTCTTGGGTATTCAGGTTACTCAATCTGAGACTGGTATTCTCATTCATCAAGAAAAGTATGTTCAGACAATTCTTGAGAAATACAAGTTTCAAGACTCCAAAGTAGCTCCAACTCCAATGGCTTCTCGTCCTACTCTTACTCCAGATCCATTAGGAGAATCAGTTGATCAGCATCTTTACAGATCAATGATTGGTTCCCTTATGTATCTCACTGCAAGCAGGCCGGATGTTATGTTCCCTGTTTGTCAGTGTGCCCGCTATCAAAGTGATCCAAAGGAATCACACATGAAAGCTGTCAAGAGGATTTTCAAGTATCTCAAGGGTCAACCCAAACTTGGTCTTTGGTATCCTCGAAATTCCGATTTCAATTTATTTGCTTATACTGACAGTGATTATGGTGGTTGTAATTTAGACAGGAAATCGACCACAGGAGGATGTCAATTTCTGGGCAACCGACTCATTTCTTGGCAGTGTAAAAAGCAGAACACTGTCTCTACATCCACTGCCGAAGCTGAATATGTGGCTGCTTCGAGTTGTTGTTCCCAGCTTGTCTGGATTCAGCAACAACTTCTCGATTATGGCCTTAACATTTATGACACACCAATTTGGTGTGATAATACGGCAGTTTTAAACATCGTGAAAAATCCCATCCAACACTCAAAAACTAAACACATAGACATCCGCATACATTTTATCCGCGATTGTTTTGATCGTAAACTTATTCACCTAAAACAAGTGCCGTCAACTGAAAATATCGCTGACTTATTTACCAAGGCGTTTGATCATTCTCGATTTGATTTCCTAGTGCAATCATTGGGAATGATTAACTTTGGATAAATTGGTTTAATGAATCTTCATAAAAAGATTTTTCCGTTTTTAATAATGAATAAAATTGTAATTGTTTCTTTTTCTTAAAAGGACAATCACAATTTTAGGGGGAGAAAATAGAAAAGCAAGTTCTGAAAAATATTTTTGGTCTTAGGGGGAGTTAAGATCAAAGGATTGCCAATACAAAAAGAAAAGAAACAAAATTTTCATGCTTAAATGAGAAATGATATTACAAAGTTCAAAACAAGTATAAGTACTTTCAAAGGCTTAAATACAAATACACTTGGATTATGTTTGATATGTTGATAGGCTTTGCTTTTCAGAAATGAAAAGATCATAATTGAGTGATTACACTTGAATTAAAGAAATATAATTCAGTGGGGAACATATCAGGATTATGTGTCAAAAATGTTCTAACACAGACTGAGAGATATAATCTTGTCATACTCAAGCCTGTATATGATGGATTCAGTGATTATCATATCTATATATGTATATACAAAAGATAAAAAATATAAAAAGAAACAAAAAGAGAAAGAAAAATTCAAAAAGAAAATAATTGAGCAAAAAGATGCCAAAAGGAAAAGGCCATATAGGATAAAAGATGCCAAGAAGCACAACAAATCAAAAAGATATGTCTATATGACATACATACTATATGGTATCTATTTTCTATTTTGAGAATATTTTTTTTAACTTTGGAAGGCAAAATCGAAAGATGGGGCATGTAAGTCCAGATGGCTTGTAAGTCCTAAACATCTTGAGAGGGCAGACGTAAGTCCGGATGGCTGTCAGTAAGTCCTTAAACTTGTTAATATTCCGGGTTAAGAAATATTTCTCAGGCTAGTTATGCTCAAATAGTTATATTTAGGATTACAATAAATGGTATCACTGATCATCAATGCATGGTTTAAATCAAATTGGGGTGACTTGAAAAAATCTCAATAGTGTCTTGAAGGATAATAATAATTCTACAGAAGTTCTGATTGTGGGATCCACTGACTTATATCAAATTAACACAAAACATGATATATATATCACTCATTATGTGTCTGAGTAAAACCTGAAGTATAAGTTTAAAAGGAAAAACTATATTGACAATCAACTTAACCAGTTATTTTAAATAAAGCCGGACAGAGTCTTAACTTGACAAAAGAACTATATGATCTCATTATGAAAATTTATACAAAACAAGCAAATCCGATCTTGATTCTTTAATTGTTTTTATTCTTTTGTTATTTTGTTTGTTTGTAAGTGTTTGTTTTTTATTTCACTTTTATAGTGTTTTAGTTTTAGGACAATTACATAACAAGAAAATGTTTGATAATTGAAGATTCATTAAAATAATTGGTCACTTGGTAAATAACATTTTATGTTGACAAACTTCATTGAAAATAAAAGGATTGAAAAGTTAGAAATTTTTGAACAATTTTGAAAAATAATTGATTCGCGTGACAGGGAAAGTCATGCGAAAATGGATGTTTCGCGAAACTGACTTTTCGCGTGACTACTCAGGGGTATAAAAGGTCACAGTGAAAAGATCAAAATCACTTTTCGCTTAATCTCACACCCGAAAACCCTAATCGCACATCATCCGAAACCCATTTTCGCATATATCAAAATCGATCATCTTCTCACTTCTTTTGTGATTGTGTGTCTTAGTTAGTCATCACTACGCTCAGATTGTTCTGTAAAGGTATCTCTCGGTTGATAAGGTTACTGTAGATCTGAAAAACTAAAGGGGAACTTAACATCCTTGTCTTAAAATCTGAATAAATGGACTTCAATGATGAAATTGATGTATGAAAATAACCTAATAGATCTAGGCGACAGCAATGATATGCATTTCATGGACTAAAATCGATTTTTGAAAGGTTAATTTGAAGTTGGGGTTGTGCGAATCGCAAAAGAAGATGAACAGTCGCGAAAACGACTTTGTCGCGTGAATTGGGTTCTCGCATGAGTCCTGTTGTCGCATGATAACATTCAAGTTTTCGCTTGAATTAAATTTTCACAAAGTCATTTCGCGTGAAACCTAGTTTCGCGTGATAAAGGATTTTCGCGTAAAATCCTTTTTCGCACAATTGTCAATTTCGCATGAGACTATGTTGTCGCAAGCAGTTCATTTCGCATGAGCTGTTTTCGCGTGACAGAAAAATTCTAAATGTTTCCAAGTGTTGATTCTGTTGTTGTCATACATTGATTTCTCACTTATAACTTTTGATAAAATCATAAGTGAATTAAATGTACACACATGTGACTAAGTCTTGATAAAATTTTCAAATAATAAGACCTTAAAAGCTAAAATGTTTTAAGTGTTAAAATTCTATATGCATAATTAAGTTATTTTTAAGAGTGTTCTAATTTGATCTTATCTGACAATGCAGATGGCACAAATGATCTTTAACAAGAATCATAATTGTGTTGCTTATCTGGATGAAGTACCGGAAGGAAAAGAACTATTTCATTCTATGATTGAGGGGCTGAAGAACTCGAGGATTGTTTATTCCATTTCTGCTGATCCAGCCATCTATGCTGAACTGATAGACTCTTTCTGGAGCACTGCTGCTCTAGAAAAGGACGAAACTGGAAACCAGATTATCACAGCTACTGTAAATGAGAAAAGGGTGATTGTTTCTCAAGCCATACTAAACAGAGTTCTTCTGTTTAATGATCAAGAGGGAGCACCTACAAGACTAGATGATGATGTGGTTATGGATTGTCTATCTCGGATGGGTTATGAGTATAGATATCCAAGTTTGGAGAAGAAGTGGTTACCACCGTATTGGAAATATTTATTTCATGTGGTAATTCACTGTTTGAGTAATTTGAAGGCTGGCATGGATAGCCTGAGTGCTGTATTTGGCTCATTACTAGTTTCACTGGTTGATGACATTCCCTTCAGCATATCTGGGGTTATATTTCAGGAGATGGTAAAGAATGCTACAGCAAATCCTGGAAGAAAGTTCATTATGTACCCGAGATTTATCCAGTTGGTGATCAATGATGCTTATCCTGAGCTTGCTACTCAGAGATCTCCTAAGTATATTGTACAGACTGTGAAGAAGGAGATTTTCTCTCATCTAACTGGAGCCAGAGGCAACAAATGCTCTGGTGAAAGTTTTGCCAAGATTGGAAGATTTTCTGAGATTGATGAACATGATGATGAGGTTGCTGAAGGTGATCATACTGATGAGGCACAAGCTGGTGCTTCTACTTCCTCTACCAGAGAAGCTATTGATGAAGAGATTGAAAAGCTGTTTGAAGATGAACCTACACATGAAGGAGAAACGGAAGAAGTTGTTCATTCTGCTTCTAGTTCCGATACTGTTAGTGATCAGATAGGGAATGTTCCTTATGTGATTCAGACTGATCCTACTCCTTCTACTCCAACATCATCTAGACCAAGTGAGGAAGAGAGGGACACTGATTATATCCCGGAAGAGTCTCCAAGAACATCATCGAGACGAAAAAGAATGGCTAAAAGAAAAGACTTCCCATCAAGAAAGAGAGGTCGTGGTGGAATTATTCCAAGGAGACCACGAACACAAGTGGTTATTACAGAGGCTGATCAGACAACTTCTTCTGAAGTTCAGAGATCACCTGCAAATGTGATCACAAGGGAAGAATCTCATGTTGATACAACTACTGTTACTCCTGAAACAGAAACAGTCCCTGTTTCTGGAGCATCTACTGTTCCTGTTTCTGGTTTCTCTACACCTCCTCATCAGGAGAATTTGGAGTTTGATGTAGATACTCTGTTGAATACTCCTCCCGATTTTCAGAGGAGAGAAGAATCAACCAGCACTCCAGGTTCTATCACGCTTGAAGAAAGAATTAAGAATCTGGAGAAGGAGAATTTTGAAAATATGAAATTGATTGCTGAGTTGAAGAAAAGTAATAAAGAAAAGTCTAATCAGATAACCATGATTCATCTTGATGCAGCCATCAAAGATACCAGATTAGCATCTCTTGAGCAACAAATGAAAAACATGTTTGACTACTCATCTGGGTTGGAGAGACAACTAAACGAGCTCAGAGAATTTATCTCTCAGACCTACTTTCATCAGCCACAGAACATAAGATCTACTACTGTGGTTGGTGAATCTAGCAGAAGATCTCCAAGCCCACCTCCCACTGAGACAGTTCCTGAAAAAGAAACGGTCAACGAAGCCCAAACATCTACTGTACAGCAAAGTGTCAGTCCTACTGAGGATGTTACTATTTCATCTGAAGTACCGATCACTGAAGCGTACACATCTACTGCTTTTGTTGAGCCAGAACACATGGTTACTCTGCCCATTGTTCATGAAAGGGAAGATGATGAGTTAGTTGATTATGGTGATTCTGATGATGATGAGGATGAAGATGATGAGAATGACGATGAAGATGATAATGGTGATGACAGTGATGATGGAGATAATGATGGAAATGATGGTGGAGATGATGGTGGAGATGATGGTGGAGATGGTGGAAATGTTACTGGTTCTTCTTCAAGTCCTACTGGAGAGACTAACACTGACAATGTCGATAGACCAAGTGTTAGTAATCCAGAAGGATATGATCCTATAGACCCTGCCACAGAAAGTGTGTATGAAAAGGAATTATATTCTTTTCAACAAACTTCATCTGAAACTGTGGAAGAAGAACTTGATTTTTTGAAGATCTGGAGGAACAGACTGAATACACAGATATTTTTGGCAACAATCTTCAAGAATTATTCAAGGATATTAATCTTGAAGAAGGAGAAATTCCTACAGAGACTGTGAGTGGTGAAACTCCTACTGCTACTACAAAGACAGATAATACTGGTCAGATTGCATTATACACTAGAGGAGGTTTGCAATTCAAAGCACCACCACCACCTACTGAAGCTCACTTTCTGTTTATATCTAAGCCAAAACAAAAGTATGGTGAAATGTCTCACGTTATCAGCTGGGCTTATGATGGTGAGAAAAGAATGTATGTGATAAAGAGAAGAAATGGAGAGATTGATTATTTAAAGAGCACACAAGACTTTCATACATTACGAGCTGCTGATTTATACTCTATGGGCAAAGCTCCATTCTTCAATGAGAGTAATCACAGTGAAGCAGAGCTCATGAGATCTATGATTAGAAGGGAGATGCGCACAAACTTCAAAGACTTTAGGACTGCAAAATCTAAGTTGATAGATGACACAACACGAATTGATGAAAATACAAAAGCTCCAATGAAAATACGTGTCTATCAACATCCTAAATTCATCAGAAAAGTCCCTGTGCATGCTCCAGTTCCTCCAAACTCTTTGAAGCAACTACTATCCTGGAGATGTGAAAAGGATTCCGGTCACGCTGTGATCAAATGTATTGACAAGTCTTATCGAATCATTGATCCAGCAGACTTAATGAAGTTTGGCAAAGACGACTTATCCAAGCTGTTACACTGCCCTATCTCAGCTGATGAGTCTGTTTACTTTCTATCTTGCCAATACGTATGGATGATTGACCGGATCCTGAGGAATAAATGGTATGCTTATGCTGGATCTTACAAGAAGGCCAACGTTGACTTTGATTGATCATGTTTCACCGAGCCTAGGGGGAGATTGTAGGAGATAAACAAGGCTCGGCAAAACAGATCTGTGCGAAAAGAAGCATCCACGCGAGAAGCAAGTCATACGCGAGTCGCAGACCACGCGAGAAAGGCTCCATGCGAAAGACTGCTGCCGCGCGAAATCATGATCCACGCGAAAGGGATCTCGCGCGAGAACTCATAGTTTAGTATAAATAGCTAGATTTCGTTTTGTAATTAAGTTTTTCATTCATTTATCATTTGTATCTGTGCGAAATCGCACAAGACCTCTTGTAGGTTTCTGTTTATCAATCGAAGATCTTCTGTTGTGATTCAATTCATTCTTCTTCTACTCCAATCTTGTTTATATTCCGCGTTCACAAGATTGAGATCGTGTGTGTTTGATTTCTGGGAGAATTTCAAGGATTTACATGAAAAGTATTATGTAACGTAAAGTGGAAGATAATGAAAAGAGGAACGAAATGAAATAATGCATGCATTAACGAACAAATGAATGAAAGTAAGAAAAGGCTTGCAAGTAAATGTATAGAGGTTCACACCCAATGAAGGGTGTTGGCTCAACTGTGTGCGGGTTAGCTACCTCAAAAGGATGCACACTGGGATCCAATCCTTGTGATTGACCATATGTATCGGGTCCTTACCGCTTGCCCTAGGTACTGGAGTCAGCTTCGTGCACAATGTTTGAGGTCTATGAAAGACCTCAGGCCCAGAAACCAGCTTCGTGCACAATGTTCGGGGTATAGCATATGGCATTGTTCCGGAATGAAAGAGAAAAGATAAGTGGTGAATGTACTTGCCCTAGGTACTGGAGTCAGCTTCGTGCACAATGTTCGAGGTCTATGAAAGACCTCAGGCCCACTAACCAGTTTCGTGCACAATGTTCGGGGTATTGTACATGTCATCGAAAGTAATGAACGTACGAATAAAAGTAATGAACGTACAAATGAATGTAATGAACGTACGAAGGAATGTGAACGAAAGTAACGAATGTTAATGTTAACGATGTACGTTAAATGAACGAAAGTTAACGAACAAATGATGAAGATAATAAGGATATTATCTATGTGTACGTATGATGTGTTATCGCATGTATGTAAAGAATGGTTTTAACGAAAGAAAAATATGTTTTATTATAAAACAAGAACTCACTCAGCGACGCTGACTTTTTATGTAAGGCCCCGTTCCCGGGCACCTCACAGTTGGTCATTCATTGCACATCAAACACATAATTTACATTTACTATGCAAAATAATGCAGCGGAATTGATAAAAGTACATTCTCATTTCATCATAAAAGCTTTTACAATACATTACATCATTGATTCGAATACAAAATACATATTTTCTTTTTCATTACATAGCTTTACAATGATTGTTGCGAAAGCATATGAAACCGAGGATTTCTTAAGTAATCCCGTTTATTTGAATCCTCAACAATCAAAAGGTCATAAATAGTGACCTCTAGTTCAAAAACATTAAAAACTATATCTAAAGAAGATTCCTTAAGTAATCCCGTTTATCGGGATCCTCAAGGAACACTTGCATGCAACATAAAATGTGGCAGCATTATCAAAAGGAGAATGCCATCCCAAAAGAGCTTAGTAGCCGCCTCGTGCCATCCTTAGCAACACTACCTGTCAACTGGAAGCACATAAAAAGTCAGCGTTGCTGAGTGAGTTCTAGTTTTATAAATAACATACTTCTCCTTTGTTTAACCGCTCTTTACATACATGCGGTCACACAACATACGTACACATAGATAATATTATTATTATCTTCATCATTCATTCATTAGCTTTTTATTTGTGTACCGTTCATCATTATCATTCACATTCTTTCGTACTCTTTCTTTCGTTCGTACGTATCTTATTTTCATTCATTCATTCATTACTTGTGTTCGTACATTCATGTCATTCATACATTCATTACTTACGTACGATCATTTCTTTCATTCATACGTTCATTACATTCATTCGTACGTTTGTTACTTCCGGTGACATGTACAATACCCTGAACATCATGCATTACTGCTGGTGCTGGACCTGTGATGATTAATCACGAACGTTGTGCACACATGCTGATCCAGTCACCTAGGGTAGGTACATGCACCACTTATCTTCCTTCATTCATTCTGGATCAATGCCATGTGCTATACCCTGAACATCATGCATTACTGCTGGTGCTAGACCTGTGATGATCAATCACGAACGTTGTGCACTCATGCTGATCCAGTCACCTAGGGTAAGCGGCAAGGATCCCATACATACAGTCAATCACAAAGACTGAACCCAATGTGCATCCTTCGGGGTAACTAACCCGCACACCGTTGAGCTAACACCTGCCAGGGGTGTGCACCTCCATACATTTGCTTGCAAGCCTTTTCTTACTATCATTCACTCATTCATTAGTGCATGCATTCATTCATCATGTTCCTCTTTCCTTATCTTTTACTTTACGTCCTTATTACTTTCGTTTCATTCATTAACATAGCACGAAATGTCAAGAAATGATAAACATACATCGACATAAGGAACATCGATATTTACAAATCATGAGTCATTACCATCATATAAGGCTACATCATACTTATCATACATACATCTTGCATACACATCTCTCCTCATTCATATCAGTCCTATTTGGGCGATTGGACTTACCTCAGTCGCATGACCTCCATGCGACTGAATCGTGCGATTGGGCAACTATGCGAGTGGGCATACAATCATGCGAATGGACTTCCTATCGTACGAGTAAACACTATGCGAATGGGCATCTATGCGACTGAACTCTCGATCGTGCGACTGAACTACTATGCGACTGGACTCCCAGTCGCGTGACTTGTCGTGCGATTGAGTCCCCAGTCGTGCGTCTGGGCCTCAGTCGTGCGACTGAACATCAGTCGTTCTTCAGTCGTGCGTCTGGGCCTCAGTCGTGCGACTGAACATCAGTCGTTCTTCAGTCGTGCGACTGGCCTTTCAGTCGCATAACCCTAACTGGGCAGCGACTGGAGTTCATCCCGAACAGCAGCCGTGACATACGACCTTCAAACTCCTATAAACTCATTTTCAGCCCAAATTAGCCCTCCTAAACCTTAAGTAATCATACTATGGCATCATACAAGTACATACAAGTCCAAATTCGCACTTTAAATACACTAAACATGATTACACCCAAATGGGTCAAACATACACTTTACAAAATCAGGTTTTATATGTGATCCAGCCCCAAAATCGTTTGAAAACATGTAAATGGGAGGTCCTAGAACTCACGTAAGCAAGAAGAAGATGAATAGCTCCATTTGGACTAGTTGCTCGACAAGTTTCAAGCCCGGATCACACTTTTGCTCTATTTTTCTTCTTCTGTCGCCCTTCTCTACTTTCTGACTGAATTTGCGAGTATGGGAGAGGGTAAGAACTACCCTCTCCCTTAAATACCCCTCGTCCAGTCGCCCGAGCTCCAGTCGTGTAGGCACTTCAGTCGCTTGAGCTTTATGTGATTGGACCTTCAGTCATACGATTGCCATGCGTATGGAGCTCCAGTCGCCTGATATCCATGCGCCTGGGCCTCCAGTCACATGACACTTCAAAGAAAGAAATTTCCGGGTGTTACAAGTCCACCCCCTTTATTTAGGTTTCGTCCCTGAAACCTGTTATTCCTCGAACAAGCGTGGGTAATGTTGTCTCATTTCATCTTCCGTCTCCCACGTTGACTCGGATCCCTTCCTGTGCCTCCACTGTACACGCACAAGAGGAACCACTTTATTTCTCAGCCGCTTCTCTTTTCTATCGATAATTGCCACTGGTTGCTCCACATAATTGAGCCATTCATCTACTTCGATATCCTCCAGTGGAACAATCATATCTTCATCGGCTAAACACTTTCTCAGATGAGATACGTGGAAGGTTGGGTGAATTCCACTTAACTCATCTGGCAATTCCAACCTATAGGCCACCTCTCCTACACGGGTAATAATTCGGAAAGGGCCTATATACCGCGGGCTCAGTTTGCCCCGTTTTAGGAACCGAATAATTCCTTTCCAAGGTGAGACCTTCAACATAACCCGGTCACCCACCTGGAACTCAATCGGTCTGCGTCGTTTATCGGCATACGACTTATGTCTGTCTTTGGCTGCCTTCATGTAGGCCTTGATCCTTTCAAGCTTTTCAGTCGTAGCCTCGATCACCTCGACGCTCCCCAATTCCTTCTGACCAATATCACCCCAACATACGGGTGTCCTGCATCTCCTACCGTATAGCATCTCATAAGGTGGCATACTAATGCTGGCATGATAGTTGTTGTTGTGTGAGAATTCAGCTAACGGTAAGTGGTCATCCAAACTTCCCCCAAAATCAATCACACATGCCCGGAGCATGTCCTCTAATGTCTGAATGGTCCTTTCTGACTGACCATCAGTCTGGGGATGATAGGGCGTACTAATATGTAACCTCGTCTCCATAGCATCGTGGAATTTCTTCCAGAACTTGGATGTAAACCGGGTGTCGCGGTCAGACACAATTGACACCGGTACACCATGATGAGTCACAATCTCTTTGATGAAAAGTTCGGCCAGCCTCTCGGATGAATATGTCTCGCGTATCGGTAGGAAGTGAGCACTCTTCGTCAAGCGGTCTACAATCACCCATATGGCATCGTACCCTTTCGGGGTACGCGGTAGCTTTGTAATGAAATCCATGGTGATGTATTCCCACTTCCATTCCGGTATATCCAAAGGTTGAATCTTTCCATATGGCTTTTGATGCTCTGCCTTTACTTGCAAACAAGTGAGGCATTTACTCACATACTCCACCACATCACGCTTCATACCCGGACACCAGTAATCTTTCTTCATGTCTTGGTACATCTTCGTAGCATCGGGATGAATAGAGTATCGAGTTTTGTGGGCTTCGTCCATAATCTTCACTCGTAGATCCCCAAGACGAGGAATCCACATCCGTCCAAATCGAGTCTTGACACCAAATGTGTTTTCGCCCAACTCCGCGACCAGACCTCTCATTCGTTCCGAGTTAATATAATCTTCCTTCAGTGCCTCATCTTGAAACTCTTTGACTTGCTTCATCACATCCGAGGTCATAATCAGCTGGTATGCCTTCACCCGTATCGGCTCGGGCCTCTCCTTTCAGCTAAGGGCATCCGCTACCACGTTGGCTTTGCCCGGATGGTAATGGATCTCACAATCATAATCTTTTATAAGCTCCAACCATCGCCTCTGCTTCATGTTTAAATCCTTCTGCTCAAAGAAGTACTTCAAGCTCTTATGGTCGGTGAAGATAGTGCACTTAGCCCCGTAGAGATAGTGCCTCCAAATCTTCAATGCAAAGACCACGACTGCTAGCTCCAAGTCATGAGTAGGGTAATTAACCTCATGAACTTTTAGCTGTCGGGACGCATAGGCTATATGTAACATCCGGTTTCTAAATCCGGACTTGTAATTATATTATAGTTATGATTAATTAACTAAGTTGAGTTTGTTTGATTGATTAAGTGTTCAGTCGCATGAGTCATATGCGAATGAACTTCAGTCGCACCCCTTACGTGCGATTGAGACTTAGTCGTATGAATAGTAGGCGTATGAGCTTCAGTCGCACTATTCAGTCATGCGAATGGTTCAGTCGTGCGACTGGGTGTAGGGCGGTTATGTTGCACATGTGAATAAGTAAGGCGGTGAAAGGAGATGAAAAGCAGATTTCTATCTGCATCTACTTCATTCTCCTGTTCTCTTTACACCCAAACACCCCTGTTCTTGCCAATCGACTAGGCTAAACTCCGTTTTGGTAAGTTTTGAATATTACGGATCAATCTAGGGATGTTATAAGCTGTGTAAATGGTTGAATTTGGTCCAACAACGTGTTTTAAATCATTGAATTGGTCTGGTTCATTTCTAAATTAAAATCTGGGAATTCGGATCCAAGTTTTTGTGTAGTTTTGATGAAATAATGGTCCGAAACCATTGTAAACGATGTGTATATGATCTGTTTTGAATATGACATGATTTGGATGGTTAAAACTCAAATTTTGAGTGAGTTTGGATCAAAAACGTCAAGAACACAGCTGCTGATCCATTTCAGACGAATGGGCTCAATCGCATGCCTCAGTCGTACGAATGAGAGTCTAGTTGTGCGACTGAGTGCTAATGGAGGTTCAGTCGTACGATTGGGAACCCAGTCGCCTGGTTAGAAGGCCGAATAAAGACGAGTGAACACTGGGTACGAATGAGAACTCAGTCGTGCAAATGAGTGGCTAGTCGTACGGCTGAAGGTGCAGTCGCATGGTTCATCCGCATAGGTCCAATCGTGTGGGTGCTCATTCGCATAAGTGTTCAATCGCATGAGGGCCCTGTTTAAGAATAAGTTTACTGAATCAAGGTTTATTGCTTTAGATATACCTTGATTAGAGGAAAGACTAGTTACCTTGTGTACGTGGATTGTGTAGACTGTGGTGAGGAAGTTGATAAAGTAAGTTCTAAGCCCTTTTCAAATGTTTGGTTTTTAACATTCGGGCTGGCACACATACAATGATAAATGAATTGAATGTTTTAGTACCAGAAATGTGATAGTGATGTTGATATGTTTCTAACAGTTTGTAAAGCTATAAGGGGGAAAAGTGGGGGTAATGAATGATTACCTGAACATTGTTAATCATTACATGATGGTAATGATTTCAGTGGCTCAAGTAGAGTGTGAAAGATGGTCATGTGAACATTGTTAATCATTACATGATGGTAATGATTCCAATGGGTCAGATGTGGGTAATGATTAATGAAAATATAATAAAACTGGTACTAAAAGAAAGAATGTGTGGGGTGTGAACGAATGTGATAATATTGGCAATAAGTGACGACCCTAGATGATTAATTGGCATCCTACTGGATGAGAGATAGTAATTTTAGTTTCTGGATGTGGGAAACTGATAGTTTCTGGGTATGGAAAACTGGTAGTTGCTGGATGTGGGCAACCGACGTTTCTGGGTATGGGAAACTGGTAGTTGCTGGATGTGGGCAACCGACGTTTCTGAATGTTGGAAACTGGTAGTTGCTGGATGTGGGCAACCGACGTTTCTGGATGTGAGAAACTGGTAGTTGCTGGATGTGGGCAACCGACGTTTCTGGATGTAGGGAACTGTTAGTTGCTAGATGTGGGCAACCGACGTTCGGTGGGACAGGTCCGGTGGGACAAAGTAATGATAAAAGTTGAAATTATAATATTGCCAATATAAATTTAACTCTTGTGTGTGTAAAGGTGCTGTTAATGTTGTAATAAAAATACAGAACTCACCAGTTTATCTGATGTTTTGAGTATGTTGTGTGTGCTAGGTAAGGATGGGTCCTCTGATAATAGAGGAAAGCAAGTATGAGCTGAACGAGGATGCTATCCCGGAGTAGTTGCTTGCATAGGATATAAGACCTGTTAATACTGTAAATAGGGCAATGTATAATTAAATACAATTATATGTAAAATGTTTTAAAAAGTTGGGTTAATATATAATGTTGTTTAAGTCTTTCGCTGTAAGTAGAAAGCTCTGATTTGTGTTTGAAATATTAATCCAACTGCGTGACGTGCCTCCGGTGCCCTGCCTGGTTTAGGGCGTCACAGGTTGGTATCAGAGCAGTAGTTAAAGGGATCTAGTGTCATAATAACTAGACTTTAACTAGAAAATAGATATGCCAGCAGGGATAGCTAGATAGAATAGTTTATTTAAACAAGAGAAGGTGATGGGACTATCATGAGAAGGAATAACGAGAATAGTAAAAGTAAAGTAAAAAATTAATAGTACTTGGCCAACATTATTAATAATTTACTTTACTTATAGTATTCTAGTTATATACTTACATGCGAGTACCAAATAATCCTGATCTCGTTTTAATAGGTTATGGCTGAGAGGGAAAGTGAAAGAATGCAAGGTGGAACCTCGGAAGGAAATGTTGATGAGTGCACAGAGGTGCTCAGTATGACGAGACAACAATTCCGTGATGCAATTGCTGAGGAGGTTCGTAAAGCCTTGAATGTAGCCAGACCTGATGAAAGTAGGATTGTTGATAAAGCTGAGGGGTCTAGCGAGAAGAAGGGAGTTACGTATAGTCAGTTCAAAGAGTGTAATCCTCCACGATTTTCTGGGGCTATGAATGTGGTAGCCACTTATAAATGGCTTCGTGAAATGGAAGCCGTGATCAAGTTGAGTGAGTGTAGGGAGGATCAGAAAGTAAAGTTTGCAGCCCACTCATTTGTAGGTGAGGCTTTGTATTGGTGGGATACGATTATCCAGACGTTAGGTGAGGAGGCTACTGACAAAATGTTATGGCCTGAATTTAGAAAGTTAGTATCGAATAAGTTTTGTCCGAAGGGTGAGATGGATCAAATAGAGATGAGTTTCCTGCAGTTTCAGGCAGGTAATATGTCCCATAGGGAATACATGCCTAAGTTTGAAGAGATGGCGCGGTTGGTGCCTCAGTTGGTGGTTCCTGAAGAAAAGAAAATCTTGAGGTACACTCAGGGGTTGCCTTAGGAGGTTAGAAAGTTGGTTAGATCATCTGCTCCGAGTAGTTATTAGTTAACGGTAAACTTAGCAGCAGATATGTATCAAGAAGTTTATGGTAGTAATGTTGCTCCTGATGGGAGTAAAAGGAGGCGTGAAGAACCTGTTTTACAAAGAAGATTTGAGAATCCAAGTATTCAGAAGAAGGGTAAGTTTGGAAGGGGCCAGTTCCAGAGGAATGTCAGAAATGAGCTACCACGTTACGGGAAATGTGGCAAGCTACACCAGGGTGAATGTATGATTGGTGTTAGGGCTTGCTTTAGATGTGGGAAGTTGGGGCATTATGCCAATGAATGTAGTCAAAGTTCTTGTAGATGTTATGAGTGTGGAGAAATGGGGCATATTCGTAGTGAATGTCCAAGATTAACCGTTAGAAAGCTTGAACCGGTTAGATCGATAAAAGGGTTAGGAGAAGGGTCGAGTGTGGCGAAAGGGCGAGCTTATTCTATGTCAGCTAATGAGGCTAAAGCGTTGCCAGATGTTGTCTCAGGTACGTTTCTAGTTAATGGAATTCCAGCTAACGTGTTATTTGATTCTGGTGCAAGTGGAAGTTTCGTATCTGTTGATTTTTGTCCTATGCTTGCGTGTGAAATTCGACCATTAGAGGTAGCCTTTATAATTGAAACTGCTAATGATAGATCTGTGATGATCAGTAGTATGATTGATGGTTGTTATATTGAATTAGAAGGATATAGGTTGCCTGTAAAACTATATCCTATGGTGTTAGGAGGGTTTGATGTAGGTTTGGGTATGGATTGGTTGGTAAACCATGAAGCCCATATTGTATGTAATAAGAAGTTAATTCAGTTAAGAGCATCGGGTGGGAAAACGATTAATGTATATGGTGATAGAGAGGAGTCAACGGTGAAATAATATCTATGATGAAAGCTGATAAGTTAATGAGCCGCGGGTGTGCATCTTATTTAATATATGTAATTGATTCTCAAAAGCCTGTAAGAAAGATAGAGGACATTCCTGTGGTTAGAGATTTTGTAGATGTGTTTCCAGAGGAATTACCTGGTATTCCTCCAGATCATGAAGTTGAGTTTAGAATTGATTTGGTTCCGGGTGCTAAGCCAGTTGCCAAGTCACCTTATAGACTAGCTTCATCGGAATTGAAGGAATTAATGAAGCAGACTGAAGATTTGCTAGAAAGAGGCTTCATTAGACCTAGCTCTTCCCCGTAGGGTGCTCCAGTATTGTTTGTGAAGAAGAAAGATGGGAGTATGCGTATGTGTATTGATTACCGAGAGTTAAACTAGTTGACAATAAAGAATAAGTATCCACTGCCACGAATAGTTGATTTGTTTGATCAGTTACAGGGAGCCAGTTGGTTTTCTAAAATAGACCTTCGTTCGGGTTATCATCAGCTGAAAGTTAGAGAAGATATACCTAAAACAGCGTTCCGTACACGTTATGGCCATTATGAATTTTTGGTTGTCTTTTGGGTTGACGAAAGCACCTGCTGCTTTTATGGATTTGATGAATAGAGTGTGCAAGCCAATGTTAGATCGATCAGTAATTGTGTTTATTGATGATATATTGATCTATTCAAAGAATGAGGGAGATCACGCCTGCCATCTTCGTGAAATATTGGAAAGGTTAAGAAGAGAAAAGCTTTATGCAAAATTTTCTAAGTGTGAATTTGGATGCGGGAAGTGCAGTTCTTAGGACATGTGATTAATGCAGAAGGTATTTTAGTAGATCCTGTCAAGATTGAAACAGTAATGAAGTGGAGCCCTCCGTAAAAAGCCATCTGAGATCCGTAGTTTCTTGGGTCTGGCTGGTTATTATAGAAAATTTATTCAGGAATTTGCGAAAATTGCATCCCCGTTAATGAAGTTGAAAAGAAAGAATGAAGAATATGTTTGGGGACCATAACAAGAAAATGCATTTCATGAACTGAAGCAGAAATAACCCAGTCACCAGTATTGTCGTTGCCAGATGGAAATGAAGATTTGGTGATTTATTCAGATGCTTCGTATCAAGGTTTAGGCTGTGTATTGATGCAGAGGGGACGAGTGATAGCTTATGCTTCTAGACAATTGAAAGAACATGAAAAGAATTATCCGACGCATGATCTAGAACTGGCAGCAGTGGTGTTTGCTTTAAAAATATGGAGGCATTACTTGTATGGGGTGAAATGTACGATTTACACGGATCATAAGAGTTTGAAGTATTTCTTTGATCAGAAAGAATTAAACATGCGCCAGCGGAGGTGGTTAGAATTGGTGAAAGATTATGATTGTGAAATACTTTACCATCATGGTAAAGCAAATGTGGTTGCTGACACGTTAAGTAGAAAGAATGAACACCCTCCGATCTGAGTTAAGTCATATAAGCTAGTAATAACCCCAGATTTTATGCATCAGTTACTAGGGGCTCAATTAGAAGCATTAAAGGAGGAGAACGTGAAACGAGAACAAATGAAAGGTCAAACCGAGGGTCTGGAAGAAAATAGTTTTGGGGTTAAGATAAAATGTGGTCGTATGTGGGTCCCGATTAAGATGAGAAAGTTGGTGCTAGATGAAGTCCATAAATCCAGATATTCTATATATCCTGGTGCTACTAAAATGTATAAAGACTTAAAACAAGAATATTGGTGGCCTGGTATGAAGTTTAATGTGATGCAGTATGTGAATAAGTGTTTGACATGTCTTTAGGTCAAAGCTGAGCATGAAAAGCCATATGGTAAGCTTCAACCCTTAGAGATCCCGAAATGGAAGTGGGAGGAGTTGATAATGGATTTCATAACTAAGCTTCCGCGTACAGCTAAAGGTTATGATACCATTTGGGTCATAGTGGATAGATTGACACGTAGCGGGCATTTCTTACCAATCAAAGAGACGTATAACTCTGAGAAGTTAGCAGAATTGTTTATTCGAGAGATTATTGCTCGACACGGGGTACCGTTGTCTATTGTGTCGGATAGAGATACACGTTTCACTTCGAGATTTTGGAGAAAGTTTCATGATGATATGGGTACTCGTTTATTACATAGCACATCTTTTCACCCAGAAACTGATGGGTTGACTGAAAGGACTATCCAAACAGTTGAAGATATGTTACGAGCTTGTATTATAGATTTTGGTGGTAGCTGGGATAGTCATCTGCCATTAGTTGAATTCTCCTACAATAACAGTTATCATTCTACGATTGGGAGAGCCCCTTATGAGATGTTATATGGCAGAAAGTGCAGGAGTCCCATATGTTAGGGAGAAATTGGGCAGAAAAAGTTGGGCAGTTTGGAAATTGTACAGGCTACGAATGAGAAATTGGATCAGATCAAAGCTCGGTTTAAAGCGGCTCAGGATCGACAAAAGTCTTATGAAGATAAAAGGCGAAGGCATATAGAATTTGAAGTAGGAGATAGAGTCATGTTGAAAGTATCTCCTTGGAAGGGAATTATCAGATTCAGAAAGAGTGGAAAGTTAAGTCCTCGTTTTATAGGACCGTTTAGAATTATAGAACGAATTGGGGAAGTGGTCTATAAATTAGAATTACCTGATCAGTTGCAAGGAATCCACCCAACCTTTCATGTATCACAGTTGCGCAAATGTTTTGCCGATGAAAGTGCGTATGTACCTTTAGATGATATAGAGGTGGATGATAAGTTGAATTATGTTGAGAAACCTACTGCTATAGTAGACAGAAAGATGAAGAGATTGAGGAATAAAACCATTGAGTTAGTTAAAGTACTATGGTCGAATAGAAAGGGGTCTGATTTCACTTGGGAATCAGAAGATGAGATGAAGAGAGATTATCCCCAGTTGTTTGAGTAGTCGGTTTCGAGGATGAAACCAATTTAAGGAGGGGAGAGTTGTAACATCCGATTTTTAAATCCGGACTTGTAATTACATTATAGTTATGATTAATTAACTAAGTTGAGTTTGTTTGATTGATTAAGTGTTCATTCGTATGGTGTTCAGTCGCATGAGTCATATGCGAATGAACTTCAGTCGCACCCCTTACGTGCGATTGAGACTCAGTCATACGAATAGTAGGCGTATGAGCTTCAGTCGCACGATTCAGTCATGCGAATGGTTCAGTCGTGCGACTGGGTGTAGGGCGGTTATGTTGCATATGTGAATAAGTAAGGCGGTGAAAGGAGATGAAAAGCAGATTTCTATCTGCATCTACTTCATTCCCCTGTTCTCTTTACACCCAAACACCCCTGTTCTTGCCGATCGACTAGGCTAAACTCCGTTTTGGTAAGTTTTGAATATTACGGATCAATCTAGGGATGTTATAAGCTGTGTAAATGGTTGAATTTGATCCAACAACGTGTTTTAAATCATTGAATTGGTCTGGTTCATTTCTAAATTAAAATCCGGGAATTCGGATCCAAGTTTTTGTGTAGTTTTGATGAAATAATGGTCCGAAACCATTGTAAACGATGTGTATATGATCTGTTTTGAATATGACATGATTTGGATGGTTAAAACTCAAATTTTGAGTGAGTTTGGATCAAAAACGTCAAGAACACAGCTGCTGATCCGTTTCAGACGAATGGGCTCAATCGCATGCCTCAGTCGTACGAATGAGAGTCTTGTCATGTGACTGAGTGCGAATGGAGGTTCAGTCGTACGATTGGGAACCCGGTCGCCTAGTTAGAAGGCCGAATGAAGACGAGTGAACATTGGGTACGAATGAGAACTCAGTCGTGCGAATGAGTGGCTAGTCGTACAGCTGAAGGTTCGGTCGCATGGTTCATCCGCATAGGTCCAATCGTGTGGGTGCTCATTCGCATAAGTGTTCAATCACATGAGGGCCCTGTTTAAGAATAAGTTTACTGAATCAAGGTTTATTGCTTTAGATATACCTTGATTAGAGGAAGGACTAGTTACCTTGTGTACGTGGATTGTGTAGACTGTGGTGAGGAAGTTGATAAGGTGAGTTCTAAGCCCTTTTCAAATGTTTGGTTTTTAACATTCGGGCTGGCACACATACAATGATAAATGAATTGAATGTTTTAGTACCAGAAATGTGATAGCAATGTTGATATGTTTCTAACAGTTTGTAAAGCTGTTAGGGGGAAAGTGGGGGTAATGAGTGATTACCTGAACATTGTTAATCATTACGTGATGGTAATGATTTCAGTGGGTCAGGTAGAGTGTAAAAGATGGTCATCTGAACATTGTTAATCATTACATGATGGTAATGATTCCAATGGGTCAGATGGGGGTAATTATTAATGAAAATATGATAAAACTGGTACTAAAAGAAAGAATGTGTGGGGTGTGAAGGAATGCAATAATATTGGCAATAAGTAAAAGAAATGTTTTTGAAATGGTAAAGTGATATAAATCTCAATAGACCAGTTAGGGTAAGATGCCTGGGGGTATAAACTGTACAGTTTGATAGGAGTGATGAGGATCACTCAGCTTTGTGAACATCTTGTGGTGACGACCCTAGATGATTAATTGACATCCTACTAGATGAGAGATAGTAATTTCAGTTTCTGGATGTGGGAAACTGATAGTTTCTGGGTATGGGAAACTGGTAGTTGCTGGATGTGGGCAACTGACGTTTCTGGGTATAGGAAATTGGTAGTTGCTGGATGTGGGCAACCGACGTTTCTGAATGTAGGAAACTGGTAGTTGTTGGATGTGGGCAACCGACGTTTCTGGATGTGGGAAACTGGTAGTTGCTGGATGTGGGCAACCGACGTTTTTGGATGTAGGGAACTGGTGTCACACCCTCAAAACCCGCTAACGGGGTTTTACCGTCAGGCGTGTGACATAACCAGAATCTCAGATAAGCATCAGTTACACCAAACGACTCGATAATTACAAATCATATAAGTTGCTTAATTTTAATGAAATAAACCAAATATATTTAAGTAGTGCGGAAGCGAAAACAGGAAAACATTTAACAATAGTTTTGAAACACGCAAACACGCGTCCAATCCAATTTATGTAAAGTAAATGCGAATAAAATCTTGAAAACAGTTTGAGATGAACGCGGAATGACATGCAGTGGATGCTGTGCTCCTAGACGTGCCACATCAATGTCCTGAGAGAAGACATGCAAAAATCTCAGTACAAGACTGGTGAGTTCACAGGTTTATCAGAAAACAGTAATTATCAGTAATGAAGTTCCCGTAATATGTAATCTGTCAAGTATGTAATTCCCGGATTATGTAATCCGTCAAGTATGTAATTTCCCGGATTTAGTAATCCGATAAGTATAATGAAATCCCGGATTTATTAATCCGATAAGTATAATGAAATCCCCGGATTTATTAATCCGATAAGTATAATGAAATCCCCGGATTTATTAATCCGATAAGTATAATGAAATCCCCGGATTTATTAATCCGATAAGTATATTGAAATCCCCGGATTTATTAATCCGATAAGTATATTGAAATCCCCGGATTTATTAATCTGATAAGTATAATGAAATTCCCAGATTTATTAATCCGATAAGTATAATGAAATCCCCAGATTTATTAATCCGATAAGTATAATGAAATTCCCGGATTATGTAATTAAAGCATATAATGGGTAGCTAGTCCATAATGATCACTATGTGTATGAAGGCGCGGCCGAGCTGACATGTAATCAAATAATAAACCAGGCCCGGATGTGGATCACACCACAACACTTGTAATTAGGCTAACCGTTCACCCGTTTGACGAACGTTGTGCTAGCGCGACTAGCCCGGGTGGGGTATGTCAATCCCAGTAGTACTACTAACAATTACCTCGCTAAGTCCATATTAACGGTCCGTTGGGCAAGTATAACACCATAGTATCAAGTATATGCAGTATTACAAAAATCCAATGTAATGTAACGTTTATGAAAACAACATGTTTCTCTCCCCCAAAAGAGTATATAAGTAAAAGTGGGACTGTAAACTCACCTTGTTTGCACAGCAATGAAAGAATGTTCGCCCAAAAGATCGGGTTCCAATTAACCTGAATTTCGTTTAATTTATATATATAATTAATACTAATTATTAATTACGCTATAAAAGTCGTACGGTTTCATGTTCCACTGTTCGGTTATGGTGTCGGTTGTCGATAGGAATTCCCCCGTACACAAGCAAATGCAAACACACCCTAACACACACAAGCATAAAACTCAATGTTCATGAAC
Source organism: Flaveria linearis (assembly GCA_024085815.1). Classification (NCBI taxonomy): domain Eukaryota; kingdom Viridiplantae; phylum Streptophyta; class Magnoliopsida; order Asterales; family Asteraceae; genus Flaveria; species Flaveria linearis. The sequence continues at coordinate 126,906,876 of CM044001.1, forward strand.
CCACATTACGTATAAAAGTGCTCTTTATCTATATGACATATATATAACTCTAGTACATATGCTATGTTTAAATATTAATAAATCACACTACCTTCCACTTGCAAGCTGGAACACATTCATGCATAATATAAAACAAAAGTCTATTTATATATATATATATATATATAATATATATATATATACACCTATGTACTCAAATAGAGATTGCAAGATGCAGCCATCTTTAATTAAATCCACTGCAATCCCACTCCCAAAATTATGCATCGATACACACATATTTAATTAATTCATGGCACCACTTAAACAGCACTTACATTTAAATAAAACTCACATATACAAACACACACCACAACTCACGGTTCACACATACACATGCGCACCAACAACAACAAACACCACCCACGGCACAACAATATAACAACTAATGAAGACAATCACAAACCATGTGCTTGCACATGAAATCGTAGAACCCACACACACTCTGCCCACATATACTTTTATGTATACAATTATATATATGAACATACATCCATATACAACCATACACACATTTATATATTGATAATGTAACATCCGGTTTCTAAATCCGGACTTGTAATTATATTATAGTTATGATTAATTAATTAAGTTGAGTTTGTTTGATTGATTAAGTATTCAGTCGCATGGGTTATATGCGAATGAACTTCAGTCGCACCCCTTACGTGCGATTGAGACTCAATCGTACGAATAGTAGGTGAATGAACTTCAATCGCATGATTCAGTCGTGCGAATGGTTCAATCGTGCGATTGGAAGTAAGGCGGTTAAGTTGTAAGTATGGATAAGTAAGGCGGTGTATAAGGGTAAAAAACAGACTTTTGTCTGTATTATCTTCAATCTCCTGTTCGCTCTACACCCAAAACACCCCTGTTCTTGCCAACTGCCTAGGCGAAACCCCGTTTTGGTAAGTTTTGAACATCACGGATTAATCCGGAGATGTTATAAGCTGTGGGTATGATTAAGTTTGATCCAACAACCTGTTTTAATCAATAAATTAGTCTGGTTCATTCTGAATTTAAAATCCAAGAATTCAAATCCAAGTTTTTGTGAAGTTTTGATAAAATAATGGTCTGAAACCATTGTAAACAATGTGTATAGGATCTGTTTTGAATATGGTATGATTTGGTTGGTTAAAACTCAAATTTTGAGTAAGTTTGGATCAAAAACGTCAAGAACACAGCTGCTGATTCGTTTCAGGCGAATGGGCTCAATCGTATGGCTCAATCGCACGAATGAGAGTTTAATCGTGCGATTGAGTGCGAATGGAGGTTCAATCGTGCGGTTGGAACTCAGTCGCCTGGTTAGAAGGCCGAATGGAGACGAGTGAACCCTGGGTACGAATGAGAACTCAATCGTGCGAATGAACGGTTAATCGTACGACTGAAGGTTCAGTCGCATGGTTCATTCGCATAGGTCCAGTCGCATGATTGCTCATTCGCATAAGTGTTCAATCGCATGAGGGCCTGTTTGAGAATAAGTTTATTGAATCAGGGTTTATTGCTTTAGATATACCTTGATTAGAGGAAGGACTAGTTATCTTGGGTACGTGGATTGTGTAGACTGTGGTGAGGAAGTTGATAAGGTGAGTTCTAAGTCCTTTTTAAATGTTTGGTTTTAACATTCGGGCTAGCACACACATAATGATAAATGAATTGAATGTTTTAGTACCAGAATTGTGATAGTAATGATGGATATGTTTCTAACAGTTTGGCAAGCTGCTAGAGGGAAAGTGGGGGTAATAAATGACTACCTGAACATTGTTAATCATTACAGGATGGTAATGATTGCAATGGGTCAGGTAGAGTGTAAAAGATAGTCATCTGAACGTTGTTAATCATTACGTGATGGTAATGATTCCAATGGGTCGGATGGGGTGTGATGATTAATGAAAATATGTAAAAAAACTGGTACTAAAAGAAAGAATGTGTAAAGTGTAAATGAATGTGATAATATTGGCAATAATAAAAGAAATGTTTTTGAAATGGTAATGTGATGTAAATCTCAACAGGCCAGTTAGGGTAAGATGCCTGGGTGTAAACTGTACAGTTTGATAGGAGTGATGACGATCACTCAGCTTTGTGAACATCTTGTGGTGACGACCCTAGATGATTATTTGGCATCCTACTGGATGAGAGATAGCAACCGACGTTACCGAGTATGAGAAACTGGTAGTTGCTGGATGTGGGCAACCGATGTTTAGTGTAGTGTAGTAACTGGTAGTTCGATGGGACAACCGAGTTGGGACTGAATAATGATAAAAGTTGAATGTATAATATTGCCAATAAAAAGATAGTTGTGATGTGTATGAAAATGTTGTTAATGTTTTAATGAAAAAATTAAACTCACCAGTTTATCTGATATTTTGAGTATGTTGTGTGTGCTAGGTAAGGAGGGATCCTCTAATAATAGAGGAAAGCAAGTATGAGATGATGAGGACGCTATCCCGGAGCTACTGCTGGCATAGGATTTAGGACTTGTTAATAATGTAAACAGGGCAATGTATAACTAAATACAATCTTATGTAAAATGTTTCAGAAAGTTGGGTTAATATATATATATATAACAATGTTTAAAGTCTTCCGCTGTAAATAGAAAGCTCTGATTTGTGTTTTAAGATATTAATCCAACTGCGTGACGTGCCTCCGGTGCCCTGCCGGGTTTGGGGCGTCACAGGTTGGTATCAGAGCAGTAGTTAAAGGGATCTAGTGTCATAATAACTAGACTTTAACTAGAAAATAGATATGCCAGCAGGGATAGCTAGATAAATAGTTTATTAAAACAGAAAAGGTGATGGGACTATCATGAGAAGGAATAACGAGAATAGTACAAGTAAAGTAAACAATTAATAGTACTTGGCCAACATTATTAATAGTTTACTTTACTATTAGTATTCTGGTTATATACTTACATGCGAGTACCAAATAATCCCGATCTCGTTTTAATAGGTTATGGCTGATAGGGAGAGTGAAAGAATGCAAGGTGGAACCTCGGGAGGAGATGTTGATGAGAGCACCGAGGTGCTTAGTATGACGAGGCAGCAATTCCGTGATGCAATTGCTGAGGAGGTTCGTAAAGCCTTGAATACAGCTAGACCTGATGAAAGTAGGAATGTTGATAAAACTGAGGGGTCTAGTGAGAAAAAGGGAGTTACATATAGTCAGTTTAAAGAATGTAATCCTCCACGATTTTCTGGGGCTATGGATGTGGTAGCCACTTATAAATGGCTTCGTGAAATGGAAGCTGTGATCAAGTTGAGTGAGTGTAGGGAGGATCAGAAGGTAAAATTTACAACCCACTCGTTTGTAGGTGAGGCTCTGTATTGGTGGGATACGATTATCCAGACGTTAGGCGAGGAGGCTACTGACAAAATGTTGTGGCCTGAATTTAGAAAGTTAGTGTCGGACAAGTTTTGTCCGAAAGGCGAGATGGATCGAATAGAAATGAGTTTCCTGCAGTTTCAGGCAGGTAATATGTCTCATAGGGAATACACGTCTAAGTTTGAGGAGATGGCGCGGCTGGTGCCTCATTTAGTGGTTCCTGAAGAGAAGAAGATTTTGAAGTATACACAGGGGTTACCTCAGGAGGTTAGGAAGTTGGTTAGATCATCTGCTCCGAGTAGTTACCAAATGACGGTAAACTTAGCTGCAGATATGTATCAAGAAGTTTATGGTAGTAGTGTTGTTCCGGAAGGGAATAAAAGGAGGCGTGAAGAATCTGTCGTGCAAAGAAGATTTGAGAATCCAAGTTCTCAAAAGAAAGGTAGGTTTGGAAGGGGTCAATTCCCGAGGAATGTCAGAAATGAGCTGCCACGTTGCGGGAGGTGTGGTAGGCTACATCAGGGTGAATGTATGATGGGTAGCAGGAATTGTTTTAGATGTGGAAAGACGGGACATTATGCTAATGAGTGTAGTGAAGGTCCTCGTAAATGTTATGAGTGTGGAGAAACGGGGCATATTCGAAGTGAATGTCCAAAGTTGGTAGTTAGAAAGCCTGAACCGGTTAGATCGATGAAAGGGTCAGGAGAAGGGTCGAGTGTGGCTAAGGGGCGAGCATATTCTATGTCAGCTAATGAGGCTAAAGCGTTGCCAGATGTAGTCTCTGGTACGTTTCTAGTTAATGGAATTCCAGCTAATGTGTTATTTGATTCTGGTGCAAGTGGAAGTTTTGTATCTATTGATTTTTGCCCTATGCTTGCATGTGAAGTTCGACCACTAGAGGTAGCTTTTGTAGTTGAAACTGCTAATGATAGATCAGTGATTATTAGTAGTATGATTGATGGTTGTTATATTGAATTAGAAGGATATAGGTTGCCTGTTAAACTATATCCAATGGTATTAGGAGGGTTGATGTAGTTTTGGGTATGGATTGGTTGGCAAACCATGAAGCCCGTATCGTATGTAATAAGAAGTTAATTCAATTAAGAACACCGGATGGGAAAACGATTAATGTATATTGTGATAGGGAGGAGTCAACTGTGAAAATAATATCTATGATGAAAGCTGATAAGTTAATGAGCCGGGGTGTGTATCCTATTTGGTATATGTAATTGATTTCCAAAAGTCTGTAAGAAAGATAGAAGACATTCCTGTGGTTAGAGATTTTGCAGATGTGTTTCCAGAGGAATTACCGGGTATTCCCCCAGATCGTGAAGTTGAGTTTAAAATTGATTTGGTTCCGGGTGCTAAGCCAGTTGCTAAGCCACCTTATAGGTTAGCTCCATCGGAATTGAAGGAGTTAATGAAACAAACTGAAGACTTGCTAGAAAGAGGTTTCGTTAGACCCAGTTCTTCCCCGTGGGGTGCTCCAGTATTGTTTGTGAAGAAGAAAGATGGGAGTATGCGTATGTGTATTGATTACAGAGAATTAAACAAGTTGCCAATAAAGAATAAGTATCCACTCCCACGAATAGATGATTTGTTTGATCAGCTACAGGGAGCTAGTTGGTTTTCTAAGATAGACCTTCGTTCGGGATATCATCAGTTAAAAGTCAAGGAAGAAGACATACCTAAGACAGCATTTCGTACACGTTATGGTCATTATGAATTTCTGGTTATGTCCTTTGGATTGACGAATGCCCCTGCTGCTTTTATGGATTTGATGAATAGGGTGTGCAAGCCAATGTTAGATCGATCAGTAATTGTGTTTATTGATGATATACTGATCTATTCGAAGAATGAGGGAGATCATGCTTGCCATCTTCGTGAAGTGTTGGAAAGATTGAGAAAAGAAAGGCTTTATGCAAAATTTTCTAAGTGTGAGTTTTGGTTGCGGGAAGTACAGTTTTTAGGACATGTAATTAATACGGAAGGTATTTTAGTAGATCCTGCCAAGATTGAAACAGTAGTGATGTGGAGTCCTCGAAAGACGCCATCTGAGGTCCGCAGTTTCTTGGGTCTGACTGGTTACTATAGAAGGTTTATTCAGGATTTTGCCAAAATCGCATCCCCGTTAACGAAACTGACGAGGAAGAATGAAGAATATGTTTGGGGACCAGAACAAGAAAATGCATTTCAAGAATTGAAGAAGAAATTAACCCAATCACCAATATTGTCGTTGCCAGATGGAAACGAAGATTTTGCAATTTATTCAGATGCTTCGTATCAAGGTCTAGGCTGTGTATTGATGCAAAGGGGACGAGTGATAGCTTATGCTTCCAGGCAATTGAAAGAACATGAAAAGAATTATCCGACACATGATTTAGAACTGGCAGCAGTGGTATTTGCCTTGAAGATATGGAGGCATTATTTGTATGGGGTGAAATGTACGATTTACACAGATCATAAGAGTTTGAAGTATTTCTTTGATCAGAAGGAATTGAACATGCGCCAGCGGAGATGGTTAGAATTGGTGAAAGATTATGATTGTGAAATACTTTACCATCCTTGTAAAGCAAATGTGGTTGCTGACGCGTTAAGTAGAAAGAATGAACACCCTCCAATCCGAGTTAAGTCATACAAGTTAGTGATAACCCCAGATTTTATGCATCAGTTACGAGAAACTTAATTAGAAGCACTGAAAGAAGAGAACGTGAAGCGAGAACGAATGAAGGGTCAAACAAAGGATCTAGAAGAAAATAGTTTTGGGGTTAAGACGAAATGTGGTCATATGTGGGTTCCGATTAAAATAAGGGAATTGGTGTTAGATGAAGCTCATAAGTCCAGATATTCTATACATCCTGGTGCTACTAAGATGTATAAGGATTTGAAACAAGAATATTGGTGGCCCGGTATGAAGTTCAATGTGATGCAGTATGTGAATAGGTGTTTGACGTGTCTTCAGGTCAAAACTGAGCATCAAAAGCCATATGGTAAGCTTCAACCCTTAGAGATCCCGAAATGGAAGTGGGAGGAATTGACAATGGATTTCATAACTAAGCTTCCGCGTACAGCTAAAGGTTATGATACCATTTGGGTCATAGTGGATAGATTGACACGTAGTGGACATTTCTTACCAATCAAGGAGACGTATAACTCTGAGAAGTTGGCAGAACTGTTTATTCGAGAGATTGTTGCTCGACACGGGGTTCCATTGTCTATTGTGTCAGATAGAGATACACGTTTCACTTCGAGGTTTTGGAGAAAGTTTCATGAAGATATGGGTACTCGTCTGTTACACAGCACATCTTTCCACCCAGAAACTGATGGACTGACTGAAAGGACTATCCAAACAGTTGAAGACATGTTACGAGCTTGTGTTATAGATTTCGGTGGTAGCTGGGATAGTCATTTGCCATTAGTTGAATTCTCCTACAATAACAGTTATCATTCTACGATTGGGAGAGCCCCTTATGAGATGTTATATGGCAGAAAGTGCAGAAGTCCCATATGTTGGGGAGAAATTGGGCAGAAAGAGTTGGGTAGTTTAGAAATTGTACAGGTTACAAACGAGAAGTTAGATCAGATCAAAGCTCGGTTTAAAGCGGCTCAGGATCGACAAAAGTCTTATGAAGATAAAAGGCGAAGGCATATAGAGTTTGAAGTGGGAGATAGAGTTATGTTGAAAGTATCTCCTTGGAAGGGAACTATCAGATTTAGAAAGAGGGGAAAGTTAAGTCCTCGTTTTATAGGACCATTTAGAATTATAGAACGAATTGGGGAAGTGGCCTATAAACTAGAATTACCCGATCAGTTGCAAGGAATCCACCCAACCTTTCACGTGTCACAGTTGCGCAAGTGTTTGGCCGATGAGGATGCTTATGTACCTTTGGATGATATAGAAGTGGATGATAAGTTAAATTATATTGAGAAACCTACTGCTATAGTAGACAGAATGGTGAAAAGGCTGAGGAATAAAACTATTCAGTTAGTTAAAGTGCAGTGGTCGAATAGAAAAGGGTCTGATTTCACTTGGGAATCAGAAGATGAGATGAAGAAAGATTATCCCCGATTGTTTGAATAGTTGGTTTCGAGGACGAAACCTATTTAAGAGGGGGAGAGTTGTAACATCCGGTTTCTAAATCCGGACTTGTAATTATATTATAGTTATGATTAATTAATTAAGTTGAGTTTGTTTGATTGATTAAGTATTCAGTCGCATGGGTTATATGCGAATGAACTTTAGTCGCACCCCTTACGTGCGATTGAGACTCAATCGTACGAATAGTAGGTGAATGAACTTCAATCGCACGATTCAGTCGTGCGAATGGTTCAATCGATGCGTAAGGCGGTTAAGTTGTAAGTATGGATAAGGCGGTTAAGTTGTAAGTATGGATAAGTAAGGCGGTGTATAAGGGTAAAAACAGACTTTTGTCTGTATTATCTTCAATCTACTGTTCGCTCTACACCCAAAACACCCCTGTTCTTGCCAACTGCCTAGGCGAAACCCCGTTTTGGTAAGTTTTGAACATCACGGATTAATCCGGAGATGTTATAAGCTGTGGGTATGATTAAGTTTGATCCAACAACCTGTTTTAATCAATAAATTAGTCTGGTTCATTCTGAATTTAAAATCCAAGAATTCAAATCCAAGTTTTTGTGAAGTTTTGATAAAATAATGGTCTGAAACCATTGTAAACGATGTGTATAGGATCTGTTTTGAATATGGTATGATTTGGATGGTTAAAACTCAAATTTTGAGTAAGTTTGGATCAAAAACGTCAAGAACACAGCTGCTGATTCGTTTCAGGCGAATGGGCTCAATCGCATGGCTCAATCGCACGAATGAGAGTTTAATCGTGCGATTGAGTGCGAATGGAGGTTCAATCGTGCGGTTGGAACTCAGTCGCCTGGTTAGAAGGCCGAATGGAGACAAGTGAACCCTGGGTACGAATGAGAACTCAATCGTGCGAATGAACGGTTAATCGTACGACTGAAGGTTCAGTCGCATGGTTCATTCGCATAGGTCCAGTCGCATGATTGCTCATTCGCATAAGTGTTCTATCGCATGAGGGCCTGTTTGAGAATAAGTTTATTGAATCAGGGTTTATTGCTTTAGATATACCTTGATTAGAGAAAGGACTAGTTATCTTGGGTACGTGGATTGTGTAGACTGTGGTGAGGAAGTTGATAAGGTGAGTTCTAAGTCCTTTTTAAATGTTTGGTTTTAACATTCGGGCTAGCACACACATAATGATAAATGAATTGAATGTTTTAGTACCAGAATTGTGATAGTAATGATGGATATGTTTCTAACAGTTTGGCAAGCTGCTAGAGGGAAAGTGGGGGTAATAAATGACTACCTGAACATTGTTAATCATTACAGGATGGTAATGATTGCAATGGGTCAGGTAGAGTGTAAAAGATAGTCATCTGAACGTTGTTAATCATTACGTGATGGTAATGATTCCAATGGGTCGGATGGGGTGTGATGATTAATGAAAATATGTTAAAAAACTGGTACTAAAAGAAAGAATGTGTAAAGTGTAAATGAATGTGATAATATTGGCAATAAATAAAGAAATGTTTTGAAATGATAATGTGATGTAAATCTCAACAGGCCAGTTAGGGTAAGATGCCTGGGTGTAAACTGTACAGTTTGATAGGAGTGATGACAATCACTCAGCTTTGTGAACATCTTGTGGTGACGACCCTAGATGATTATTTGGCATCCTACTGGATGAGAGATAGCAACCGACGTTACCGAGTATGAGAAACTGGTAATTGCTGGATGTGGGCAACCGATGTTTCTGAGTGTAGTAACTGGTAGTTGCTGGATGTGGGCAACCGACGTTACTGGGAATGGGGAACTGGTAGTTTCTAGATGTGGGCAACCGACGTTCGATGGGACAGGTCCAGTGGGACTGAATAATGATAAAAGTTGAATGTATAATATTGCCAATAAAAAGATAGTTGTGATCTGTATGAAAATGTTGTTAATGTTTTAATGAAAAAGTTAGAACTTACCAGTTTATCTGATATTTTGAGTATGTTGTGTGTGCTAGGTAAGGAGGGATCCTCTAATAATAGAGGAAAACAAGTATGAGATGATGAGGACGCTATCCCGGAGCTACTGCTGGCATAGGATTTAGGACTTGTTAATAATGTAAACAGGGCAATGTATAACTAAATACAATCTTATGTAAAATGTTTCAGAAAGTTGGGTTAATATATATATATAACAATGTTTAAAGTCTTCCGCTGTAAATAGAAAGCTCTGATTTGTGTTTTAAGATATTAATCCAACTGCGTGACGTGCCTCCGGTGCCCTGCCGGGTTTGGGGCGTCACAGATACACACATACAACATATATATATCCACGGTTACCTTCACACATATACAAACATATATTAATTATCTACACACATACATTTAAATCGCAGAAAGAAAACAATATCACACATAACATACCTACATATCTATGCACAATACATACATATCATCAGCAGAATTATGTTCACAGCCCCCCCCCCCTCGTACAACCATCAACCCCAATCATAACCGAACCCGACCAACCGTAACCGTACCTTCATTCGAATACACAAAATAAAGCGGGCAAGGTTAATAAAACGAGGGATCTTACTGGTCGACGCAGGTTATTTGCTTGATGACCGGAACTATCGAAAGCAACGACGGTTACGGACGGGTATCAAATCCACGGACTCGTAAGCGGGGATGATGATGCTTGCAAGGTGTCTCGCGGTCGCGGGTGATAGAAACCGCCGAAGATGGGTTCTGCCGGCTTCAATGGTGGCTTTGGATTCGAGCAATTAGGGTTGCTTCGGTGATTGTTGAAGAAGGCCGAGAGGGAGTGGAGTTGGTTATAGTGGGGTTGGTTGTTGGGTGATGATAATCCAAATTTATAAATATATAGTGGAGTTGGTTGTTTTTGATTTAATTATAAACATATACTAATAATAATTAAGATTATAAACTAATGATAATGTCAAATAATGTTGCCAAATAGCAATGATAACATAAACAGTCGGAACGGTGTTAACCTGAAATATACGGGTTGTCACAACTGGTAGTTGCTAGATGTGGGCAACCGACGTTCGGTGGGACAGGTCCGGTGGGAAAAAGTAATGATAAAAGTTGAAATTATAATATTGCCAATATAAATTTAACTCTTGTGTGTGTAAAGGTGTTGTTAATGTTTTAATAAAAATGTAGAACTCACCAGTTTATCTGATATTTTGAGTATGTTGTGTGTGCTAGGTAAGGATGGGTCCTCTGATAATAGAGGAAACCAAGTATGAGCTGAACGAGGATGCTATCCCGGAGTAGTTGCTGGCATAGGATATAGGACCTGTTAATACTATAAATAGGGCAATGTATAATTAAATACAATTATATGTAAAATGTTTTAAAAAGTTGGGTTAATATAATGTTGTTTAAGTCTTCCGCTGTAAGTAGAAAGCTCTGATTTGTGTTTGAAATATTAATCCAACTGCGTGACGTGCCTCCGGTGCCCTGCTGGGTTTAGGGCGTCACACTATAACCTTTCCTCTTTGCATTAACACGCACCCCAACCCCGAGTAGGAAGCATCAAAATAACCACCAAGTCTTCGCTTCCATCGGGTAATGCCAATACAGGAACTTGGGTCAACCACGCCTTCAATTCTTCGAACGCCTTCTCTTGAGCTTGACCCCATACAAACTTTACATCTTTCGGGTCAACTTGGTCAGTGGAGAAGCAATTTTGGAGAAGTCTTGAATGAATCTTCTGTAATAGCCCGCCAAACCCAAGAAACTATGGATCTCGGATGGCGTCTTTGGAGACTCCCATTGCATTACTGCTTCCACCTTTGCCGGATCGACCATAATCCCCTCCGGATTAACCACGTGACCCCAAAATTGAACTTCACGCAACCAGAATGCGCACTTGGAGAACTTGGAGTACAATTTCTCCCTTCTCAACGTTTCCAATACTTCTCGAATGTGACCGGCATGCTCTGTCTCACTTTTTGAATAAATCAGGATGTCATCAATAAACACGATCACTAATTTATCCAACATCGGCCGACACACTCGATTCATCAAATCCATAAAAGCAGCGGACGCATTGGTCAAACCAAAAGACATGACCAGAAACTCGTAGTGACCGTAGCGCGTACGAAAAGTTGTTTTAGGGATGTCCTGTTCCTTCACTTTTAGCTGATGGTAGCCCGATCGAAGATCTATTCATGAAAACCAACTGGCGCCTTGAAGCTGATCAAACAGATCATCGATTCTAGGCAAGGGGTATCTTATCTTCACCGTCAACTTATTTAGCTCGAAGTAATCGATGCACATCCTCATACTACCATCTTTCTTCTTTACAAACAGTACCGGAGCACCCCAAGGTGAGACACTCGGTCTTATGAACCCCTTATCTAGCAGCTCTTGCAACTGCTCCATTAACTCCTTCATATCCGTCGGAGCCAATCGATACGGTGCCTTGGAGACAGGTTGAGCACCTGGTATCAGGTCAATCTAGAACTCGATCTCTCGGTCAGGTGGCAATCCCGATAAGTCTTCCAGGAACACGTCTGGAAAATCACACACAACCGGAACATCGGATAGTTGTGGTATTGGCGTTTCTACATCTTTTGCATAACATAAGTAGGCGCTGCACCCACGCCTCATACACTTTCCCGCCACAACCATTGAGATTACCTTCGGAATTGTAGTAACTCGATCACCATAAACTGTCACTGAACTACCGTCGGGCGCTGTCAAGTGAATCATCTTCTTGCGACACATAATGTTCGCCTCAAAGTCCGCCAACCAATCCATCCCAAGCACCAAATCGAAACCACCTAAAGTCATCGCAAAGGGTCTAACCGGAAATTTGCGGCCCTCTAATTCCACATCACAACCCTCTATCTCCTCAGAAATCCTGGTAGACTTACCTATCACAGTTTCTACATCAAACGGTACATCAACACGTCTACTTCTAACAGGCAGTTTGGCACAGAAATCAGCAGAAATAAAACTCCTACTGGCACCTGAATCAAATAATACAGAGGCTAAAGTTTGGTTCACCAGGAACGTACCGGACACAACATCAGGGTCCGTCCTAGCCTCCTCCTGCGTCATCGTGAATGCCCTGGCGCTTGCCATCTGTCCTTCACCCCCTGTCTTCTTCACGCCGGAACCCTCAGCCCTCGGCTTCTTACAGTCCTTACTCATATGACCACTTTCCCCACAGTTGAAGCACCTCGCACCCTTACAATCTCTAGACATATGACCAGGCTTCCACACTTAAAACAAACATTCAACCCCCATCTGCACTAGCCACCGTGTTCCTTCCCACATTTGCGACACTTTCTCGACCCTGCACCTGACATGACCACACGGCGATCATCTACTCGTGCCTTCTTGTTACTCGTCGAAGTATCACCTCGACCAAACCTCTTCCCCTGCCAATTTCTCTCACCACCTCCCTTCTTACTACCCTCAGCCTTCCCCACCACAGCCCGTTCATCAGATAATCTCCCTGCCAAATCCACTACCGACCTAAAGGTGCTTGGTCGAGCAGAAATTAGGTGCCAACGGATTTCAGCTGGCAGCCCCTGAATATATCGATTAATCTTTCGAGACACTGGCGTCACCTGATCCGGCACCATTCTCGCCATCTCGTTAAACTTGGTGGTGTACTGTTGGTGGGTCATCGTCCCCGCCTCCAACTACAGGAACTCTCTCTCAAATTTATCCATCTCTCGACGAGGTCTGAACTCCTCGATCACCATCCTTTTCAGCTCAGACCACTTCATTCTTCCAATGGCCCTGCTATCCTCAGCTTGGACTATGTTGTCCCACCAGCATAAAGCCGAACTCGTGAAAGAGTGGGTAGCAAACTTCACCTTTTTGTCCTCCTGGCACTCACTAATATCAAGGACTGCCTCCATTTCTCTCACCCATTGGTGAGCAGCAGCAGCGGTGCCAGTACCGTCAAAAGTAGGGGGCTTGCACCTCATAAACGCCCCGTAGTTACAACCCCGTGTTGTCTCCCGTACAGGCTCCTCCCCTTCTTCCTCTTCATCATAGGAAAGAACCGTTTCCGGCTCTTCTTGCTGCTGTCTCCCTGAGGACCGGTTCCTCCCTCGTCTTTCATCTTCGCGTATAGCCTTTATCACTTCGGTCACTACAGACGGTAAAATTGTCTGCATGACCTGATGTACTTCTTCGACCACTGCCTCTTTTACCGAGGCCCTTAGATCAGCGCTTTTGTCTACCCCCTCCTGATGAGTGGTTTCAGGTTCTTCAGAAACCTCCTTCTCCACTCTCGGTCTTCCTCTTGTGGCCCGCGGTTCAGCACCACGTCCACCACCACCTCCACCACGTGAAACTTTAGATGATCTACCACCGACCATCTTCTATCACACTGAAAGATTCAAACCCCAACACGGTCATTCAAGGGAATTGCTCAGTTTATGTCAAGTATAGTAAGTCCCTAATTACAGTGGCCAGTTGTGATTAGCCACTTACTTTACTCTTCGTACCCCGAGCATTACCTGTCCTGACTACATTAGTATCTAAATCTAACAGTAACACGTAAACACATAACATGCGCACATAGTACTGGTTAACTTTAAGAAAAATACCTGATGGCACGCAGCTACTCAGATGGCATTCTTCCCCTTTCTGTCCCATTTTCAGTTTAAGTTCAGGTTTATTTTGAAAATTTACCCATTTCACTTAAACTTTGGCTCTGATACCAACTTGTAAGGCCCCGCTCCCGGGCACCTCACAGTTGGTCATTCATTGCACATCAAACACATAATTTACATTTACTAAGCAAAATAATGTAGCGGAATTGATAAAAGTACATTCTCATTTCATCATAAAAGCTTTTACAATACATTACATCATTGATTCGAATACAAAATACATATTTTCTTTTTCATTACATAGCTTTACAATGATTGTTGCGGAAGCATATGAAATCGAGGATTTCTTAAGTAATCCCGTTTATTTGAATCCTCAACAATCAAAAGGTCATAAACAGTGACCTCTAGTTCAAAAACATTAAAAACTATATCTAAAGAAGATTCCTTAAGTAATCCCGTTTATCATGATCCTCAAGGAACACTTGCATGCAACATAAAATGTGGTAGCATTATCAAAAGGAGAATGCCATCCCAAAAGAGCTGAGTAGCCGCCTCGTGCCATCCTCAGCAACACTACCTATCAACTGGAAGCACATAAAAAGTCAGCGTTGCTGAGTGAGTTCTAGTTTTATAAATAACATACTTCTCCTTTGTTTAACCGTTCTTTACATACATGCGGTCACACAACATATGTACACATAGATAATATTATTATTATCTTCATCATTCATTCTTTAGCTTTTCATTTTTGTACCGTTCATCATTATCATTCATATTCTTTCGTACTCTTTCTTTCGTTCGTACGTATCTTATTTTCATTCATTCATTAATTCATTACTTGTGTTCGTACATTCATGTCATTCATACATTCATTACTTACATACGATCATTTATATCATTCATACGTTCATTACATTCATTCGTACGTTCATTACTTCCGGTGACATGTACAATACCCTGAACATCATGCATTACTGCTGGTGCTGGACCTGTGATGATTAATCACGAACGTTGTGCACACATCCTGATCCAGTCACCTAGGGTAGGTACATGCACCACTTATCTTCCTTCATTCATTCTGGATCAATGCCATGTGCTATACCCTGAACATCATGCATTACTACTAGTGCTGGACCTGTGATGATCAATCACGAACGTTGTGCACTCATGCTGATCCAGTCACCTAGGGTAAGCGGCAAGGATCCCATACATATGGTCAATCACAAAGACTGACCCCAATGTGCATCCTTCGGGGTAGCTAACCCGCACACCGTTGAGCTAACACCTGCCAGGGGTGTGCACCTCCATACGTTTGCTTGCAATCCTTTTCTTACTATCATTCGTTCATTCATTAGTGCATGCATTCATTCATCATGTTCCTCTTTCCTTATCTTTCACTTTACGTCCTTATTACTTTCGTTTCATTCACTAACATAGCACGTAATGTCAAGAAAAGATAAACATACATCGACATAAGGAACATCGATATTTACAAATCATGAGTCATTACCATCATATAAGGCTACATCATACTTATCATACATACATCTTGCATACACATCTCTCCTCATTCATATCAGTCCTATTTGGGCGATTGGACGTCCCTCAGTCGCATGATCTCCATGCGATTGAATCGTGCGATTGGGCAACTATATGAGTGGGCATACAATCGTGCGAATGGACTTCCTATCGTACGAGTAAACACTATGCGAATGGGCATCTACGCGACTGAACTCTCAATCGTGCGACTGAACTACAATGCGACTGGACTTATGCGACTGAACTCCCAGTCGCGTGACCTGTCGTGCGATTGAGTCCCCAGTCATGCGTCTAGGCCTCAGTCGTGCGACTGAACATCAGTCGTTCTTCAGTCGTGCGTCTGGGACTCAGTCGTGCGACTGAACATCAGTCGTTCTTCAGTCATGCGACTAGCCCTTCAGTCGTACAACCCTAACTGGGCAGCGACTGGAGTTCATCCCGAACAGCAGCAGCGACATACGACCTTCAAACTCCTCTAAACTCATTTCCAGCCCAAATTAGCCCTCCTAAACCTTAAGGAATCATACTATGGCATCATACAAGCACATACAAGTCCAAATTCGTACTTTAAATACACTAAACCTGATTACACCCAAATGGGTCAAACATACACTTTACAAAATCGGGTTTTATATGTGATCCAGCCCCAAAATCGTTTGAAAACATGTAAATGAGGGGTCTTAGAACTCACGTAAGCAAGAAGAAGATGAATAGCTCCATTTGGACTAGTTGCTTGACAAGTTTCAAACTCGGATCACACTTTTGCTCTCTTTTTCTTCTTCCGTCGCCCTTCTCTCCTTTCTGACTGAATTTGCAAGTATGGGAGAGGGTAAGAACTGCACTCTCCCTTAAATACCCCTCGTCCAGTCGCCCAAGCTCCAGTCATGTAGGCACTTCAGTCGCCTGAGCTTTATGCGATTGGACCTTCAGTCGTACGATTGCCATGCGTATGGAGCTCCAGTCGTGCGACTCCATGCGTATGAAGCTCCAGTCGCCGGATATCCATACGCCTGGGCCTCTAGTCGCATGACACTTCAAAGAAAGAAATTTTCGGGTGTTACATTTTATGTGTTTTCAGTTGACAGGTAACGTTACTGAGGATGGCACGGGACGGTTACTCAGCTCTTTTTGGATGACATACTTTTGTTTAACGCTTTTGCATTGTAATGCGAACAAACGATGTTTTGTAATGAATGTTGTATTATTTTAAAAAAGTGTTTATTAAAGGAAATGAAATGATTGATTTAAAAGTTTCCGTTGCATGTTTTATTTAAGTTAATGTAATTATATGTTTTATGTGCGATGATTGACCAACTGTGAGGTGCCTGGGAACGGGGCCTTACAAGTTGGTATCAGAGCCAAAGTTTAAGTGAAACGGGTAAATTTTCAAAATAAACCTTAACTTAAACTGAGAATGGGACGGAAAGGGAAGGAATGCCAATCTAAGTAGCTGCGTGCCATCAGGTATTTTCTTAATGTTAACTAGTATTATGTGTGCATGTTATGTGGTTTATGTGTTGCTGGTAGATTTAGATACTAATGTAGTCAGGATAGGTAATGCTCGGGGTACGAAGAGTAAAGTAAGTGGCTAATCACAACTGGCCACTATAATTAGGGACTTACTATACTTGACATAAACTGAGCTGTTTCCTTGAATGACCATGTTGGTGTTTGAATCTTTTAGTGTGTGATAGAGGATGGCCGGTGGCAGATCATCTAAAGCCTCGCGTGGGCTTGCTGCTGCATCGCGACCCAAAATAGGCCGGCCTAGAGTTGAAAAGGTGGTTCCTGAAGAACCCGAGACCCCCCATCCGGAGGGTGTAGATGAGAACTCCAATATGACAGCCTCGGTAAAGGAGGCTGTAGTGGAGGAGGTTCATCAAGTCATGCAGATGATCTTACTGTCTGTGGTGACTGAAGTGATTAAGGCTGTACAGGAAGGAGAGTGGAAAGAGTGGAACAGGTCCTCGGGAAGACGGGAACAAACGGAGCCTGAAACGGTTCCTTCTGATGAAGAAGAAGAGGAAGAAGAGGAGCCTGCGCCGGAGGCGGCACGATGCTGTAACTACGGGGCGTTTCAAAGGTACAAGCCCCCTACTTTTGATGGTAACGGCACTGCTGCTGTTGCTCATTGATGGGTGAGGGAAATGGAAGCTGTTCTAAATATCAGCGAGTGCCGGGAGGATCAGAAGGTAAAGTTTGCTGCCCACTCTTTCGTGGACTCGGCTCTGTGCTGGTGGGATAATATAGTCCAAGCCGAGGGTAGCAGGGCTATTAGAAGGATGAGATGGTTGGAGTTGTAGAAGTTGGTTATTGAGGAGTTCTATCCTCACCGGGAGATGGATAAGGTTGAGAGGGAGTTCCTGCAGCTGGAGGCGGGAACTATGACACACCAACAGTACACCACAAAGTTCAATGAGATGGCACGTTTGGTGCCGGATCAGGTGACACCTCTGTCATGGAAGATTAAGAGATACAACTAGGGTTTGCCCGCGGACATTCGCAGGCACATGATCGCTGCCCGACCGAGCACGTTTAGGTCGGCAGTGGACTTGGCGGGGAGGTTATATGATGAGAGGTCAATAGGGGTGGTGGCTGAAGGTAGTAAGAAGGGTGGTGGTGATCAAAACTGGAGTGGAAAGAGGTTTGGTTGGGGTGATGCCTCGACGGGTAATAAGAAGGCACGGATGGATGATCGCCGTGTAGCCACACCGGGTACGGGACTAAAAAAGTGTGGCAAATGTGGGAAGGATTATAGTGGAGAGTGTAGGTGCTTCAAATGTGGGAAGCCAGGTCATATGGAACGGGAGTGCAAGGCGGGGAAATGTTTTAACTGTGGCGGGGAGGGCCACATGAGCAGAGACTGCAAGAAGCCAACGGCTGAGGGTTCCGGGGTGAAGAAGACGGGGAGTGAAGGACCGAGGGCTAGCGCCAGAGCATTCACTATGACGCAAGAGGAGGCTAGGACAGACCCTGATGTTGTGTCCGGTACGTTTCTGGTGAACCAAACTTTAGCTTCTGTGTTGTTTGACTCGGGTACCAGTAGAAGTTTTATTTCTGCTGCTTTCTGTGCTAAGCTGCCTATTAGTAGTAGACGTGTTGACGTGCCCTTTGATGTAGAAACTACCATAGGTAAGTCTACCAGGATTTCTGTGATGATAGAGAACTGTGATGTGGAATTAGAAGGTCATAAGTTTCCTGTTAGACCATTTGTGATGATCCTAGGTGGTTTCGATTTGGTTCTTGGGATGGATTGGTTGGCGGACTTCGAGGCAAATATAGTGTGTCGCAAGAAGATGATTCGTTTGGTAGCGCCTGACGGGAGTTCGGTAACTGTTTATGGGGATCGGGTCACGACGATCCCGAAAGTAATCTCAATGGCGGTGGCGGGAAAGTGTATGAGGCGTGGATGTAGCGCCTACTTGTGTTATGTAAAAGATGTGGAAATGCCAACACCACAACTATTCGATGTTCCGGTTGTGTGTGTTTTTCCAGACGTGTTCCCAGAAGGCTTATCCGGAGTGCCACCTGATCGAATGATAGAGTTTCAGATTGACCTGATACCGGGTGCCCAACCAGTTGCCAAGGCACCATATCGGTTGGCTCTGACGGAGATGAAAGAGTTGATGGAGCAGTTGCAAGAGCTGCTTGATAAGGGGTTCATTAGACAGAGTATCTCTCCTTGGGATGCTCCGGTCTTATTCGTGAAGAAGAAAGACGGTAGCATGAGGATGTGTATAGACTACCGTGAGCTGAACAAGTTGACAGGGAAGAATTGATACCCGTTACCAAGGATTGATGATTTTTTTGATCAGCTTCAGGGTGCCAGTTGGTTTTCAAGAATAGATCTTTGATCGGGCTACCATCAGCTAAAGGTGAAGGAGCAGGATATTCCTAAAACAGCTTTTCGCACGCGCTACAATCACTACGAGTTCCTTGTCATGTCCTTTGGTTTGACCAATGCGCCAGCTGCTTTTATGGATCTGATGAACCGAGTGTGTCGGCCGATGTTGGATAAATCAATGATTGTGTTTATTGATGATATCCTGTTTTATTCAAAGAGCGAGATAGAGCATGCCGGTCACATTCGAGAAGTGTTGGAGACGTTGAGAAGGGAGAAACTATATGCCAAGTTCTCCAAATGCGTGTTCTGGTTGCACGAAGTTCAATTCTTGGGTCACGTGGTGAATCCGGAGGGGATTATGGTGGATCCGGCAAAGGTGGAAGCGGTGATGCAATTAAAGTCTCCAAAGACGCCATCCGAGATTCACAGTTTCTTGGGTTTGGCGGGCTACTACAGAAGATTCATTCAATACTTCTCTAATATCGCTTCTCCACTAACCAAGTTGACCCGTAAGGATGTAAAGTTTGTATGGGGTCAAGCTCAAGAGAAAGCGTTTGAAGAATTGAAAACGAGATTGAACCAAGCTCCTGTTCTGTCATTGCCCGATGGAAGCGAAGATCTGGTGGTTTATTCTGATGCTTCATACTCGAGATTGGGGTGCGTGTTAATGCCGAGGGGAAAGGTTATAGCCTATGCATCCCGACAGTTAAAGGTTCATGAAGTTAACTTTCCTACTCATGACTTGGAGCTAGCAGTTGTGGTCTTTGCACTAAAAATTTGGAGGCACTATCTCTATGGGACGAAGTGCACCATTTTCACTGACCACAAAAGCTTGAAGTACTTCTTCGAGTAGAAGGACTTGAACATGAAGCAGAGAAGATGGTTGGAGCTCATAAAGGATTATGATTGTGAGATCTATTACCATTCGGGCAAGGCCAACATGGTGGCGGATGCCCTTAGTCAAAAGGAAAGGCCCGAGCTGATTCGGGTGAAAGCTTACCAGTTGATTATGACCTCTGATGTGATGAAGCAAGTCAAGGAGTTTCAAGATAAGGTGTTAAAAGAAGATCATCTTAACTCCGAAAGAATGAGAGGTCTGGTCGTAGAGTTGGGTAAAAACACATTTGGTGTTAGAACCCGGTTTGGAAGAATGTGGATGCCACGTTTTGGGGATCTACGGGAGAAGATTATGGATGAAGCTCACAAGACTTGATACTCTATTCATCCCGGTGCCATAAAGATGTACCAAGACATGAAGAAAGATTATTGGTGGTCGGGTATGAAGCGTGACGTGGTGGAGTATGTGAGTAAGTGCCTTACTTGTTTGCAAATGAAGGCCAAGCATCAAAAGCCGTATGGAAAGATTCAACCTTTGGATATACCGGAATGGAAGTGGGAACACATCACCATGGATTTTATTACGAAGCCGCCGCGTACTCCGAAAGGGTATGATGCTATATGGGTGATTGTTGACCGCTTGACGAAGAGTGCTCACTTCTTACCGATGTGCGAGACATGTTCATCCGAGAGGTTGGCGGATCTTTTCATTAAGGAGATTGTGACTCGTCACAGTGTGCCGGTGTCTATTGTGTCTGATCATGACACCCGGTTTACATCCAAATTCTGAAAGAAATTCCACGATACGATGGGGACGAGGTTACACATTAGCACGGCTTATCATCCCCAGATTGATGGTCAGTCGGAAAGGACTATTCAGACATTAGAGGACATGCTTCAGGCATGTGTGATTGATTTTGGGGGAAGTTAGGATGACCACTTACCGTTAGCTGAATTATCATACAACAACAGCTATCATGCCAGCATTGGTATGCCACCCTATGAGATGTTATACGGTAGGAGATGCAGAACCCCCATTTGTTGGGGTGATATTTGTCATAAAGAGTTAGGGAGCGTCGAGGTGATCGAAGCTAAGTCTGAAAAGCTTGAAAGGATCAAGGCCTTCATGAAGGCAACCAAAGATAGTCAGAAGTCGTATGCTGATAAACGACGCAGGCCGATTGAGTTCCAGGTGGGTGACCAGGTTATGTTGAAGGTCTCACCTTGGAAGGGTATCACTCTTTTCCGAAAGCGGGGCAAGTTGAGCACGAGATACATAGGCCCTTTCCGAATCATTGCTCCAGTAGGAGAGGTGGCCTATAGATTGGAGTTACCAGATGAGTTAAGTGGAATTCACCCGACGTTCCATGTATCTCATCTAAGGAAGTGCTTGGCAGATGAGGATATGATTGTTCCACTGGAGGATATCGAAGTAGATGAACGGCTCAATTATGTGGAGCAACCAGTGGCGATCATCGATCGAAAAGAGAAGAGGTTGAGAAATAAAGTGGTTCCTATTGTGCGTGTATAGTGGAAGCACAGGAAGGGATCCGAGTCAACGTGGGAGACAGAAGAAGAAATGACACAGCATTACCCCCGTTTGTTCGAGGAATGACAGGTTTCGGGGACGAAACCTATATAAGGAGGGTGGACTTGTAACACCCAGATATTTTCTTTGAAGCCGACGAAAGAAGAAAAAGAAATAAAGTCTAAAGTCGGGGGACCAAACTTGCCAAACGGAAGAAAATTCATTAAAATAGGAGATTAAGAGGGGGAGGGCAGCCACATCCTCCCCACTCTTGTGAAAACTCAGCAAAAGAGAGAAAGAAGAGAGAAAAGAGAGAAAAAGGTTGGTTCGGGTGGAACCGAGCACGAAAATCATCAGGTAGCGAGTCAACACGAAGCTCTTCTTCGTCTAGTAGTTTGTGTGAGTTCTAGGACCCCTATTTTACTTGTTTTCAACTGATTTGGGGCTGGAACACATAGTAAACCCGTTTTTTTCTGTGTGTGTGTTTGACCCATTTGGGTATGATTGCTTGTGGTGCGTTTGAAGTATGTTATTGGGCTTGTGTGTGCTTGAATGGTGCTGTAGTATGCATTCCTAAGGTTTAGGATAGTTGATTTGGGCTTAGAATGGGTTTGGATGAGCTTGGAGGTCGAAAATGGCAGATTGGGTTCGGGATGAATTGCATTCTACATCAGGTAGGGCTAGGCGACCGACTGGAGGCCATACGGCCGACTGGAGGGCGATTGGGGTTCAGTCGCACGACTGGGGGTCCAGTCGCATGGGGAGTCATGCGACTGAGAGCCTAGTCTCATAGGTGCTCATCCGCATAAGGTCCATTCGCATGAGGTCCATTCGCATAGTGTTCATTCGCACGATTGAGAGTCCATTCGCATGAATGGGTGTTCACCCTCATTGGTGTTCATCTGCATAGGCCCATTCGCATGATGTTCAGTCGCATGGAGGCCATGCGACTGAAGGGTGCTCATACGTCCAAATAGGGTTGTTGTACCTGAGGAGAAGCACAGTTTGATTCTTGACTTTCGGGGGAAAGTGCAGATGTAAGTTTTGACGTGGAAGTTCCCGTAAGTGCATGTAAGATGGCCGTTGAGGCCTTAGAATTTATGTTGGGCGTGATAATGATGATGATGCACGATTATGCATTATGTATGTTATGTATGTATGATGTTGCCCTGTATGATGATGCTATTTGTGTATGATGATGTTCCTCGTTACGATGTATGTTTATTTTCCCCGTGGCTTTACGTGTTACGTTTATGAATGAATGAAAAGTATTATGTAACGTAAAATAGAAGATAATTATGTTATAAATCATCTATCTGTCACTGAAAAATTATGTTAAATTTTCAACAATTTGCATAATCTTTCTCCAGTTTTTTATTTTATCATTTCCACGCTTTCCACCCAAATAATCCATTTCCTCATATAATTTCTCCTTAAGAAGTTCCCAGAAATCCAAATCAGCAAGTCAGTCACAAATCATAACCACAGCAATGCCCAAGCTATACTCCTTCTCGTTAGACTAAAATCTTGACATTTTCAAGCTGTTAACTGTGTTTTGACTGTGGATTTGTTGTAGAAGAGAAATAAAGAGCTAAAGTGTAAATATTAAAAGTCATATAGTTGTATTTATAGTGAAAAAACCCGTAGTCAAATTATTTGTTGTTGCCAGCGGTTTAATTTATATCTGTTGCTAAACGTTTGAAAAAATAAAAATTCCTTAATACCCAATTGTACCCGGTTTCAGTCCCCGAACCAGACCATACCCTAACCGAGTACACTGAGTAGGGTATAAGGGTACCCATACCCGGATATAATTCCTACCTGGTTCCTAGGTGTACCTGTGTCCAAAAAAAACTATAGGCGTATACCAGTTTCAGGTTTGGCCCAATACCCGATTTATGAATCTCTAATGCGGGCTAGAGCTTTTAATTTGGGTTGTAATGCAATTAGGTGATATGGTCATCTACATATTGAATTTACTTATCATGAGACTATGGGTGCAGGGGCTAAAAGCACGAAACATAGTCAAATCAAGGGAACTTTTTGATTTGGTAGCCAATAATCAATAGTGGATTGTTGGTTGTGATGAATAAGCTAGTATGATGCGTCGTTAAATGGACTTAAATGGGTTAATTATCTCTTTTCAACTCCATACGTAAAACGACACTGGACTAGACTGATGATAATTTGAAGTTTGGTTTGATTGTTCATTTACAAAGAGTTCAGATATTTGGACACCCTTACAATTTAAATCAACACCCCGCTACTTTACACACATCGTATAGCACCATAAAGCACGTATAGGGCTAAAAAATTATCCTAACATTCTCTGATATACGAGGTGTCAGTTCACACGATGACCGAAGCTATATGAGGCGTATGGCACAATACGACACATATGTCTTATTTTTCCCGCACAATCAAACTTTTGGGTGAACTTAACACCTATACGTGGCGTATGGTACTTTACCCCATATATAGATGTTTTGCTCTTTATAAGTGTCGTATATTGACATCCACCACATGTAACTGTCACATGTATTTTCCGTTTTTACATCTTTTTTATTTTAAATATACATTTTTACGTTGTATAGATTTATAGTTTTTTTTACGTATTTTTGTAATTTAAGTGACCTGTAACACCCGGATATTTTCTTTGAAGCTGACGAAAGAAGAAAAGAAATAAAGTCTAAAGTCGGAGGACCAAACTTGCTAAAACGGGAGAAAATTCATGAAAATGGGAGATTAAGAGGGGGAGGGCAGCCACATCCTCCCCACTCTTGTGAAAACTCAGTAAAAAAGAGAAAGAAGAGAGAAAGAAGAGAGAAAAGGGAGAAAAAGGTTGGTTCGGGTGGAACCGAGCACGAAAATCGTCGGGTAGCGAGTCAACACGAAGCTCTTCTTCCTCTAGTAGTTTGTGTGAGTTCTAGGACCCCTATTTTACTTGTTTTCAACTGATTTGGGGCTGGAACACATAGTAAACCCGTTTTTGTATGTGTGTGTGTTTGACCCATTTGGGTGTGATTGCTTGTGGTGCGTTTGGATGAGCTTGGAGGTCGAAAATGGCAGATTGGGTTCGGGATGTACTGCATTCTACATCAGGTAGGGCTAGGAGACCGACTGGAGGCCATACGGCCGACTGGAGGGCGATTGGGGTTCAGTCGCACGATTGAGGTTCAGTCGCACGACTGGGGGTCCAGTCGCACGACTGGGGGTCCAGTCGCATGGGAAGTCATGCGACTGAGAGCCTAGTCGCACAGGTGCTCATCCGCATAAGGTCCATTCGCTTGAGGTCCATTCGCATAGTGTTCATTCGCATGATTGAGAGTCCATTCGTATGACTGGGTGTTCATCCGCATTGGTGTTCATCTGCATAGGCCCATTCGCATGATGTTCAGTCGCATGGAGGCCATGCGACTGAAGGGTGCTCATACGCCCAAATAGGGTTGTTGTACCTGAGGAGAAGCATAGTTTGATTCCTGACTTTCGGGGGAAAGTGCAGATGTAAGTTTTGACGTGGAAGTTCCCATAAGTGCATGTAAGATGGACGCTGAGGCCTTAGAAGTTATGTTGGGCATGATCATGATGATGATGCATGATTATGCATGATGTATGTTATGTATGTATGATGTTGCCCTGTATGATGATGCTATTTGTGTATGATGATGTTCCTCGTTATGATGTATGTTTATTTTCCCCGTGGCTTTACGTGTTACGTTTATGAATGAATGAAAAGTATTATGTAACGTAAAGTGGAAGATAATGAAAAGAGGAACGAAATGAAATAATGCATGCATTAACGAACAAATGAATGAAAGTAAGAAAAGGCTTGCAAGTAAATGTATAGAGGTTCACACCCAATGAAGGGTGTTGGCTCAACTGTGTGCGGGTTAGCTACCTCAAAAGGATGCACACTGGGATCCAATCCTTGTGATTGACCATATGTATCGGGTCCTTACCGCTTGCCCTAGGTACTGGAGTCAGCTTCGTGCACAATGTTCGAGGTCTATGAAAGACCTCAGGCCTAGTAACCAGCTTCGTGCACAATGTTCGGGGTATAGCACATGGCATTGATCCGGAATGAAAGAGAAAAGATAAGTGGTGAATGTACTTGCCCTAGGTACTGGAGTCAGCTTCGTGCACAATATTCGAGGTCTATGAAAGACCTCATGCCCTGTAACTAGCTTCGTGCACAATGTTCGGGGTATTGTACATGTCATCGAAATTAATGAACGTACGAATGAAAGTAATGAACGTACAAATTAATGTAATGAACGTACGAAGGAATGTGAACGAAAGTAACGAATGTGAATGTGAACGAAAGTAACGAATGTGAATGTTAACAATGTACGTTAAATGAACGAAAGTTAACGAACGAATGATGAAGATAATAAGGATATTATCTATGTGTACGTATGATGTGTGATCGCATGTATGTAAAGAACGGTTTTAAGGAAAGAAAAGTATGTTTTATTATAAAACTAGAACTCACTCAGCAACGCTGACTTTCTATTTTTTTCCAGTTGACAGGTAACGTTGCTGAGGATGGCACGGGACGGTTACTCAGCTCTTTTTGGATGACATTCTTTTGTTTAACGCTTTTGCATTGTCATACGAACAAACGATGTTTTGTAATGAATGTTGTATTATTTTGCAAAAGTGTTTATTAAAGGAAATGAAATGATTGATTTAAAAGTTTTCGCTGCATGTTTTATTTAAGTTAATGTAATTATATGTTTTATGTGTGATGATTGACCAACTGTGAGGTGCCCGGGAACGGGGCCTTACATGACCAATGAAAAACTAATACAAACATTCATATTCTAACTGAACAACCAAGAATAATACTAACATTAATACAAAATTAAACACATAAATAACAAAGTTTGTACATA
The DNA here is from genome assembly GCA_024085815.1 of Flaveria linearis. Classification (NCBI taxonomy): domain Eukaryota; kingdom Viridiplantae; phylum Streptophyta; class Magnoliopsida; order Asterales; family Asteraceae; genus Flaveria; species Flaveria linearis. The sequence goes on from CM044001.1 coordinate 126,933,525, forward strand.
CATAACAAAACAAAAGTTACAACTTGATAAATGTAGGTAGCCTCACATCTCTCTAGCTCTCGACAACCTGCTGCAACAATTCCTTCACACGTGCAGGTAGCCTCACATCTCGGTAAATGTATCAAGGATGTTGTGGCTAATGTCGTGGGGATGATTGCTCGGTCGGATCCTATGGTAGTGATTGCGGCGGCTACTACTACTATGGATCGGGAACGACAACCTGATGAATAGCGCCAGCTGCCAGATCTCTCCAGTCCGAAGGGAGAAGCATATGTCGATCGAAAACTGGCGTATAACATGCATGTCAAACGTTATTCGGTGATCTAGTTTTACCGGCTCAATCGCTGGCGATATATCAACAAGATGCCAAGGCATATAACCAAACGATCGAGTAATCACCGTGATATGCGCCTCGTCATACACCGCCCCTCGCTGCTACCAATGATAGTACAATGCAAAATACTCTTCTAGACATCTCGCTATGTTGCAGTTGGTCCAAATGAGCAAACACCATAAGTAGAATAAGTCGGGAATAATGCAATACTCCCAACTCTTGCATTATTGATATCTGATGTGCATGTCCACATAACCTGAAGGAAATATTAGGACGTTCATCATCCTTCAATGGCAACAACATCAACCTTGACCTCTAAATTGGATGACATAACTTCACAAACAACATTGATATATGAACTTAATATTATTTATAAAAAAATAAAATAAAAGTTATAGGCCACGTATAGGCTAATACATGGCCTATAGGCGGGCACGCATAGAATGTGTCTTATGACATATTCCAACCCACCCTCGTCATATCCGCCACGTATTGCACTATATGTGGCGGATAGGTGTGTCACCTATTGGTGTGGTCGTATGACACTGCCCAAGCCACCTCATAAGAACTATACGCCACGTTTAAGGCTATACATGGGTATATTTCAACTATGCACCACATATAGCTCTATATGTGGCCTCTAAATGGCATATAGTTCTTTTCTTTTAGATTTTTAGTTGTGATTTTAACTATCAATACACCTTAAAATGCTAATTTAACACTTATAACAATAATCGAATAGAATAATAACGATCTAGGAACAATAATACATACCTGGATAAAGAAAATCAAAGAACAATACATGTAGTCACTACAAGAAAAGTGGTTATCAAGGATTAAATTATAAGAGACTGATTTATAAGTCTCGGATACATAGTATCAAAGAATAATATATTAGTTACTGATGATACTAAGAATTGATGTAATTGTGACTCATATTAGTGACTAATAATAAGTTCCTAATACCAGAAATATTCGCTTAGGGCTTGTGAGTGATGGTTTTAATCCTTTCGGGGTAATGAGTCTCTCATATAGTATGTGGCTTGCTATGCTCATACCATGCCTCCATGGAAGTCTATAATTGATGCTTTATTTATGTTTGCATTATTGATTCCGGGAAGAGATTCACCAGGAAAGGAAATTGATGCGTATCTGCGTCCGCTAGTAGATGAGTTAAAGCTTTTATGGGAGACGGGTGTTAAAACATATGATTGTGAATCAAAACAAAGATTCAACATGTGTGTCATACTTATATGGACAATCAATGATTTTCCTACCTATGGTTACTTGTCTAGGTGGAGCACTAGTGGTTACAAGGCATGTCCAATATGCAATGAGATCCTTGTAGTATACATAAACGAGATAAAATAGCATATGTAGGTCATAGGAGATTTCTCCCTCTTGGTCACTCTTGGAGGCTTGCACCTAAACCTATCAACGGAGATGAATGCTTACGCCAATTAGAACATCTCACTCAATATCAATGTGGTAAACACCACGCTCATGGTAGGAAAAAGAGAAAAAGAAGCCCAAATGATTTAAATTGGATGAAGCAAAGCATCTTCTTTGAATCCCATATTGGCCTAAGTTGTTACTTCGTCACAACATTGATGTGATGCACGTTGAAAAAAATATGTGCGACAATATCTTAGGTACGATCTTAAATATAAAAGGAAAGACAAAAGATACTGAGAAAGCTTGATTAGATATGAAAGATATGAACATGCGTAAGGAGCTTCATTTGGTAAAGAAGAATGATCATTAGGTTAAACCACATGCTTTGATATTTTAACTTGAGATGAGCGAAAACAATTTTGCAATCTACTTAAGTCAGTGCGTTTTCCAGATGGGTATGCTGCAAATTTAGTTAAAAATGTTATAATTGAGCAATGCAATGTATATGGGCTTAAATCACATGATTGACACTTCTTACTACAACGCATAATTCCTATTGCAATAAGTCCATTTTTACAAAACAAATCCGCGATATGTTAATGGAGTTGTATTATTTTTTCAAGCAACTTACTGCAGTCGATGAATGTCGCAACCCACACGTAAACGTAATCGTCGTTTGCGCAACACTGAAGCTGCAACTAAACACCACTCTCTAGGTCAGTTTGTTGACCGAATTTTTGCAAAAAATCATCAGCCCTAAGGGACGCTTTATTGTACACATTTTTTCATAACATCTGCCTATAGTAATTGAGCCAACCTGTGCAGCCCCTCCAAAATAATAAGATATAAACTAATAATTGTTTTAGTGATTAGAACAGAAAGTTATAAACTTGATTATAAAATTTTTTATATGAATGTCATAAACTTGGTTAAAAGAGTTTATTTAGCCCAAAATAACATATTAAGAATGCATATTAAGAGTTCACACCTGACGGTCATAAATTATATTAAGAGTTCACACTTGATGGCCATAAATTATATTAAGAGTTCACACCTGATGGTTAGGATGATTTCATGAGATTATTTTCAAATTATTTGAGCTTGAGATTACTATAACATTAAGAAGGAATAAGCGTTTTGCAGGGGTAAATCAAGAAGCAAATGAAACTCAAACAATAGTAAATCCACCAAAGAGACGTGGTCAAAATATTAATCGTAGTGCTATGAAGGTGTTGGAGAATTTGCCTGATGGTACAAAACTTTCCTTAACAATGGAGAAAGATACAAAAGCATTAGCAAACTTTGTACCTGAAGTTTCAACAAATGTTTTTGTATCTTTTTCCATTGTTAAGGAAAACTTTCATAATTAGGAATCTACACCTAAGGATGTAAAAGATCAGATGTATGAAAATTACAAGTTAGATATATTTTGTATTTTAAGAATACAGTAGCTATTAATATTTACATTTTCTTTTCTATTGTTAATGTGTATATTCAATGCTGGTGAGATTTAATTTATTACGAACAGATAGACTTTTATGATATATGTGGACACACGACTACATAATCAATGGAAACGCACCAAATGTGATTTGAGTGCACATTGGAAGTCGAAAGAAGGATTAACCAATCCGCAGTACGCAAGATCACAAATGAAATCCTATTGTCGTACCTAAGAAGATTGGAACCACATGTGCGACTATTGGGAGTTGGAACAATCTATCGTTTTCGGTACATGTACGATACCGGTACTTTTAGACTAGTATCATCCCTTAAAAGACCAAATATCTTGTATAATTAAATATTAACACGCAGTTTGTATCTTTTTTCGGTCCTTCTAGCATATATCAATGTTTTCTATTTTATAGAAATATAGTAACCAAATGAAAATTAACCAAGGAAAGCAGGTTGTTACAAGCAGAGGAGGCTCCAGGTCAATAGTTAATCATTAATCATATATTCCAAATGGTTAGCTCTCAAGATTTATACTTTAGAATTGTTTTTTGATTGCTTAATATGTTCTACTTGTAATTTTTTGGCTTGATATGTTAAAAATGGAATTATTCTCGTTCATTAGGCGTTGACAACTTGGGTGCGACTTTGTGACGACCCTAGAAATATTTTTATTATATAACGTTACAAGCCACAATAATATTATTTATAATATGAAAATTATGAAAATGCATATGCATGTTGGCATGCATGCATATAAAATTAACGGTTAATATTATTTATGTATATATACAAGTATGTAAATGAAACATTAAGTGTGTATATATTTTTATGAATGGTGTGCATATATATATATATGATTGGTATGTATGCATATAAACTCACTTATATATATGTATTTACGGATATATATATCTACACACCAAAATACAACTAAACTAAATCAAAAACCTAAACACCAAAACTCTAAAACTAATAACCCAAAACATACACCACCTTACACCACTTGAACCATCATCATTCGAAAACTAACCCAAACCATCAACCCTCGGCCACCTTGTGCAATACCACACCCGAAAACCACCAAACCACCACCTTACCCCCGGGATTTTTGTCTTGTTTTCACACCAAACCGCCTACACCTCAAACCATTATCAAGATACATAAACTTTCATCATTGCTAGGGGGATATGTGGCATCTCCAAATGCACCTAAGGACACCTAAGCTATCTAGACTAGATGAGTCATCCAAGCTATAGTAGGTTTCTTGGTCAAACTCTACCATATACAACAAAACCCACGGACACCACCACCCTAAACCAAAGCACTATAAGAATCCTTTCTTTGCAAAAATACCAACCGCATCACCTTGTTAAACATCTCTCGAACTCCCTCTCGGTTGACAACAACAGCCGCACACCACAACCATTTCACACCATCAACCGTAGCTAAACACCACCACTAACCATAACCATCACCACCATCCGTCCACCTTTACTCCTCTCCCTCTCTCGGCATTCACATATCAAACCACACCAACACCCATCACCACCTTCTATCACAACCACCACCCCTTCACTATTTTTTCAACAGTTCATGGTTGTTAGACCATCACCAGAGACGATCACTACCACCTCCACAGTCCCTCTCTCGGTTTTAAAGTAATTCAAAGGTATAAAAACATTTAGGTATTTTTGTTATATTTATGTGTTATCAAAACACATATACTATTAGTTTTGGTATTCAAACACCAAAACCAACTTTGGAAGTATTTTAAGTTCCTTGATCACAGTAATAAATTATCAAAAACTCAGAAAACTTGTGATAAAATACATATTTTGAATTTACAAAAATTAAAACTTGTATTTATTTAAGAAAACAAAATAAATATTAAACAACTGCAATTATGGGAATAAATATTGAAAATTCTCACTTACATTCTAAAATAATAAACTGGAGATTTTGATATAATTTTGATAAACAAAATAATTTATATAAATTATTTTAGAATAGAAAATTGAAGAAAATGAAAAAAAATATAAATAAATTCGGGAAAATTATGATAAATTTAAAGAATTATTATTTTTAGGTATAAAGGCCTCTGAAATTATTTCAGAATTTTATACCTTATTATGATTAAAATACGAATTTTTATATGTTCTGCAATAAATAAATCATAATAAATAGTTAAAGTACATAATAAATTCGGATAAAATCATAGACAAAATAATACAACAATTTGTGAATAATATATTATTTTCATAAATTATGAAGTAATATGAATATTTTTACTAAATATGTCAATTATTGTAAAAATTACAGAAACTGTTAAGTTATTAATTGGACTCTAGAATAATTATATGATGTTTTATTCTATTTGATAAGTCTTATGTAAAATTTTAAGAATTTTTCATGAACAGAAGCTATTTTTAACTATTTATGGGAATATTATGAAATTTACAGAAAATAATCTGTTAATAGTTGGCTTCTATAAAAATTATGTGATGTTACTGAATTATTGAACAAATTTTTACGAAATTTTGGAGAATTATTAGACAGCAGAAGATATTATGATAAATATTGAGAATATTGTGGAATTTATGGGAAATAATTTGTGAGGAAATTAAGGCTGGGAAATTTATAAAAAATTTCAGGTTGTTCAAACTTATATTTTGGTAATTTTTGAACATTTATAGCTATTTTGTGTGTGATTTTTGAATAAATCACAATTTATTATGAATTAAGAAATTTTGGAGACTCGAAGGTGTTTCTATAAATTTTACAGTCAATGTAAACCAGGAAAAAATATTTGAAGTATTATCTGACACTATGAACTATCTTGTTAGGTTCAAGTGGGAAGATACGGTGAGTTCATAGCCCCATTTTCAATCATTTGGTATTCCGTAACGTTTTGGGGGAAAAGTATACTTTTGAGTTGATGTGTTATTTTGAAAAATATTTTGTTTGCTTACTGTCATTTACGACACAACCATTAGTTCGAATGAGGAACCGGTCAATAATATTAGTAGCGCTAATTAGGAGGATATTTGTACCAACCGGATGAGGGTTGCTACTATTTTCTTGCATCTAACCGAATGGGGGTTAGGATGTAATATTATCTGATTCTTATTATTTCGTGACAGTATGATTATGTTTGAGCAGGTTTGGTTGTAATTTTGGTTATGATTAACACATCAACAAAATATTTGTTTGGATTAAACCTATGTTCTCACCAACATTTTTGTTGGCTGGTTTAAGTGTACTTTTTCAGGAAATGAGTAACACCTTTGATTTCAGCTTTGAGATTCATGATGGTTGGGCCGAAGTCGTAGGACGGGTATGTGTAGATTTTAGATATGTTGTAACCTAGTTATAACTAGTTATATCTAATTTTGGTGTATTATGTAACAAGATGTAATCTCGAATATTAAGAAATAAAAAGCATGTCTGTATTATATTTTGATTATATCTGCGTTTATTTATAAACCACTGCACTCTGATAAAAACTATTCACATTCCATCCGTCTCGTTCACGCTTCCGCCGAGATGTGACAGACTTGAGCCTTTAACGACCTACACTTATAAGGAGCCTTTTTTCATAAAAGCTAGTCACATTCCATCCGTCTCGTTTATTTATAACTAGACTATAACCATAAGCTCAAAAGATACTTTATGATTTTATGTGAATTTATGTGGATTATGTGAAAGTTCATGATTTTATGTTTAAGATTTTAACAAGACCTATTTGACTAACTCTTTTTGTGAAACTTCGTTAAGAAATTTTGCAGTATGAGTCCAGACAATATTCGTTATGAAACCGATCCTTCAGAAGAACCATACCATAGCAGCCCTAAAGAAATAGTACCTGAATCAGAACCTCAGCAGGATAGAAATGTTTCCCCAACTGGAATGGAGAATACCTCAAGGTTTTATGTTAGACGTGCATTAGTGCAAAAAGAAGGATATACCATTATAACTCCTAGGAAAAGGGTGAAACATGGAAACAGGTTTAGGGCTATACCAACTGAGGAGATTGAAACACAACCACCTGTTTCTTCCAAAGATGAAGATAGAATTACTAAACCAGAGTTGGATCAGGTAAAAACAGCCTGACAGACTCTTAAGAAACTTAAGAAAATACAGCTGGGAATCTAGAAAATCCAAAAGGATATTAAGAAGCTTAAGACACCCAAGCAAAGTCTTTTTACCAGGATGTGGAAATGGTTCGGTAGAAACTAATAGTTATAGTTTAACTTGTTAGAATAAAGAGAAATAAGAACCTAACTGATATATGTATTTTGTGTTAACATGTTTATTTGATCTATGTTAGATAAATTTTGTGTTAAGATATTTATTTGCAATACTAACCTTGAAATTCACTATAGTAAATCATGCCGCCAAAAAGAAACACTCAGCCTGTCAGGAGAACAGCTCGAGTGGGACGACCTAGAACCAGACTTGGGGAAGAAACACCCGTGAACCCTGTGAACCCTGATGTCAATGAAACTGATAGGATATCTCAGATAGTATCCCAACAACTAGAAGCTACTTTACCTACCCTAATTAACCAACTTTAGCAAAACCTGAATTTTGGAACTACCTCAAACCCACTAGCAGGGACTGAAAATATAAACATGGAAGAACAACAGGAAAAAGAAATCCTAAATAGAATGTCAAAAGGATGTTCCTACAAAACCTTTATGTCCTGTAGACCCCAGGAATTTGATGAAAAAGGCGGAGCAGTACAAGCTTTGAGATGGCTAGATGACATAGAAGGAGTTCTGGAAATCAGCAACTGTACTGAAAATCTCAAAACACTGTTTGTTTCACATTCCTTAAAAGGAGAAGCACAATCCTGGTGGAAAATGGAAATACATACTAGGGGTAGAAATGTTATGAATAAGTTAAGCTGGGAAGAATTTAGAAACCTAGTGATAGAAAAATACTGCCCGTACAATGAAATAGAAAAATTGGAAGTTGAATTCCTAGCATTAGAAATGAAAGGATCCGCACACCGGGAGTACACTGATAGGTATAACGAACTATCTAGGTTAGTACGACACCTGATAACCCCGGAATCCAAAAGAATAGGAAGGTATATTTGGGGATTAGTGCCACAAATAAGGGGATTAGTGAAATCTGCTAGAACCAAAACCTTTCAGGAAGCAGTAATCTTGTCAGGAAGTCTGACAGATGAAATGATCAGGAATGGATCATTAGGTCACCAACAGGTAGGAGAAAGAGGAAATGGACTGAAAACCATTCTGGAAAGAGATTTGGTGAAAGTTCTCAGAAAAGAACAACCCGATCTCCACCAAGAAATTTTTTGGGAACAACTCAAGAAAAGGAAGTAGAAAAACCACCACAGTGCAATATCTGTCAGAGATATCATACAGGAAACTGTATGACAGTGGTGTGCTATAACTGTAAAAGAAAGGGACACATTTCCCGAGACTGTAGAAACCCTACTAGCAAGAAAACCGTTTGCTTTCAATGTGGAAGTGAAAGTCATTTCCGGAACGAATGTCCACAACGAAAGGGTAAGGCTCCAGCTAACCAGAACAACCTTTGGAGAAAAGCTTTTGTGATACAAGCTGATGAAGCTCGTCATGAACCAGAAGTAGTTACGGATACGTTCCTTATCAATAACCAGTACGCTAAAGTATTATTTGATACAGGAGCAACCCGCAGTTTTATCTCACATACTCTTAGACCATCAATTAATCTAACATTTGAAAAATTACTTGACAATTATGTGATAGAATTAGCTGATGATAAGATAATTGAAGCTGACGAAATCATTCCTAATTGCATCTTAAATTTAGATGAGTACTGTTTGATATAAATCTGATACCTATTCAGTTAGGAGGATTTGATATCATAGTAGGAATGGATTGATTAAGTGCAAATCATGTTGAAATCATTTGTGATAAGAAAATTCCTTTGAATAAGGAAAACAAAATTCTCTGCATTTATGGTAATAGACCATGCAATACTGTGAAACTGATTACTTGTGAAACAGCACGAAAATACTTTAACAAGAATTATTTAGTATTCTTGGCTCATATTGTTGATATACAACTTGATAAGGAAAATTTGGAAAGCATTCCTGTTATAAATGAATATGCTAATGTGTTTCTTGATGAACTAACTGGATTACTTCCCCCTCGTCAGGTAGAATTTAAAATATAATTAATACCAGGAACAGCCCCTATCGCCAAAACACTTTATTGTTTAGCACCAACTGTGATGAAAGAATTTATGACTCAGTTACAGGAATTGTTAGATAAAAGATTCATACGTCCTAGTATATTCCCTTGGAGAGCACCAGTCTTATTTGTTAAAAAGAAGGATGGAACTTTTAGAATGTATATTGATTATAAGGAACTTAATAAGGTTACTATAAAGAATAGATATCCACTCCCTAGAATTGATGATCTGTTTGACCAACTACAGGGATCTAGTTATTTCTTAAAAATAGACTTAAGATCTGGATATCATCAATTAAGAGTACAGGAAGATAACATTTCTAAGACTGCATTCAGAACTAGGTACGGACACTACAAGTTTCTTGTAATGTCATTTGGGTTAACTAATATTCAGATAATTTGATTAATTGCATAGGTATTAGGTAATGGGTTTTGGTGAATCATGGAGGATAATGGCTAGAACATTATAATTGCAATAAATAAGCAATGACACCTGGCCACTGTTATTTCTTGTCTATTAATACTATTATGTTCTGGATTATAATCCCTCATGTGAATACTAAATCCCTGCTCCCTGCATTGAAAATTTTGAAGACAAAACCTATCTAAAAATATCTCCCTCTAAAGAAATCTTTCGGTTTAGGGAATCCAGTAAGTTGAACCTTAGGTACATTGGTCCATTTAAAGTTATTGATAAAATTTGTCCTGTAGCATATAAGTTGGAATTACCACAGGAATTAAGCGAAGTACACAACACTTTTTCACGTATCCAAACCTCAAGAAGTACTTAATTAATGAAACTCTGATAGTACCAATTCAAGAAATACAAGTAGATAAGAAATTGTATTTTATAGAAGAACCAATAGCTATTGTGGGAAAAGAAATAAAGAAGTTAAGAAGAAGTAAAATTCCTATAGTGAAATGCAAAAAGAGGACCAGAATACACTTGGGAAAGGGAAGATGGGATCAAGAAAAAATACCCCCACCTGTTCAGAGGTAATACTTATTTAAAGCACACTCCACTGAATTTCGGGGCGAAATTCTTTTAACGGGGGGAGAATGTGACGACCCTAGAAATATTTTTATTATATAACGTTACAAGCCACAATAATATTATTTATAATATGAAAATTATGAAAATGCATATGCATGTTGGCATGCATGCATATAAATTAACGGTTAATATTATTTATGTATATATACAAGTATGTAAATGAAACATGCAAGTGTGTATATATTTTTATGAATGGTGTGCATATATATATATGATTGGTATGTATGCATATAAACTCACTTATATATATGTATTTACGGATATATATATCTACACACCAAAATACAACTAAACTAAATCAAAAACCTAAACACCAAAACTCTAAAACTAATAACCCAAAACATACACCACCTTACACCACTTGAACCATCATCATTCGAAAACTAACCCAAACCATCAACCCTCGGCCACCTTGTGCAATACCACACCCGAAAACCACCAAACCACCACCTTACCCCCGGGATTTTTGTCTTGTTTTCACACCAAACCGCCTACACCTCAAACCATTATCAAGATACATGAACTTTCATCATTGCTAGGGGGATATGTGGCATCTCCTAATGCACCTAAGGACACCTAAGCTATCTAGACTAGATGAATCATCCAAGCTATAGTAGGTTTCTTGGTCAAACTCTACCATATACAACAAAACCCACGGACACCACCACCCTAAACCAAAGCACTATAAGAATCCTTTCTTTGCAAACATACCAACCGCATCACCTTGTTAAACATCTCTTGAACTCCCTCTCGGTTCACAACAACAGCCGCACACCACAACCATTTCACACCATCAACCGTAGCTAAACACCACCACTAACCATAACCATCACCACCATCCGTCCACCTTTACTCCTCTCCCTCTCTCGGCATTCACATATCAAACCACACCAACACCCATCACCACCTTCTATCACAACCACCACCCTTCACTATTTTTTCAACAGTTCACGGTTGTTAGACCATCACCAGAGACGATCACCACCACCTCCACAGTCCCTCTCTCGGTTTTAAAGTAATTCAAAGGTATAAAAACATTTAGGTATTTTTGTTATATTTATGTGTTATCAAAACACATATACTATTAGTTTTGGTATTCAAACACCAAAACCAACTTTGGAAGTATTTTAAGTTCCTTGATCACAGTAATAAATTATCAAAAACTCAGAAAACTTGTGATAAAATACATATTTTGAATTTACAAAAATTAAAACTTGTATTTATTTAAGAAAACAAAATAAATATTAAACAACTGAAATTATGGGAATAAATATTGAAAATTCTCACTTACATTCTGAAATAATAAACTGGAGATTTTGATATAATTTTGATAAACAAAATAATTTATATAAATTAGTTTAGAATAGAAAATTAAAGAAAATGACAAAAATATAAATAAATTCGGGAAAATTATGATAAATTTACAGAATGATTCTTTTGAGGTATAAAGGCCTCCGAAATTATTTCAGAATTTTATACCTTATTATGATTAAAATACGAATTTTTATATGTTCTGCAATAAATAAATCATAATAAATAGTTAAAGTATATAATAAATTCGGATAAAATCATAGACAAAATAATACAACAATTGGTGAATAATATATTATTTTCATAAATTATGAAGCAATATGAATATTTTTACTAAATATGTCAATTATTGTAAAAATTACAGAAACTGTTAAGTTATTAATTGGACTCTGGAGTAATTATATGATGTTTATTCTATTTGATAAGTCTTATGTAAAATTTTAAGAATTTTTCATGAACAGAAGCTATTTTTAACTATTTATGGGAATATTATGAAATTTACAGAAAATAATCTGTTAATAGTTGGATTCTATAAAAATTATGTGATGTTACTGAATTATTGAAAATATTTCTAAGAAATTTTGACGAATTATTAGACAGCAGAAGATATTATGATAAATATTGAGAATATTGTGGAATTTATGGGAAATAATTTGTGAGGAAATTAAGGCTGGGAAATTTATGAAAAATTTCAGGTTATTCAAACTTATATTTTGGTAATTTTTGAACATTTATAGCTATTTTGTGTGTGATTTTTGAATAAATCACAATTTATTATGAATTAAGAAATTTTAGAGACTCGAAGGTGTTTCTATAAATTTTACAGTCAATGTAAACCAGGAAAAAATATTTGAAGTATTATCTGACACTGTGAACTATCTTGTTAGGTTCAAGTGGGAAGATACGGTGAGTTCATAGCCCCATTTTCAACCATTTGGTATTCCGTAACGTTTTGGGGGAAAAGTATACTTTTGAGTTGATGTGTTATTTTGAAAAATATTTTGTTTGCTTACTGTCATTTGCGACACAACCATTAGTTCGAATGAGGAACCGGTCAATAATATTAGTAGCGCTACTTAGGAGGATATTTGTACCAACCGGATGAGGGTTGCTACTATTTTACTGCATCTAACCGAATGGGGGTTAGGATGTAATATTATCTGATTCTTATTATTTCGTGACAGTATGATTATGTTTGAGCAGGTTTGGTTGTAATTTTGGTTATGATTAACACATCAACAAAATATTTGTTTGGATTAAACCTATGTTCTCACCAATATTTTTGTTGACTGGTTTAAGTGTACTTTTTCAGGAAATGAGTAACACCTTTGATTTCAGCTTTGAGATTCATGATGGTTGGGCCGAAGTCGTAGGACGGGTATGTGTAGATTTTAGATATGTTGTAACCTAGTTATAACTAGTTATATCTAATTTTGGTGTATTATGTAACAAGATGTAATCTCGAATATTAAGAAATAAAAAGCATGTCTGTATTATATTTTGATTATATCTGCGTTTATTTATAAACCACTGCACTCTGATAAAAACTAGTCACATTCCATCCGTCTCGTTCACGCTTCCGCCGAGATGTGACAGACTTGAGCCTTTAACGACCTACACTTATAAGGAGCCTTTTTCATAAAGTGAATGTACTGCTATGTTGTTTCTTTTTTTATTTAAAGAAGTATGTTTTGGATTTGAGCTTGGTTACTAACATGTTAACGGTTATAGTTACTTGAACAGGAAAAGATGAATGAGCTTATTAAGTAACAAATATATCTTTTTTTTGTTATGATATCCCATGAATTTTGTTAATCATTACCATTATAAACACACATGATTATTATTTGTTTTCTATTATTATTTTATAAGCCATTTGTCATGTTGCATGGTTATAGGTCAAAATGGGTTCGCGTCAAAACCATATCCTAGTAGCATGGTTAAAGTGGACAATAGTCTTTGTTAAGTCGTTAGAAATTTTGCTATATGAAGAGCACCGATCTATGTAGGGGTAAAACATTTATTGAGTGTAATTTGTATATGTTTATACTTTTGTTGAACAACTATTCAAATCCTAGGTTTAACTTTATTTATCATAATATTTGTTATCACTGACAAATCACGAGATACAAGTGCCTCCTAGCCCACTTCAAGTATATCACAATTTGCATTTCAATGCTAAAAAACAAGGCTGGCAAAATGATGACGCATGTATTGAATATGTAAGTTACATACTATCTTTGTTAAAAGCATATCTTAAAAAAAATTAAACAACTTTTGATTTTAAGTTGTTATTAGTTTTAAATATTAATTTTATTACCCTCTAAAGTTGTAGGAAAATATTATTCTCTATAAAGAGAAAGTTATGGCTAAGTTAATTTCTAAAGTAACAAATAAACTACTACCATGGAACATGAGGCAGAGAGAGATGCAATCAAGAGTGCGTGTGCCAAGGAGAAATCAATAAAACCAGCATGGGAGGTAGGTGTCGGGCCGGTTTTACATAAAATAAAAGATCATTGGATGACATCGGGACCAGCGATAGTATTAGGAACTATTATTAGTAACTAATCAAGAACTAATTTTCACACTCTAAATAAATATATTGAATACAACAAATATCAGTAAGTACTGAGTTTTAGTCTTTAAAAAAATATCTATAACTAAAAATATCTTATATGATACTGATCTTGAGTGTATAAAAAATAACAAAGACTAAATAACATGATGTCTAAGATTATTTTTTAGTCCTTAAAAGAAACATAACAAGAACTAAAATGATATGTATCAGGGACTGATTCTATGTCTTCAAAACATCTTATTAAAGACTCAATATGGTGCTACTAAAAGTATTTGAGATTAAATAGACTCGATGTAAAGTAGTAATTTTTAGTCTCAAATAACATTACATTAGAGACTGATTTTTAGTGCTTAATAACATGATATCTAAGATTGAGTTTTAGTTTTTAACATCATGGTATTAACGTCTAATCTTCAGTCATAAATAAAGCGTATTCAGGATTGAAATGACTTGGTTTCGGGGACAAATTAAGGAGCGAATTTATGTGTTTTGAATACTAAATTTTGGTCCTTACAAACATATATTAAAGACTAATTTCTAGTCGTGAAAAAAGTGTATTCGGGACTGAAATGACTTGGTACGAAGGGATTGAATCAAGATTGAATTTGAATGTTTTGAAAACTGAAAGTTAGTCTCTATTAATTCCATACAATCATGACTGATTTTCAGTTACTGATAACACTATCTGGGATAAGGAATAGGTGACTGGCTCGTGATTGGAAAAATGAGTCTCAAATGACCATTAAGGAATGATTTCAAAGTATCAAGGACTAATTTTTCTGTCATTAATTATCATTTTTCTTGTAGGAGCATGACATGAAAGAATTAATGTGTGTGAGAATGTGGAGTTGTGTGAAAATGAAAGAAAGAGAAAGGTTATAGTTGTTTAGCTATACGTCATGTATAGTACTATACGTGGCGTATCGCCTTTTTCAAATTTTTTACGCTTTTAAAAAATTAAATTTTCGCGTTTCACAAAACCTATACAAAATAATTAAAAAATAAAGAAAATAAATTCAAACAAATAAAATTACAACTTGAATAATAATAATAATATTGTAACATTTCAACTAAAACAAATTGATATAATCTGAGATTTCTCTAGTATTTTTTTTATATGGTGTAATACGCGACGTATAGATAGATGTCGATTTATTACATAGGATGTGTCTTAATATTAGAAACCATAAAATTATTCAATGACACTGCATGCTCAAATAAAATGTACAATCATAATATATAATAATAATTTTTAACATTTTTAGCTCAAAATGTACAATCATAGTCATTAAAAAGCTTTACAAGTTGTAAACTCATGAGTAAAAAAAAAAAAAAGAAAGAAAGAAAAAGGTTAATTAACTTATCAAAAGCCCTTAGATACTCGACCAATCCGGGCTCATGGTATAGATCGTGTCTAACAGTGGGGGTTTCACCAGTGACTGCCATGATTCTATCACTTGGTGGCGGGGATGAGTAAAGGACCGATGCTTGACGACTAGTATTCATTTGTTGATCTTGTAAGAGCCACTGGGCTCTTAGAGCTGTGATAGACAAGCCTGAAGCAAGAAAGACGGTAGTGATTCCTAATATCCCAGCTGAAGAGAATAAGCCCTCTCGAGCAATGAAGCAACTAGGCCTTGGTGTCCACCACCCTTTCAAGTGCCCTGACTCAACACTCACTCCAATTAATAACAAAACTTCTCCAACAGAAAAACATATCCTGCATAATTAAATTAAATTAAATTAAATTAAATTAAATTAAATTAAATTAAATTAAATTAAATTAAATTAAATTAAGATCAAGAATAAATTAATTAATATACATATCTTTACAACATACACGCACATACATACGTACGTACGTACTTACGTACTAATTTATATACAAGCACATACATACCAGGTTGTAAGGAAGAAAAAAGCGGCCTGGCAAGTGAGAGTGTTGAGACGTTGATGGTCCCAAGTAATAAGCATACCAGGGTCGGGGTCTGATTTGGTAAGTGATAGTAACAAGTGAGTGTGTTGAATCACCATAGCAATCGCAAGGCACAAAAATGCAGCCGCGCCACAAATTAGTGGTGTTTTCCCATTCCCACTATATCTGCATGAATCGCTTCTCCTTGCCTCTCCATCACCAGCATTTACCATCTGCACTACCAAATTCATATATTAATTAACTATATATTTATTTGACCTGAAGGTTAATTAGTCGTATATGTGTGTATTCATTTCAAGGTTTCATAATTAACTTAGGTGGCCTTAATTGAAAGCATCATATCGTGTGTGTATATATATATTTATATATATATATATAACTAACAAATATCTTGAAGCTACTAAATATAATGGAGACAGGCCTGGGAGCGCGTGGCCTCGGCGATAAGACAAAGAACAAAGCAAAGCAAGCCGAGGAGTATGGAGAAGACCATCAATAGCACACTCGTTTTGCTTCCTATACCGCTAGCTCTATGAGTTGGTTCCAGATCAGCATGTGTGACCGCCATATATAATTCCTGTGTTTGAGGAATTGAAAGAAATTATAAGCCTAGCTAGCTGATCATAATATATAACTAACGTGGAAGATGAGATCGGTGAACAAGCTAAGTAAAGACAGAGACAAATTAAAGCATATATATGATAGGGTTTTTGTTGAGGTAGGTTATGCGGGCATTTTAGAATTGCTTGGGTGAAAGGTTGCTTAAAGGTTAGAGATTCTTTATTCATCTTGCTTATGGTGTGTCAACAAAGGAGCTTTACATGCAAGTTTCCCTTCACAACAAAAAAGTAAGTGATTCTTCGTGATTGATTAGAAAAATACTGCAATGCAATGCAACGTCACCTTTTAATTCAGATCGATCCATAACTATACCATTAGGGGACGTTTGGTATGCGGGAATTCAATGGAATGGGAATCTGAATTTCATTGGTCATTGTGTTTGGTTGGTAGGATTTCGTTGGAATTGGAATTTGAATTCCGTTCTGAACGTGTTTTGTTGAGAAAGGAATTGGAATTGGAATTGGAATTAGAATTGGAATTGGAATTGGAATTGGAATTAATTCCCTCAAATTCCTTCCGATGAAGGATTTCAAAATCCTTCCAAATATTGAAGGATTTCAAATTCCACCGACTCCCGCCTCCACCACCAACCGCCACCTACCATCCCGTCCACCGCCAACCGACACTACCAATGAACCCGACCGTCAACCGCCGCCCGCCGCCAACCCCGACCGCCACCTCCCACCGCCAACTGACGCCGACCAACACCGCCCGCGAAGCCGACCACTGCCGACCCGACCGCCGCCGCCGCCCCTGACCACCGACCACTGTCGACCCAACCGTTGCCGCCGCCCCCGGCCGCCTCCGTCCACCCCTTACCGCCGTCCGTCGCCAACCGCCACTGCCCCTGACCGCCGACGACCCCGACCGTCGTTGTCCCCGACTGTCGACTATCGCCCGTTGCCGACAGACCGCCACCCCCTGACCGCCGCTGACGCCGCACAACCCTGACGCCGACCACCGCCGACCACTGTTTGCCCCGACCGCCTACCGTCGCCAGCCCTAACCGTCGTATGTTGCCGACCTCCGTTGTCGAACGTGTCTCGACGACGAGCGTTATCGGTTGATGTCGGCAGTGGGGTACGGTCGGTTTTTGAAAACGGTCGCGGTCAATTGTCGGCGGTGTCGGCGGCATCGGCGGCGGTGGTCGGTGGTATGTAGCAGCGATGGTCGGTGGTCATTGGGGTAGTGGCAGTTTGTAACGGGTGATAAATTCCAATTCCTTTATAAGTGTTTTTGTCACTAGAAAAGCATTTGGAATGTAAATTCCATCTATAGATTCCAATTTCTTTGAATTCCAAATCCCATGGAAAATATTAAATTCCAAATACAATTCCTTCAAATTCCAATTCAAATTCCAATTCAAATTCTAATTCTAATTCTAATTCCAACAAATTCCGCGAACCAAACACCCCCTTATTTTTCTCTTAAAGTTAGAACAATTCTTTTACTTAATTAGACAATCATTTAAATAAAAACAGGATAAAAAATCTAAAAAATGTAATAAGGAAAAAGTTTGCTAGAGGATCATATATAACAAATGACAAAAATAGCACGGAATAATATAAGGCGTAAAACACAATAATTAATATATATATATATGTACACATATATATATATATAAAACAAATTATATAAAAATATTTAATACAATAAAACTTATATTTTATGCAATAACTTAACGTATTAGACAGGATGATGAAAATGACATCTCTACCATATTACGGCGCGTGTTTCGCTGTTTGTCTCTCTCAAACCTTGAAATATTTGGTTACGGGGAAAAGTGTGAAAGGAAGAAGTGGATATATATATATATATATATATATATATATATATATATATATATATATATATATATATATAGGATCAGGATCATTACAGAATAATTTTTTATTTTCAGAACCAAAAGAACCATTGACTTACATAAATGTAAATTATAAACTATTGGTTTACATAGATGTAAGTTAAACCTGGTGATATTTAATTGTTTTTTTATAGTTTATTGTTCATGTCTGATATACACATATGTAAAACATGTCAAGTATTACCAGACTTAATATACATTTATGTAAATCAATGGTTCTGTAGTTCTGAAAATAAAAAGTGGTTCTGTAATGATCCATATATATATATATATATATATATATATATATAGAGAGAGAGAGAGAGAGGAGGGATCTTAAGAAAACCAATATTTTTTGAGAAAACCATGAAAACCAAATTCATTCAATCAAAAATTTTCTTTAATTTTTCAGATTCTTATATTCAAAGGTTATTTATGTAATTTTATACATAATATATTCTTAATTAATATTAAATCCCTAATTTTTCTCCACAAATTCGTTTTGATGAGCACAATTATTGGAACCGATTACTTTTATCGTATATTCTTCAGTAACAATGGGTTTATCGATGCTTGATTGTTTTTGTGTGTATTAAATTCGAGTTTCAACTGATTCATAATCGAATTCAACAAAGCTTTTAACGAAGAAGGTAGGTATCTTTTAATGGTTTAGTGTTGATGTGTTGATGTTGCTCTGTTTTTCTGTATTTTTCTGTTTTCTCCATTTTAGGATGGAGAATTCCAATTCTAATGCAATGGTAACTGTATCTGGGATGGAAATTGAAGATTTTGCTGAAGCAACACATTCAATACCTATTGATCAGATTGATAAACCTTCAACCGTTTATAATCTCGAATTAGACTCATCGACCACAATTGTCCCATCAAATATGAACCGTGGAGATGGACACATATATCTTACTGGTGTTGAAAATGAAGGTAATTATTTTCCTAATATGTTTGGGTCTTTTTTAAAAGTTAAACTTAATGATTACGTATACGTAAGTAACATGATGTTAATGTAACATATGGATGTTTACGTATATGTAAGCTTACATAAGTAACCATATTTCTATACTAATAAATACGTATGAATCAAGTCTGTTGAAATTGTAATACTTTACTGACTTATTATATTTTTTGTCACTATCAAGGTTCTTTATCTACCAATGTTTATGAATCTCCAAATGGAACACGATACTGGACTCCTAATGTTCCAGTTGAGTACAAGCTTGTTGTAGGAACCAAATTCGATACATGGCAAGATGTGATGAATATGTACGAAGCGTATGCTGAGAAGGCTGGTTTTTCTACTCGACTAGGTGCAATGAAAAGAAAGGATGGGGTGATTACTCACAGATACATGTTGTGTACCAAAGCTGGTAAGCCTAATGGTCAAGTTGTTGACACTTTGGAATCCACGTAAAAGTCCCCTCTTCGTCGGACAAATTTCAAAGTTACTAATTGTCGAGCACGTATAAAACTAAGAGCTATTTTAGGTACCTCAGCTTTTGAGTTATATGAATTCGATGAGGTTCATAACCACGGATTAGTGAATTCAGACAATTTGGATCTGACACGAAAAAGACGGAAGTTGAATTTTGTTAACCAAGAGTATATTGCCAAATGTCGATTGGCAAATATTGGGCCAACCAAAGCTCATAGGCTACAAGTTGCATTAAAGGGTGGCCATCACATGGTGCGTGGTACAAAAACAGACTATAAAAATTTCAATCGTGATATTACCAAGTACATTGGTAAAAGAGACGCACAAATGTTTGTAGATACATTGAAAGAACGCAAGATGTATAGAGAAAATTTCAGTTTCGAGTATGTTGCTGTTGATGGTGAGGTTAGATCATTTTTTTGGGTGGACAATGTTTCGAAGGTAAATTATGATGCTTTTGGCGATGTCTTGGCATTTGATGCAACATACCAGACAAATTGTAAATAGCATCCTTGTCTACTACAATTTCTGAATTGCCTACTCTTATAATCATTTTATGTGTATCTAATTGGTCAACAACAAAATGCCCAAGTTTCGCCGGTATACCATCAACATTGAAATTTAGAATTTTACCAAAACCCATGCTCCTTACACATTCTCTTTGTCTTTTGGTCATCTTCCTAACTACATTATATAGTTGATGTGGTGATGAACGTGTGCGAATACCAAACCACTTG
This sequence comes from Flaveria linearis, assembly GCA_024085815.1. Lineage (NCBI taxonomy): Eukaryota > Viridiplantae > Streptophyta > Magnoliopsida > Asterales > Asteraceae > Flaveria > Flaveria linearis. The sequence continues at coordinate 126,954,445 of CM044001.1, forward strand.
CTAATAGCTTCCACCTTAGAACCTATCCCATCTCTTTCTTCATCATATTCAATTTCATCATTAACATGTACAATCTTCTTCTTTTTTAATTTCCTACCATTACTCTGTTCAGTTCTATCTGTTTACGTATAAGTCAGCACAAAATTTATTGTTAACTAAAAATATATTAATATGAGGGTACAATACTCATAATCATATATATATGTATAGTTCAAAATTATTACATACCTTTTCCATCATCCTTTTTTGCTTTTATCTTACTCCCTTTCTGTTGAACATTTTTTGTTGTTCCAGTTGGTGAGGTAGTATCTGGTTAAGATGTTTTACATGGTAATTTCATTAAAAGGTTAATGTATCCATATGTGTTCACTGATGTACATAATAACAAACAAAAGGAAATGCATCTCAATCTGAGTACTAAAATGGACATAATCAAAACATTTATAACACTGTTTACATATATGTATCCATTGATTACATATATGTATCCATCTGTGTTCAAAAATTTACTTACTAATAAACAGTAACAAATGAATATCAATCTGGGTTATAAAAGGCACAAATTCATAACATTTTAAATAATGATTACATATATGTAATCATCTGTGTTCACTGATGTACATACTAACACACAGCAGTAAATGCATATCAATCTGTGTACTAAAAGTGACATAATCATAACTTTTTAAAGACTGCTTACATATATGTATCCATCTATGTTCATATATGCACATACTAACAATCAATAATAAATGACTATCAATCAGGGTACTAAAAGGTACATAATGAAAACATTTTAAAAGAATGATTACATATATGTATGCATATGTCAACAGTGATGTACATACTAACAAACAATATGAAATGCATATCATGTTATTTACATTCATTACTTATTATTTACATACCCTCTCCGACATTCTTTCTCTTCTTTGAAATTACTCCTGATGAAGCTTTATTGTCTTTTGATTCAACTACACATACATAACTAAGAATATCATACATTGTCACACCCACGCTGATAGCGGAAACACGGGGAATGCGAGCTAGACGGGATCGTCATAACACATGGTATATGATAGAGTAGCAATAAAAATATGATGACAAGCGTGTCATGACGACACCCGAACACAAACGAAGACTTGTTCCGTGTATAATCAATGTTCACGACAGCATAGTCATAAGCACAACACAAATGATCACAAAAACATTGATAATAGCTTGTAATGTAATATTCCCACAACACGGGAACAAGTATTCAAAAGATCATATTCATGTTCAAGCTTTACAAAAGTAATAACACAAAATTCATCCTAGGGTCTCCTCTAAAAGGCAGCACTCCTAGAACTTCAATTTCCTTGATCACCTGAAAAGTAATGCTCAAAACGGTCAACAATAATGTTGGTGAGCTTCGCAGGTTTAAATTGTAAACTTGTAATTGATGCTGTATATTGTTTGTAGTGGAATACCGTGCATACAGTTATAAGTAAGCAAAATCACATAACATGAGTTTTATACAACCAAACCTAACGACGTACACAAAGAAACTTGTCAAAATATATTCACCCAAGGCCCGTTCCTGGCAGTGTGATGGTACTCACAAGTAACCATCTGTCAAGGGTGGGGGTGTCAACCCAGTAGTACTACTAATACCTATCTGTTGGTTCCAACACCGGAATTAATGGTTGTAAGACAGTCCACACAGTAACATCATGTATGCATCAGATAAGTACTCACAAAATAGTATCACGTTGATTCCAAGTATGAAAATTGTATGTATGTTGTACAGCATTGAAAACGTGTGAGCATACTGTTCCCCCATGTTTGTAAAAGATTGAAACAATTGTATAAGCGTAAAAAGGGGCCACGAAACTCACTTGTTAAGTGGTAAGTATGTCTGATGAACTTCCCAAACTTGTATGTATGTATGAACAGTCAATCACCTATTGACAGTTATGTTAAGAATTAATCTTATGAACTACAATTAATAATATTGTTTAATTGAGTCGGGTCGTTTCGATTCGGTCGTGAGTAGTACACACACAAGCAGGCAAGCACCTATAGATCAGATTAGGTTATTTTAAATAGTATGTGCCTGTTGATAGCGTTGACTTTAATCTTTGTGGTCAAGCTATGACACTTTACTAATGTTACTTCATTGTCGTGAGATTCTCCGAAAAGGAAATCCACGCACACACACACACACCATCATCAGTCATACGACAGGACCAGACGCACAACTGACACTCCATTCACACGAGTGAACTTTCAGTCGTACGAATTAGCTACTTTCGTACAATTGAACCTTCATTCATGTGACTAAGCCTTCAGTCGTACCACGCAATACCAGTCGCACGACCCATCAGCCAACCGCGCGACTCGAAGTCCCTCCGCGCGAATCAGCTTCATTCGCGCGAGTGGACTCTCTTTCGCGCGACAGGCATCTGACCGTGCGACTCACGCACAATCGCACACACATACTTTCGCATAGCCCAGTCACGCGACAACCCCTGTCGCGTGACATCTCCAGTCGCGTGACATTACCAATCGCGTCCACCGACAACCGCGTGACACAGCCGCGCGATTTACCTAATCGCACACTCAAGTCGCATAACACACACTCGTTCGCACCCACCGACAGTCGCATGATATAGCCGCGCGACAACCCCGATCGCACAGTCCTGTCGCGCGACTCACCCGGTCGCGCAGACGAAAGTCGCGACTGCATGCAGGTGCGGGTCGGCCTTCGGCCGTCCGAACACGAGTGTTTCCCAACCAGAACCTCCAGAACTCATATTCTAAACTATCTAGACAAGAAACACACTCAGAAACAAGACAAGCAAGTCCACACGACCTCATGTGCTCGGATGAACCCGAGCACCCGAAAACCCTCGAAATGCAGCTGTAAAATCGGGTTAAAAACGAGGTAGTAAGGTTATCTACCTGCTAGGAACGAGTGTTCACGGTGATACTCGAGATTTGAAGACGAAAATGCGAGAAACGGGTCGGTTTTGGTGTTGGTTTCTAGAGAGAGAGAGTAGAAGAGGAGGATGAAGTGGTGAGAGGGTGAAAAAGAGTGAAAAATGGCTGGGAAGGGGTATTTATACCCAGCCTAGTTTCTCAAAGTTTCAAGTTTAGTCCCCGCACTTTGCCCCGAGTTTCTAAATTTTGTTTCGGTTGAAAACGTTATAACTTAGTCTTGTTTTATTGATGATAAAACGTTATTTATGTTATTTATAAGTTAAAAATGATTTTATTCGTGAAAATTATTTTATTATAAAAATGACGTGTTTAGTGTTAACGGGACAAATCTTGGAGAATGTCTTAAGATAATGACAAGTCAAGCAACGATACTACACATATAAGGGCAATTAAGTAAAGCAAATATGGTATTCACGTAGTGGGTTCGTCAAAATAAGGAATGTCTGTTAACAAAAGCTAAGTAAAACACGTTAAATGACGGACCTTTGGTGACGGATGTCACATACATGTACTATGATGTCATTGTTAAATTATACATATATAATAATAAAAAAATACCATTTGTTAGGCTCACAATACTCATAATCATACATATATTTATAGTTCAAAATTAATACATACCTTTTCCATCATCCTTTTTTGCTTTTCTCTTACTCCCTTTTTGTTGAACATTTTTTGTTGTTCTAGTTGGTGAGGTAGTATCTGGTTAAGATGTTTTAGATGGTAATTTCATTAAAAGGTTAATGTATCCATATGTGTTCACTGATGTACATAATAACAAACAAAAGGAAATGCATCTCAATCTGAGTACTAAAATGGACATAATCAAAACATTTATATCACTGTTTACATATATGTATCCATTAATTACATATATGTATCCATTAATTACATATATGTATCCATCTGTGTTCAAAAATTTACTTACTAATAAACAGTAACAAATGAATATCAATCTTGGTTATAAAAGGCACAAATTCATAACATTTTAAATAATGATTACATATATGTAATCATCTGTGTTCACTGATGTACATACTAACACATAGCAGTAAATGCATATCAATCTGTGTACTAAAAGTGACATAATCATAACTTTTTAAAGACTGCTTACATATATGTATCCATCTGTGTTCATATATGCACATACTAACAATCAATAATAAATGACCATCAATCAGGGTACTAAAAGGTACATAATGAAAACATTTTAAGATAATGATTACATATATGTATGCATATATGAACAGTGATGTACATACTAACAAACAATATGAAATGCATATCATGTTATTTACATTCATTACTTATTGTTTACATACCTTCTCCGACATTCTTTCTCTTCTTTGAACTTACTCCTGATGAAGCTTTATTGTCTTTTGATTCAACTACACATACATAACTAAGAATATCATACATGTACTATGATGTCATTGTTAAATTATACATATATATAATAATCAAAAAAAATACCATTCGTTAGGCTCATAATTTCCTTTATTCGTAACAGATTCTCCTTCACTTCTTGTATCACCTTCATCTTATCAATATCACTTATTTTTCGATTTGCCACTGTTAACGCAGAATAAAAAGAAATTTCGTTTACGTAGAACAATGTTCTTAATTAAGGTATTTAAATATTCAACTTACAATAGGTGGCTTTAATTTCTTTCGTACCAATACTTTTTTTACCAGCTCTCCCCTGTTTTGATTCAGTATCCAATCCTGTATTAACACGATTCACATCAGTAATTTAAAATTCATTTAAATACAAACACACGGTAAAATAGATATTAAGTTGATTAATTGTTAAAAAACATATGATTATAATTAAAAATAATATTAACCTTTCATATCTGATCCTTCTTCATTATCTCCAATAACGATAGGTTCAGATGATGTGTTTTTAAATTTATTAAAGGTATAGTGCAACACAATTCTCCCACTTTTCCTCCTACTTCCCGATGACATCTACATGAAAGGTAGTTTAAGAATAAAAAAGAATAGCATAGCAATCAAATTATTCACAACTAAAAGGGACATAATATTAATCTTTTAAACGCTGCTTACATACATGTATCCATTTGTGTACACATATGCACATACCAACGAACAATAACAAATGCATATCAATCTCACATGTCAATACTTGATTACGAACACATACTAATAACATTTTAAATCTGGGTACTTAAAAAGCCCTGTTCAAACTATTTACAGTTTGCTTACATATATGTACCATCATTATTTACATTCTGATTACTTAGTTGTCCATAATCAAAACATTTTAAATAGTGCTTACATATATGTATCTATATGTGTACACATATGTAAATACTAACAAACACAAAGAGATGCATATCAATCAAACAACTCAACACTTGATTACATACACGTATAAACCAAATTTTAAATCTGTGCCCTAATCAAACATTTAACAGTTTGCTTACATCTACGTATTCAAATTCTCACACTTACGATTTAACAAACTAACAAGGACAGAATTACATATGAACAATCACCTTTATTTACATTAATGTACCAAATTGTTTTTAATTCTGCTTACTTAAACACCCATACTCAAACAACATACGTGATGCTTACATATACATATACAGCTGTGTACACAGCAAGAAATCCCCAATTGTACAGCATAATATTTTACATTACCAATTCGAAAAAAACCCTAGCATTTTAGTGTTGATACCATAACATAATGATGATTAATGCTTCAAAACCCTCTAATCGATCAATCGTTTTCATCTCATCACAACATTTTCTACTTTTCATCGGCCAACATTGATAAAAAATACACATTATTCAAGTTTTAAATCTTCTTAAAGTATATATACTGCATTACGCAATCACAAATCACTCATATTTACATATTACCTATCTTCCATTTGATTTCTATTAGCAAAACACATACCTTTTGCCTTTGTTCTTCGCCGAAAACCTTGTTCGCAACAATCACTCCCCTTCAACTATGTCGATGCGGGATTGAAAGAAAGTTTCAATCTTTTTAAATTTCTCAAGAAAATCTTTCAGCAATTTGGAGTGATTGAGCGAATTTCAGGGGATTTGTTATTAATCCGATGAGCAAATGGCGGTTACATACCAAAGTTATATTTTGTATTGCCTAAACTACCCTTTTGGTATTGAAATCTGAATAAAGATTTCTTAATTAATTAAAAATTTATCACTTTCAATCTTAACCATTGATCTAAAGTAATCAATGAGTCACAAGTGGTTTTTTTAGTTTTCTTAAAAATAGTGGTTTTCTTAGGAACCACCCTATATATATATATATATATATATATATATATATATATATATATATATATATAGGTAGAGGTTCTAGTAAAAAATAAGTTTTGCCTAAGTAGGCTAAGAAGGAATAAAGAGATTACATGTGGCACTCTTCAAATTAGGGTTAAAGGGCATTATGGTCCTAAAACACACTCATTAGTCCCGTTTGTATTTTATCAAAATGCAGCACAAATTCGAATGCAATGTGCTGTTTTATTAAATACATCATATTATTCATTAACGCTTGTACCCCATACATCCTGCTTTGTTGGGGGTTCTCTTTCTCATGGTTCATCTTGCATCTGTCAAACCATCACTGACGTAGCAACACTTGAATATACACACACACACACGAATATTTATATTTTGCTGGTCAAAAGAGTCAAAATTGGAATTCTCAAATCAAAATTGGACTACAATTTCTCAAACTCTCTCTTTTTCTCTTCGGTGAACCACCAGAAAGTTGTCGGCAAAGGTATTGTTGGTGATGGTTAGGATCGGTGGTCGGCTATTCACAGTGAGTCAGAATTTGCAGCGATAATGGTTGGTTTCACAAACTCAGCGTGTATCGGTCGAAATCGAAGGTGCTATGTTTGTCGGAGATTGCAGCGGATGGTGGTGAGTTGGATTTCTTCGGTGATGCTTGTGATGATTGGTCTCGGTGATGGGCGTGACTTGTATCAAGATACCACAGGTGTTGTTCGTTAACGATTCTAAAAAGTAAACCTAGAGCTTTGTGCTGTTTTATGAAATACAGCACAGCTTTGTGCTGTTTTATGAAATACAGCTCAGCTTTGTGCTGCTTTATGAAATACATCACAGCTTTATGCTGTTTTATGAAATACACTACAGCTTTCTGCTGTTTTATGAAATACAACACAGCTTTGTGCTGTTTTATGAAATACAGCACTGCTTTGTGCTGTTTTATGAAATACAGCACAGCTTTGTGATGTTTTATGAAATACAACACAGCTTTGTGCTGTTTTATAAAATGCAGCACAGCTTTGTGCTGTTTTATGAAATACAGCACAACTTTGTGCTATTTTATGAAATACAGCACAGCTTTGTGCTGTTTTATAAAATGCAGCACAAAAACGTTAAAATGTAGCTCAATTTCACATAATTTGATTTTTTTTGTAAAAAACTATAGTAATACTATACTCAAATTAAAGAGAAAAAAATGCTTGATTTTATAGTGTAATTTATTTAAAAAAATAATGTTGTATGAAAAAGTTATTAGCATTTAAAAAAATAGGGGGAAATTTTAAAAAGTCAACAATTGTGGGTAATATAATAAAATACCCAAATTACCCTTGATTACTTATTTTTTCTACACTTTGATGTTAGCCCTTAATTAGATAATTAGATGGCTAAGATTACTTCTTAGCCTACTTAGGAAAAAATTATTTTTTAGGGGAACCTTCCTCTATATATATATATATAATTTTTTCTACACTTTGATCTTAGCTCTTAATTAGATAATTAGATGGCTAAGATTACTTCTTAGCCTACTTAGGAAAAAATTATTTTTTAGTGGAACCTTCCTCTCTCTCTCTCTCTCTCTCTCTCTCTATATATATATATATATATATATATATATATATATATGTATATGTATAGAATCAGGATCGTTACAGAACCATCTTTTATTTTCAGAACCAAAAAACCATTGATTTACATAAATGTAAATTATAAACCATTGATTTACATAGATGTAAGTTAAACCTAGTGATATTTAGTTGTTTTTCATAATTTATTGTTACATGTCTGATATACACATATAAAAACAGCTCAAGTATTACCAGACTTAATATACATTTATGTAAATCAATGGTTCCGTAGTTCTGAAAATAAAAATTGGTTCTGTAATGATCCTAACCCTATATGTATATATACATATATGTATATATACATATATATATGTATATATACATATATATATACATATATATATATATATATACATATATGTATATATACATATATATATATGTATATATACATATATATACAGATATGTATATATGTATATGTACATATATATGTACATATATATACATACATATACGTATATATACATATATGTATATATGTATACGTATATGTATGTATACGTATATATATGTACATATATATATATAGAGGAGAGATCAAATGAAAACCACTCTTTTAATAGAAAACCAAGAAAACTATTTTCAACCAATCATATTAATATGAATTTATTTTATTTAATTTTCTGTAAAGGGCTATAAAGTAAATTTTGCTTCCACTAATTTTGGTAGTAATCATTTTATTAACTCACATTCCTTAATTCACGCTTTAATTAGTTTATTTATTGACTAATATAGTTTTTAAATCTCCAAATAAAACAACGGGTGAAGAAAAAATCACATTTATGCTTTTGAGTAAAGAATTCAAAAACAGATTAATTGTTGCTTTTTATTAATTGTGTAAAAATCAAACTAAATTTTATGCATAATAGAAAATAATGCTTAATTGGAATATATTTTAAAATCATGCAAAATTATATATTCTTTTTAAATTGACGGGTAATTTCTATCATTTTTTCAAGTTTTGGTGTATTTTTTTATCATTCTTACGTATCAAGTAAAATATACATAACTTAGTAGCTTTATATAGTTATAGTGTTTGTAATATATGATTGTCACATGTATGAAGCTTTGTAGTTAGTATTAAATTTATCGTTATGTTATTTTTATGGTGAAAATATTTGATGATTCAATTTGATGATGAAATTGAAGTTTGATTGGGTTACGTATATGTAACACGCTCTATCACATACAAACACATTGATACATATACGTAACACACTGTTACTTGTGGAACTAACGGTCATTCATTTATTACATAACACACTAATACATATAAGTAACACACTGTTACTTGTTGGAACTAACCGTCATTCATTTGTTACATAAATAAAAATTCAGTTTTAGTTTTTAAATTAAATTTATATATAAGAAAGATTGCATATCTTTATTCGATTTATCATCATGATTTAAATGGTTAGAAATTTTGAGATTTAATTTGACGATGAAATTAAAGTTTGATTGGGTTACGTATACGTAACATAGTGTTTTATACACAAAACACATTGTTCCATATACGTAACACAATGTTCCATATATGAACAAAGTGTTACATATAGTATTTCAATCAAAATTCTAGTTATGGTGGAATATTTTATGATCGTTACATATATGTATATTTGACCGTAATTAAGGAGGGAGGAGAGAGAAAGAATAACTTAGGAAATGTAATTAATTATGTATAATAGTTTTCAAATAATATATTTTATCTTTCCCATATTACCCTTTAAGCTTTATTAATTGCTTAAAATTATAAACATAATAACAAAAATGCCATCAATCAATATCAACCATAGATTAAATTCATCAACGGCTATAAAGTGGTTTTTTTAGTTTTCTCATAAAACATGGTTTTCTCTTGAACCCTCCCCTATATATATATACATATATATGTACATATATATATATATATACAGTGGCGGAGCTTCAACTTTTTCGTAGGGGGGGCGGGGGCGAAATTAATTTTTTTAGGGAGGGCGGACTCGATATTTATATAAAAATTTACACTACCGTGTCAAAAAATTACACTATCGGGCTAAAATTTAACACTACGGACGAAAAAATAGTGGGGGCGGCGGCCCCCCCCCCCCCCCCCGGCCCCTATAATGCTCCGCCAATGTATATATATATATATATATTACTATATTATGCAGGAAAGATGGGTAAAATGGTAAATTTTGCACGCTCATAAGACTCGCCCGTTCACCTGGGCCTCCTCCGCTTCCTTCGTCTTCCCTTTAATTCACCTGAAGCTCTTTCCCCCTTCACCTTCAATTCAATCGTCGATTACCATCCTTCTCAACTCTCTCTACCCAGTTGGATTTTACATCAAAAAAGCCATATCAATCATCAATGGCAAACCGGCAGTCTCTTCGGTAACCATCACGAGTCTTCAATGCTTTCAATCGTACCGTTGCAGGCATGTTCAATGTCACCGGTTAAGGCGCGTTCAATGCCTTTAAAGCCGAAATCCAGCCGTAACCGAAACCGGCAACCCCTTCAATATCATCGCAAGGCGCAGTAACCATCTTTAGGCGGTTTTAATGCACTGTTCTGTTGCCTTCAGCATCATTGTCTATAAATGCATGCTTTGGATTCAATTTGATCACAAATGCAACTTCAAAACCAGGTATGTCTTCGGGGGCAATTTTAATTTACTTTCCTTGATTGATTTGTTGTTGGCAATTTGACAATTTCTGAAACTTGTACCCGGTTTGCAATTTCATCATCAACATCCGCAAATCCCACATGAGTTCCACCTGATTCATTTTAGTTTGTTCATTTGATTCGATATGATCTTTGGCTGCTGATATTAAACTGGTGATTTGTTTTAGTTCTTGTTTGTTGAAGAGGTTTAATGTTAAGTTATGGAAGATCTTTGGAGATTGCTTCAATTGCTTGCCAGTTGCAGCTCTAATTAGTGAAAAGATTGTGTATGCATGGTGGTCTTTCACCTGATCTTAATGATTTGGATCAAATTAGAGAGTTGACCCGTCCTGCAGATGTGCCCGATAATGGTCTTCTCTATGATCTTTTATGGTCAGACCCACATAAAGAAGTCAAAGGATGGGCCATGATAGATCGTGGTGTTTCGTACACGTTTGGTGCTGATGTTGTCCCGGAGTTTCTACTTAAACATGATCTTGATTTTGTTTGTCGCGCTCACCAGGTTTGTGCATGTTCTGATATAGTTGACAGTTGACTTGTGAGGTCAAATGAGCTATAACTTGACTTGAATTTTCTAGAAATGTTTCAACTTTTTAGAAACAATTTAACGAATTTGTTTTTCTTTGTAATAAATATTACTAACAAAAACATGTTGGCGTCCAATCGTTAACTTATTTCTTGCTGATTTCAAGTTTGGAATGAAACTGTCTTGACCAAAATGTCAAAATGGACTTCAATAGTTCACATCTGTTTAAGTTTAAGAGGTGTTACTTTGTTGTTGCAGGTTGTAGAAGATGGGTATGAGTTCTTTGCGTGCAAACAACTTGTTACCGTGTTTACTGCACCTAATTACTGTGGTGAATTTTACAATGCAAGTGCATTTATAAACGTTGATGACACTCTAATGTGTTCGTTTAGAATATTAAAACCCGCGGAAAAGAAGCGAAGGTTAAAATCTATGATCAATGTTTTTGGGCTCTCCGGCAGCAGCTAAACATTGGAAATTTTCAGCTACATTTGTGGAAAAATTGTACTCATTTTGACTATTGGTCAAAGTAGTTTTTAAAAGTCAAGAAAATGTTAATAGTCCAATTTGAATATAAACTGAATACCTGATACCATGAAGTTGTTTTGTAGGGCATTTTTGGTTATTCTAATAATATGAAAGTACATATTTTGTGGATTTAATAAGTTATTTCAGAATGTTCTATTTTGTAACCTTTTGTGTCTGTTATAGATTAATGTGTTAACTTCTTTTCATAATTTACATATCAGGAAGATAATTGAAAAAAATAAAATAGCCTTGTTTATAAGAAGGGTAATCGTGGGCCGGCCCATGTTATGAGTTTAATGTCTGATGAGCTTAGGGTTATCAACTTTGAGCACTAGAAATAAAGTTAATGTGATTCGTGCAAGTTATTAGTTGTTGAGTTGATTTTGTTTTTTGTATCGGTTTTGTATACTTAATTTCATATGTGCTTGCATGTTCAAGAAGATGGCTCACAAATGGAACCATTTACACTAGGATTTAGGGTTAAACTTATTAGATGACTATACAATGTTCATTGTTTTGTGTACTGTGACAGGATGTACTGCTCGAGTTTCGTGCTGGTAAAATGCATATGGAAGGAAAACGTGTTTTTGCTGATCCACGTAAAGGACTTGTTCGGATTATGTCACACCCTCATTTTCCACGTACGGGGTTTTACCGTCAGGCGTGTGACACAACCAGGATCTCAGATAAGCATCAATTACACCAAACGACTCGATAATTACTGTTTTCTGATAAACCTATGAACTCACCGGTCTTGTACTGAGATTTTTGCATGTTTTCTCTCAGGACATTGATGTGGCACGTTTAGGAGCACAGCATCCACTGCATGTCATTTCGCGTTCATCTCAAACTGTTTTAAAGATTTTATTCGCATTTACTTTACATAAATTGGATTGGACGCGTGTTTGCGTGTATACACATAGTGATCATTATGGACTAGCTACCCATTATATGCTTTAATTACAAATCCGTGGATTTCATTATACTTATCGGATTAATAAATCCGGGGATTTCATTATACTTATCGGATTAATAAATCCGGGGATTTCATTATACTTATCGGATTAATAAATCCGGGGATTTCATTATACTTATCGGATTAATAAATCCGGGGATTTCATTATACTTATCGGATTAATAAATCCGGGGATTTCATTATACTTATCGGATTAATAAATCCGTGGATTTCATTATACTTATCGGATTAATAAATCCGGGGATTTCATTATACTTATCGGATTAATAAATCCGGGGATTTCATTATACTTATCGGATTAATAAATCTGGGGATTTCATTATACTTATCGGATTACTAAATCCGGGAAATTACATACTTGACGGATTTCATAATCCGGGAATTACATACTTGACGGATTACATAATCCGGGAACTTCATTACTGATATTTACTGTTTTCTGATAAACCTGTGAACTCACCAGTCTTGTACTGAGACTTTTGCATGTTTTCTCTCAGGACATTGATGTGGCACGTTTAGGAGCACAGCATCTACAGCATGACATTCCGTATTCACCACAAACTGTTTTCAAGATTTAATTTGCATTTACTTTACATAACTGGATTGGACACGTGTTTGCGTGTTCCAAAACTATTGTTAAATGTTTCACTGTATTCGCTTCCGCACTACTTAAATATATTTGGTTTGTTTCATTATTATTAAGCAATCTATATGTTTTGTAATTATCGAGTCGTTTGGTGTAGCTAATGCTTAACTGAGATCCTGGTTATGTCACACGCCTGACGGTAAAACCCCGTTAGCGGATTTTGAGGGTGTGAAAGATTGGAAGAGTATGATTTGTCAAATACATCATTTATTTTGAAGACTATTTATTTCATTATTTATTTCTTAAGTTTTTGGAAGCACACACCTTTGTGTAACAGTTTTGCTTAGGTTTATATCAAATCATCTCTTTACCCTGGTCAAAATTTGTTTTAACATGTGATTATTTTTTGTATATGGATTTATCAATATGTATGGATTGGTAATTGTTGTTGTCGCATCGCGTGAGTTTCTACTATACTATATCTATACTATTATATAAAATATTAAAGGAGGATACAATTGTAATTTTGCTCAAAGTTTAAGACACCTAAACCAATTTTTTAAACACAAGGTATAAGTGTTTTATGCAATAGTTCTAAAATTCCCCGCGTTAAATAATATTTTTTAATTAATACATCATTTAATACATATTAAATTATTTAATTCAAAAACATAAGTATTATCTTATTTATAATATTTCAAATTAATATTTAAATTTAACTATTATATTTTTATAACTAGTAAATATTTAAATTAAGTATTATGTTATTTAGATACATAAGCATATAGTTACTAAATATTTACATAATAATATTTATAATAATAATAATAATAATAATAATAATATCATGGTTTTAAGGCATGTCAAGACTCAGAGGCACCCGCCGAATCGCGCGGGCAAATTCACTAGTATATGTATATATATATATATATACACACACACACACACACATATACATATACTAGTGAATTTGCCAGCGCGATGCGGCGGTGTCTCTGAGTCTTGACATGCCTTAAAACCATGATATTTTACATATATATATATATATATATATATATATATATATATATATATATATATATATATATATATATATATATATATAGGGGAGGGATCAAATGAAAACCATGTTTTTTATTGAAAACCATGAAAACTCCTATTAACCAATCAAATTTTTTTCTAATAAATTTTCTATTTTCTATATAAAAGGTTAATAAAGTAATTTTAACACTCATTTAATTATGGTATCTTTTAAATGTCTAATTTCTCTCCTTATTTAGTTGATTAGTTGACTAAAAATTATTCACTATCTCTCTCATTAAATAAAAGAAATAAAATAAACCACAAATTAAATCATCTATTTTTTTTCTTCAAAAATTGTTTAATGGCGACCCTTTGCACCCGATCCATTGTTGTTACGTGTACGTAACACTCTGTGACGTATGTTTGGTGATGTTTCATTCTGTACATATATGTAACACCGTAAGTTCCAGTTACGTATATGTTAATCTGTTACATTATTATGCTTTTTAATTATTATGTGCATGTAACTTGGCAAGTTACATATACGTAACTATGTCTACAAATTAATGTTCCATTACTGCTCCATCTTGTTCATTTGAAGAAAAAGAAGATGATTTGAAGACGTATATGTATTATGTATTTGAGTTACATATATGTCACTCGCCATCTTGATTTTTCTAGATTTGAGGTTTGTAATTATAGTTACATGTATTTAAGTGGTGACCAAAGGACAGAACAATAACGACAATAGGAAGATGTAAAATGATGGGTTACGTATAGGCAAGTTAAAGTTACTCATGTAAGGTATGGGTTAGTTAAATGTAACTAGTATGTGTTACATATATGTTACTTTAAGTGTTTTTGACTTGCATATATCTAAATCCTAAATGTAAATGATTAAACTATGGTTAACATAAAAAATACAACTTACATACACGTATGTGTTTGTTATATTCAATAAGAACACATACGTAAATATGACTTAGTTACATATATTTGTAACAAGCTTTGTTGTTCTGTTTAAACATTGTCAAGAAGAAAAAAAATCAACTTTCATATATGTAGAAATGAGTTATATTTAAGTTTTTGTAGGGTTCAAGGAAAAAAACAATTTGGTTGATTATTATACTGTGGTACGTATATGTAACTTCTGATTATGTGGTTGATTTAAATCATAATACGTATACGTAAGTTTTGATTGCAAAGAAAAAATTATGGTATTTAATTTTTGACTTCCAGATCATTATGATTGAGATAAGAGATAGAAGAGAGATTTTATGAGATTTAAAATTTTAAAATTAGTCTTTGTCTCTTATACCCTTCTCCATTAAAACTTGACATATATAATTAATAAAATAATTACAAATATGCCATCTTTATTTGTGACCATTGATTAACATGATCAATGGTTAGAAAATGATTTTCTTAGTTTTTAATTATAACTTGGTTTTCATTGGAACCCTCCTATATATATATATATGTATGTATGTATGTATGTATGTATGTATGTATGTATGTATGTATGTATGTATGTATGTATGTATGTATGTATGTATGTATGTATGTATGTATGTATGTATGTATGTATGTATGTATGTATGTATGTATGTATGTATGTATGTATGTATGTATGTATGTATGTATGTATGTATGTATGTATGTATGTATGTATGTATGTATGTATGTATGTATGTATGTATGTATGTATGTATGTATGTATGTATGTATGTATGTATGTATGTATGTATGTATGTATGTATGTATGTATGTATGTATGTATGTATGTATGTATGTATGTATGTATGTATGTATGTATGTATGTATGTATGTATGTATGTATGTATGTATGTATGTATGTATGTATGTATGTATGTATGTATGTATGTATGTATGTATGTATGTATGTATGTATGTATGTATGTATGTATGTATGTATGTATGTATGTATGTATGTATGTATGTATGTATGTATGTATGTAGTATGTATGTATGTATGTATGTATGTATGTATGTATGTATGTATGTATGTATGTATGTATGTATATGTATGTATGTATGTATGTATGTATGTATGTGTATGTATGTATGTATGTATGTATGTATGTATGTATGTATGTATGTATGTATGTATGTATGTATGTATGTATGTATGTATGTATGTATGTATGTATATGGATGGTTCCTGAAAAAACTAATAGAGGGGTTTTCAAATGAAAACCAACTTTTTATAAAAATCAAAAGAACCATTATCATCCAATCTATTTTTTTCTTTTGTTTTCTATTTATTAATCAAAATTAATACTTAATAGGAATAATATGATAATTAGACAAATTAAATCTCTATAACACGGGTTGCAAGAAACCGTTCTGGGTTGAATGCGTTTATCACAGAATGCGAGATACCATCATTTTATTTTTATTTTTTAATTTAATTCAACAATTAGATTTCTTCTCATGATTTGCGATATCAAGAACATCAATTCACTTTATCAATTTTGAATACCACACACACACACACACATATATATATATATATAGACTCTAATAAAAAAAGGTTTTTAGAGTCACGGTGTCATTCTCTTAGACCATCAATTTGACACGTGGCACACTCTTACACCATCTTTATTTTTAGTTTTTTGATATATTAAATGCTTATCATACTAGACATTTAATTTAAATATATTACCGTACTTACATACTGATTTAAATTATAATTTATGGCTTTCATTTAACCTTTTATATTATGTCATAAAAATTTCATTTAACCATATATTAATTCAACTTCTACGGCATTATTTCTCAAATTCCATTTAACTTTTTATATTATGTATTAAGAATATTTAAATTTTCCTCTGTTTCTGTATTGCTTTCTAAAATAAACTCCTTTAATTTAGTGGATTTTTATTTTATGAAATTTTTTATTCACCAATTTTGATTTCTTACTGTATAATTAATTGATCCAATTATAATATATTTATCAAATTATCAAAGTATCAAATATTTAAGGACTATATAGTATCTAACATTAGTATGATAAGTTATCTATCATATATTAAATTACATTTAAACATACTTTTATCAACTTGCAATCACTACTATCTTTATATTTCTCTGGAAATTACAATGCTTTCTAATTAAAACTCCTTTAATTTATTAGATTTTTATTTTATTAAATTTTTAACTCACCAAAATTGGTTTTCAAATGTAAAATTAATTAATATAATTATAATATATTTATCAAATTATTAAAGTATCATATATTTAAGGACTATATAGTATGTAATATTACTCGAATACATTATTAATTGATCCAATTATAATATATTTATCAATTATTAGATTTAGTTAATTCAAATTGTTTCCTTTTGTTTTTATCAATAAGTGTACAATTACGTATCATATGGGATGCACATTCCATAATTGTGTATTTCACAAAGACTATAAATTAATACTACATTCTTTGCAAAATTTACATTCGAATTACATTCCCAACTATCAAACAAGGTATGATGTTTTTAAATTATATCAAATACAAAACTATGTTCATTTCATAATTGTTAACTTTATTATTATTTCTCACTTTTTTGAAATTTTGCTGTACAATGGCATCCGAGAGAATCACATTGCTCAACGACCTAAGTGTTTTACAGGAAGAGTATACTATAATGGTTCAAATTATCAGGATTTGAACTAGACAACTATTCAAGGATCCAAGAAAAGTTTACTCTTTTGAAATAATAATAATTGATAAAAATGTATTCCCACAATCTCATTTTTTCTACTTTTAATTTTCCGTATTAAAAACAATTCACCATTTATATGTTTAAAAATTTCTCTTCATTTCATCTTATTCATGGGGTTCAAGATTGGAGGCTACTGTTGCTGTTATAGATCCAAACACCGATCCTGGCCAACAAAACGGTAAAGATGAAATAAAAGAATATTACGATTGTAGATATATTTCAGCTTGTGAGGCTTCATGAAAAATTTTCGGTTTTGATGTACACTACCATTATCCATTGGTTATTAGGTTGCCTTTCCATTTGGCAAACCAACAACAAATCATTTATGGTGTTGATGATGATATAAACAACGTACTAAGTAAACTGTATGTTGCCTCTATAATGTTTTTATCTTGGATGTTTTATTTATATTTATTTGATTATAATAATTAAATTTATTTCACAACACATTTTACCATTTCTTAAATTTATTGAATGTGAAACTAGTTACTCACAATTTCTATGTATAAATTCCAGCTTTGTCTCTAACAAACAATCAAATAAAAATTTTAACGTTGTATGAGATTGAAAAGTATTTATTACGGAATAGTTCGACACTTAAGTTATTTACAAGTATGCCACCCTGACAGTGATTGTTTGTCTTCTTCAAATAATCGTTTAATTAGCAAGGAGTTATTGTATGATTAGCAAACGAGATGTCTGAATTTGAAAATCTTCGGAATTCTTTAACGGATGAACAACAATTAGTTTTTAGTGAAATCATGACTGCTGTTAAGTTAATAAAGGAGTTTTTTTCATTTATGGATATGACAAAACTGGTAAAACATTTCTATGGAAGACATTGGCCGCAACAATAAGGTCTAAAGGTGAGATTGTATTAAATGTAGCATTCAGTGGAATAGGATCTTTATTGCTTATTTGAGGTCGTACTCCACACTCACGTTCCATATTCCATAAATGTAAACAAAGATTCTGTTTGTCATAAAACCGAACAGTAAAGCAAACAAAATTGATTATTTGGGATGAAACACCCATGACTCATAAGCATGCATGTGAAGCAATGGATAAGACGATGAATGATGTATTAACTATAAATACTTTCGTATCTTTAGATATGCCATTTGGTGGTAAAGTATTGTTTTTTGTGGCGATTTTCAACAAATTTTACATGTGGTTCCAAATGGTAGTCGTCAAGAAATTATTAATGCATCATTAAGCTCATCATATATTTTGCATAAATACAAGTTAGTTTAACAAAAAAATGTGTGACTAAAAGCCAAGAGACAAGGTGTTGACACTAAAGGAATTGAACAATTTGCTACATGGCTTCTTGATATAGGAGAGGGTAATGTTGGTGGTTATAACGATGGTGAGGCAACTATTACTATACCTCATGAACTCCTCATCAACGAATCCATCGATCCTTTAGCAAGTTTGATTCAATTTGTTTACCCATCCATGTTAGAGAACTACAAAGACAAAAAGTACTTTCGTGAGACAACAATTTTTGCACCAAAAAATGAGGTCGTTTATGAAATTAACGATCATCTGCTTTCACTTTTTCCTGGTGATGAGATAAAGTATCTACTTCGGATAACATACGTAAATGAAACATTTTAATATCCTGTTACAGGACAATTTACACTCTCCTTATTTTCTAAAGGCCTTAAAATATCCGGATTGCCAAATCACAAGTTAGTATTGAAAGTTAGAGTTCCCGTTATGCTTCTACGTAGCATCGACCAACAAAATGGTCTTTACAGTGGTACTCACCTACAAATTTCTATTTGGGAAACGAGTTATTGAAGTGGAAATAATATCTGGACGAATATTGAATGCCGAACAATTATTGCAAGAATTAATCTCGTGCTATCCGATAATTAACCCCTTTCAAATTCATAAGAAGACAGTTTCCACTAACTGTTTATTTTGCAATGACGATTAACAATAGTTAGGGATAATTATTGTCAAAAGTTGGTTTGTATTTAAAAGACCAGTTTTCACTCATGAACAGTTATATGTGGCTTTGTCAAATGTAAAGATTACAGACGGTGTAAAATTACTCATTTTAAATCAAATTTGTAACATTACCAGCGAGACACAAAACGTTGTATACAAACAGGTGTTTAGACATCTATGAGAAAGTTTTGAGAGTATGAATGCTATTTTAATTCTATTTTCATACTTTGAGTTTTTAATAATGTTTATTATATAATAAATGTTTAATGAAAATCTGGTTGTTTAAATCACCCGTGTATCACACGGGCTCTAACCTAGTATATATATATATTATATATATATATATATATATATATATATATATATATATATATATATAGAGAGAGAGAGAGAGAGAGAGAGAGAGAGAGAATCGTTTCTGAGAAAACCAATAGAGGGGATTTCAAATGAAAACCATCTTTTTGTAAAAAAAACAAAAGAACCATTATCATCCAATCAAATTTTTTATTTTGTTTTCTATTTATTAATCAAAATTAATACTTAATAGGGATAATATGGTAAGTAGACAAATAAGATCTCTACAACACGGGTTGCAAGAAACCGTTCCGGGTTGAATGCGTTTAAGGAAGAAGCTTCGAATTTGAAGACTGCAGTACATGAAATTGATGTTTTGGATTCAAATGAAGATGTTTGGAATAGCAGGGAACATTTTACGAGATCGATGGAGGATGTTATTTAGCTAAAGTTATCATCCGATACAATGGTTGAATTATACAGTCAACGAAGAGCGGAATATGTAAGGTTGTTACATTTGATTTATTGACGTTAATTCTAGAGAAAAATACAATAAGGGCAAATATATAATGGTTGGGAGTTGAGACTATTTCTCTTGATGGTTTTTATTAAAAATTTAAAGAAATGCAAGACAAGAATACTTATCAATATTCATATGAGGAATTATTGTTTTGGAATAAAATTGGTTAGTGTTTATTGTACTTTATTAGTATTGATATATGGTTTTTTAAACCTGATACAATGTTCCCAACTATTTTCATGAGCAATGGTGTAACTGCGATCCATGAGATTGTTTAACCAATATATATTGATGTTACAAAATATTTCCAATAATAATGTTGATGAAATACAAAATTACATACTATTAATTAACTTCTATAGTGATTAGCTGGTGTTTTAGATTGCATATTTAAAAAGATTTTGCTTATGTTTATAAGCAAAAGCAAATAATAAACTTAGTAAAAAGATTATCACCATGAAGGTACATTTTTACTTTGAATCCACCAAAAATAATTAGCTTAAAATTTGAAATCTCACAGTGTTCTTAAAAATTATTTTACCCTAGATTAAGAAGGTAAGTTCTTCAAAATATTCAAAAGTTCTTACATATGGTATTGTATTTGTATATGTTTTACCCAAACTTCATATCTGTGAGTAGTTTCCGATTCAAATTCAAGAAACTAAGCATTTTGTTTGTCAAGAATTTGTTGTCAATGAATATTCCTATTTAATAATTTTCAAAAAAGTATTAGATGCATTATTGTATATAAAATCTTATAGGCGTTGATGCATATATGGAATAGATGCGTTGATGCATATATGGAATAGATGCGTTGATGCATATATGGAATATTTTTATTAACAAAGAGAAGTATACTTCCTTGATGATGTTAATCACTAAATTGTTAAAACATGTCTCAAGTACATGTTTTCTATTAATGTACGGCGGTAGTAAACCCCTACTTCTTGATTAGTAATGAATTTCTCATGTGTTTGTTATACAATTTTGTATTTTTTTCATGAGTTCAATTTATGTCAAGTTAACTCAAAGTTCTACTTACATGGATAGCATGTATGTTATTTGTAGATTTAATGGTAATTCACTAATTCAAGATGTTAAGATTAAACTATGACCATAATTAGCAGATACATATATGTTAAGTAGCTTTAGTCACCCGTGTATTACACGGGAGGTGAAGAGAAAATAAACACAAAAACATAAATAAAATTAAATGTATTACACGGGTTGGAAAAATAAAATTGATTAATTGTTGATTGTTATAATACTAACTTTAGTAAAGTCGTGTATTACACGAGTTAAAAAATAAAATATTAATTATGATGAAAGTTTATGACGTATAAAATGATATTTTAAAATAAAATATGATTAAAGTTACATATGAGTAATAATTATAAGTAATAATTTTAATTTTTATTTTCAAAAAACTTTAACCATTTTTTCAAACAAACCATATTAAAAATATAATTTTTAAAAGTTCCTTATTATAACTCCTAATTTTAATTATTTTTAGTTTATAAATAAGTTTGCTTTTTAAAAACATCAATTTTAAGATATTTCATATTTTTAAAAATGTTTGGTGTTTTAGAAAAACTCTTATTTTATAAAAATTTATTTTCTAGAAATAAAATTAATAAAAAGACATATTTTCTTAGTTTATTAAAAAATATTTTTAATCTTAACAAGAATTAATTTTTGGTAACTATTTAAGAGGAGAGAGAGGCGGGAAAAATAAACTTAGGGGGTCTAGAAATGTGACAAGTGTCCCCCCAAGTTACTCTTTTAGTATTATATATAGATAGCAACTACTAGATGCATCAATGCATAATTATCAACGTATGCACAAATGCATTATTTATTAGATACATCACTACATAATTATCAAAGTATGCACAAATGCACTATTGTTCATATATGAGATAATACAACCAAGAAACTATTTTTATTTACTATTCTAATCTTCAAACACATTTAAAGGCTATTTACTTTTTTATGAAATGGTAAGTTTAATTGTTCAAAAACTTCCTTAAATACAATCTGACACTAAATCAACGCTTAACCATATGTATCAGTAGAGAAGTCTCCGAGTTATGGGATCTAATTTTTATGTTAAAACTTAAAAAATAAAATGTGTACAATTGTAACACCCGGATATTTTAAAAGATGTAAAAGAAGAATAAAAAGAAGGACATGTAATTAAACCCAAGTTGAAGGGTTAAATATGTCAAAGTACAAAGTAATATATTATATTTTGTACAAAAGAGCATGGCCGGCCATACACAATTACACATCACCTTTTTGCCATCAGTTTATAGAGAGAGAAAGAGCAGAAGCTCTCGGATATTTGAAGAACAAGAAGAAGAAGTCGAAGTTAAGGTAAGAATTCATGTAATTAAGTTGTTCATGGCTAGACTTAGCCTTGTTTGTATGCTTACTTGTGTTTGTGTGCTCAGTGTGTGTGTTTTTAGTGGGTTTTGGGTGCTAGAAACGTCTGAAAAGCTCAAGAGAAGGGTTTAAACTCAAAAGCAGCAAAGGTGAGTTTCTAGACCCCGTAGTTTTATATGTTTTAAATACTTTTGGGGCTGAAAATATATGTAAAACTATTTTACAAAAGTTGTTTGAATACCCGTATGTGTCTATGAATATATGATGATGTTTTGATGGTTGTTATGTGTTAGTTATACTTAGAATAGTATTATTAAGCCTAGAACATGTAAGAAAAATGATTGAGATTGATAATATGTTAAGAATATGCTAAACAGGTTGCCCAACCGCCTAAACAGTACCCCAACCGCCTAAAATTTACCTTAGAAAGTTCTAAGTAAGCCCATACGTCTAAACAGGGCCCAACCGCCTAAACAGTGCCCCAACCGTCTAGAATATGCCTTAGAAAATCCAAGTGTAAGCCCATGCGTCTGAACAGTAGCCTATGCGTCTAAGATTTTGACTCAGACGCCTAAATGTGGACCATATGTCCAAATAGTGCCCATGCGTCTGAGATGGTCCAAACGTCTAAGTGTTAAACCGCCCAAATAGTGTCCATGCGCCTAAACAGGCCTCATGCGCCTGCATAGTGCTCATGCGCCTAGGACACTTAGAATAATTTCTGAAATTTTTAGTAAAACAGAATCATTAGAGTTTGACCCAAGTTTGACTTAGGGTTTTTAATTACTATTATATTTGCATTATTATAAGTTATGCCTATTGTCATAATGATTATTATTGTGTGACTTATGTGGTGTGCCTATGATCATAAATGCAAGTATTATCCTTAATAAAGAGAAAGAGTAATGATAAAGAGAAGTGGAACTTAATTAAAATGTTAACAAGTCTTGCAAGCATATAGGAGGTGCATGACCATGTTGTCGTTAGCTCAACTGTGATGCGGGTTAGCTACCCCAAAGGATGCACACAGGGCCAATCAATTGAGATTGGCGGACCTTTGTAGCATACCCTAGGTGACTGGGCCAACCTTGTGTATAGTAAATAGAGCCCATTGAGAGACCAGAGGCCCAGGACCAGTTTCCCCGTGCATATAGTTTAGGGTATTGCTCATTGGTCCATATAGACAATGAAAGATAAAGTTAAAAGAGTACAAAATGAACAAGGCATACAGTAAAGAAAGAAAGCATTACCTTGTTGTATAGTTAATACGTGCTCACATACAAGAGTAAGAGATGTATTTTTACAAAAGAGTATTTTCATATATATACATTACACAGGGTACTTTAATACTTTTAAAACTAGAACTCACTCAGCAACGCTGACTTTTATACATTTTTAGTTGGCAGGTAATCGTTGCTGAGGATGGCACAAGGGTGAAGCTACTCGGCAGGAAAAGACTGACATCCATTTCTATGTTATGATATTGTTGTTTTGTAATGCAATTAAATAATCTTTTGTAACTTTAGCATTATTGTATTGCTTAACAACAATATCTTTTAATAATGGAGAATGGCTTTTGCTAACGTAATTCCGCTGTGTAACAACCTTAAAATTTATAATTATTATTATTTATACATTTTGCATGAATATTAAATATATAATTGATGTGCTTCAAATTATACATATAAAACATATCAATTGCACATCAATTATTCTATAAACTCTTAATGAAAATGATGATTTGATACCTAAATCGTTCATATTGTGTTTCCAGGCTTGGAAAAGGCCAAGATGAACAAAAGGAGCATAAATAAGAAGAAAATGAAGAAAACCAAGTTTTGGAATTCAAGCATGGGGCCGTGCTTCATTTAGCCCGCCCCCATGCCTTGCCTGAAACATACCCCCGTGCTAATTTGACACACCCCCGTGATTGGACATCTGACAGGACAAAAAGTACTGTTCCCCAAAAGCAGTCTCGGGGCCATGCCCCAATAGTCACGGGGCCGTGCTTGGCCCTTTCACGGGGCCGTGCCCCATTTGTCACGGGGCCGTGCCCGACAACTCCTGCACGTACGAGCCGACCAACTTTCGTAAGCATTGTACTATCACGGGGCCGTGCCTTTTAGGCACGGGGCCGTGCTTAAACACTCCAGAAAGCCTATAAATAGGACTTCATTTGCAACTTTAAGGAGAGCTTTTTGGGAGGTGAAGTGCTGGTGTTCCCTCTCGGGAACCTAGCCTTTGGAGGTCCTTAGAAGGTTTTGGAGGTCCATTCAACACTTAGAAGAAGCTCGGGATCGTTTAACATCATCCATAGTGAATCACTGGTTTGATTGTTCTAATTTATCGATGATTTCCTCATTATGAGCTAAACTTCATTTGTTATCCTAATTTAGTGAAACATTATGTAATTTGTGATGAACTAATGGTGTGATTTAAATTATGTTAATGTTATGGTGGTCTTGGGAAAACTTTAGATGGGTAGCACCTACATTTGAACGGGGGGTTATAAGTTTATGGTTTGTAATTGTGATTGTCATACACGGTTAAAAAACGTATGATCAACTTTTATTCATAACAAACTATGGCTAATCAACTAGAGATGGTTATTAGAAATCATAAGACCTTAACTTTCTGATCATTTACGGGTTTCCTTTTATTAGTCTGAGAAATCTACAGTAATTGTTATGGTTTTCTAAAATTAATGGTATGTTGGAAAGGAACTTGATCAACTCTCTTCTAACATTAAATTATGTTTTCAGAAATCATATGTCGAAAAGGACACAAAAGATTTACCTACATCACTAGGGCCTTGACCTAAGCAGTAAATCTCAGCCTGTGTTGGTCCTGGTCACTACGGAGCGGATAGACGAGAAATCGCGCCAGCTCATCTTTATAAACGTTAACACAATTACTTTAATCAATATCTTTAATCACACCACCAATTCATCACAGTTGCCTAAGTGTAATCTAAATTAGGATAACAGCCTTACTTCACTGAAAGAATCACCAAAAGTCTCAATCTATCTTTATCTATCTTTATTTATTGTTATTTTGTTTAACTTATCATTTTCTAAATCAAAACTGATAGTCAATTATGAGGGTTGTTGAGTAGGCTTAGTGTGTCCGCGGATTGATACTCGGTTCTTACCAACACTATATTACCTCACGATAGGTACACTTGCATTTTGTGTGTGTAGTTAGTATTATTAATAACCATTTAAAACTGAATCTGTGTGAAAAACCTTTATAAAAAATATATATACTATCCACACGCATCAAGCTTTTGGCGTCGTTGCCGGGGACACATGGTAGTTTGAAAGGCAATCCAAATTTTTGACTATTTTGTTTTACTTCAAAAAAAATTTATAAAAAAAAAGAAGAAGTCGATCCACATAATGCTATCAAGGTTGAAAACAATGAGGGACTAAGCTTCAAAGTTAATGGTCATCGGTTATTGGCCAAATTGATGTAACAACTAAGAATTTTTTTTGGAGGTGATAAACCTCCACCTCATTAAAAACTAAGTGTGCGAAAGGGTCTAGCCAAGGACCCGTAACCAAAACATGGCTCTATGTTACTTTCAGACTGTTTATTTTTATTTTGTGTGCTTAGGACTTTAACTTTATGCTTAAATAAATTGGTGATGTTTTAGATTAATCCCGATGTTTTCTTTTAAGCTTTTTCAAGGCGGCTGTGGAAAAACGATCGCACGCATTCGACTCATCATTTTTAGGGGAGTATCTCGTTACCATTCCTTGTTTTATATTATTGATCACATTGGGGACAATGTGAATTTTAAGTGTGGGGATGGGATTATTGAGATACACATTTGATACTTTGCTAAAAGTAGGTCCAAATTGAAAATTTTTAAAATCACTTAACCATTAATTTTTGTGACACGAAACCAAAAATTTAAACTATTTTTGATAAACCAAATTATAAATATACGTTTTCGGGAAATAAATAAGTAAATAAGAAGAATCCAAATAAAAATTGAAAACGTATTTTTTGTGATATCCTTAAAATCAATAATCCAGTAAAAATATTCAATCATGTAAAATGAAACACTTTTACCCAATTCCATCCGTTTATGAGTTTATTTTTGAGCCTTAAAACAGCTTTTGCAAATCTTTGCAATTTTACTTTCATTCTGGATTCAATTGAGGGTGCCTTATGATACGTGTGATTAGAACTTACTTTGGGTATACATTTCAAGACCTTAATGTCACACCCTCAATTTTCACGAACGGGGTTTTACCGTTAGGCGTGTGACATACCAGGATCTCAGACACAGTCATATCGAACGACACTATATGAATTTTAAAAATAAACGTTTGAGTTAAATCAGAGTACATAAAAGAAATGAATAACAGTGCGGAAGCGTAAAAGTGAAATGTAAACTACACTGAAAGTCTGAAAATGTTATGCCAAAACAAATATTCAATGCAACTAAGTGAAACTGATGAATGCATGTCCTGAGTGCGTTTCCTGTAGCGTGCCTCAAAAGCTTATGCGTTCCTGTGACCTGAGAAAACATGCTAAAATGTGTCAACATAAAGTTGGTGAGTTCACAGGTTTAATTTAACAAGAAAAGTATTCGTAATCGTTTCCATGTTTTGCGTTTCAATGGTTTAGTACATAAAGCATATCGTTAGGTAGCTAGCCTATGTTCTTGTTACTTAGCGTTTCGAACCGAAGCTAACTGTTTACGTCCTATTGTGTTTCCACCACGTCTTAACCGACCGTGGCAATCGTTGTGTTCCGTCATGTCTCATCAGACCATGACAATGTGTTTCCTCCACGTCTTAACCGACCGTGGCAATCGTTGTGTTCCGTCATGTCTCATCAGACCATGACAATGTGTTTCCACCACGTCTTAACCGACCGTGGCAATCGTTGTGTTAGGTCAATTAAGCACCCGTTTGACCTCCAATCTAGCTAGCGCGACTAGCCCAGGCGGGGTTTGTCAGACCCAGTAGTACTACTCAAAATTACCATGCTAATCCCATTACTAACGGTTCGATTGTGTGAGGACATGTGTGCGTTTCCCACTAACGTAACAAGCGATATCAATAATACTGGCAACCATTCATAAAATATGTTTGCATGTTTTGTCCCCCAAAAAAGGAAAGAAAGTAAAAAGGGGCCGTGAAACTCACCTGGTATCCTTATATAAATTCAGAGCTCGATAAAGAAAGTGATCATCATCAACAATGAAATCCTAACTAGAACATATAAGATTCACGTTTAGAAATAGCATGATGTTATTACATTCGTGCGGTTGAGCTCTTTAGTTAACTTAAAGTTAACAATTAGTATGACTATTGTATCTTAGCTTTTTGTACAAGTATCAGTTGTTATGTGCTAATTTGTGCATATTAGATTAATCAATGTTCTTATCCGGGTAATGATTCTTAGTACAATAATTGTAACAATAATTTGTTGATTTGGAGATTTCAATCTTTATAGATGATTATCATCGATGACATTATCCATACGAGAGGGGGTTATACCATAATGTGTGTATATATATATATATATATATATATATAGAGTTTTCAAGTATTAATAACTATACACCAGCTGTAGTAACATCTTGTTCGGTTTTAATAACTATTATCTTATACTTATGTCTCGTGTATGAACTAACCATTTTAAGCAAACAATTATATCCATTGACGTTCATTTTCATCTTTATAATTTATGTATTTATATAATTAGAGCTCAAATAACACGCATGTAACTTATAATTAAATTTCAAATGCATAACGCGTGCGATTTTACCTTCCACTCGATTCACGTTCACTAACCCACTCGTATTGTTCTTGATCCCATCATGTTCTCGTTGTTGACTATCCGTTGACCTCGTTTGACCATGCTTGACCGACACCCGACACGCCATCATATCACTCTAACACCACTACCACCATTATCAACCACAACAACCACAGCCACACCATCGAGCCTAACCGAATTCTAGACAATCATCGAGGCAACCAATGTCACAACTAGACTTGAGAACCCACAACCAAAATCACAATCACATCCATCTTTACCATCACCAGCATATCAACAACCATGGTCCAACACACCACCAAGACCATAACCTAAACTAGACCATCCACAGTCGACATGCACACTGTTACCTCACCATTAACAGCCCCAAATCACAACCAATAACAGCAACAACCCACGACAGACAGAATCACAGCCAACATTCACCGAAACAGACAACAACACCAGCACAATCACAGGTTTACCTCACCATCGTCGCCTTACCATCACCACACAGTAGCAACATCAGCAACCAACATCGAGCAGCAACCACATGCAGCCATCGAGCAGCAACCACATCAACAGCAACATTCACCATCAAAACTGCAGCACAACCGTAGCACCGCCACCCGAGCCACCATCGATCTGTTCAACTGCGAACAAAACCACCTCCCTGTTGCGGCCCTGCACCACCAACACCACATCGCGACCACCATCGACCACCATCATCGCCATCGGCCTCGTCGGCCACCGAATTCCACCACCACCATCGCCATCACGACAACCACAGTCACCATCACAGCCGTCGCGACCGCACACCCTCGGGACACCACCATCGCGACCGCACACCACCGTTGCGCAACCACAGCCTCCAAATCATCACCATCTCGTAACCACAACCTCCAATTCGATCTGCAACCACCGAACTTGCCTTCGATTCGCGCTGATACGTTGCGATTTAAGAGGAATTGAAGCCTCCATTGCTTCCGATTGGATGAGAGGAGTCGAGAGGGGGAAGGGGGCTCGCCGTAGACCCGCGCAGGTGGCCGGGATTGGCCGGATTCGAAGAGAACAGGGGGGAAAGGGGTGTCGTGCACCTCTTTCTCTCTTCTCTGAATGTTTTGTTTCAAAACTCTAAAATGGAGAAGTGTTTGTTTATATACTAGGTTAAATGAAACGGGTTCGTAAAAGAATTCGGTTCGAACACGTTCGATCAAGTTTGTCACGTAGCGTTTAAATTTGTTTCTCGTTAGTTTCAATTTATATAAAACGTTATAAGTGTTCCGAGATTATGTATTTAAAACATGCCGGATAATCAAACGAGTTTCTAACTTATCGTGTATTTAACACGTTCCACGGTTTTACGTGTTTTTATCGAATTAGCGTTAATATTATCATTTTGCTATCAAAATATATGTGACTAGGTATTTAAATGATATTTTGAGCGTTAACTTTCTATGTTAGTCGCGTTAAAGCTTTATCTGACGAATTCTCGGGTTTTACCAGATCGTAACCCGGTTCGCGTCACGGTCGCGTTTCGGAATGCAGTTATTCCGGACAACGTACCATTCATCAAATTTAATATGTTATGATAGTAAACAATGATTAGATAAATATTCACGGAGTGACGAGACTCGGTCGTCATAACAGACGTCAGTTAAATGCCGGTGAAAACCGGTTCTCGCGTTTCGTTTACGAAATTCGGTTGTTTATGCTTGATTGATGAAAAATCTTTCAACAAACATCATTTATGATATTATTAGCATTAACAATGATTTGGATTGGATGACAAGCCATTATAAGGAATTCTGATGGAATTCAGACGTTAGTACGGGTTAAATTGCCGGATTTTACCCGGTATGGGTTTTGAATCTGTTTTCAGTTTGGATCTTTTCCATAGTTGTTTCAAATCACATAAGAATTCATTGTTTCATGGTTTCTCATTTGATTAGTTCGTAAACGTGCATTTGGGCCTTAAATGGGCCTTGTTTATATGTTCGGGCCCTTATTGGGCTTATTGGGCCCAAAAGGCTAGTTTCGTTTTGCAAGATTTCTTTGGTAAGCCCAAATCAATCCGGACCTTTATTGGGTCCTATAATACATTAGGCTTTCTAATTGGGCTAGATTTCAGGGGTGTTACATTCTCCCTACCTTTTAGAAATTTCGTCCTCGAAATTTTAATATTGCTAACATTGTTTCCGAGTGTGATACAATCATAGCATGAGTCTTGAGGATTCGAAACTACCAAGCTAAAACTAAGAAGTTTTCCCGATTGCTAAAAAAATGAAGAGGTTAAGCCACACACGAAAGTCTTCATCTTTCAAGGTCTCCTCCTTAATTCTCAACTTTCTTCCGAAAGATTTCTTCGATCTCTTCCTTCCATTATTCCTTCTTAAAGGGTTAAGTCTTTTCTTTCACTATGTGCTTCTTCGAGTATGCTTCTTTTTCCGGAACGGTTCTGTATCATAATATTAGTCTTCGAGTAGATCCGTTCATCTTATCAGACGCATGTCAAGAGTTTTTCGAGATAGGATGTGCCATAAACTCTCGGGAACCAACGTTAGGAGAATTTACAAGTTCAAGAAATGATACAGCGAAGGCAATAGAAGAAAAGCCTAACTGTAGGCTATCTGCATTTGTCAAAGAGGGTAAGCAGATACCAATGCGGTCACCACTCATTCTCTCGCATTTGGTAATATGGTTGTCCTAGGATAATGCGGATGATGGCCTCCTATCCACACTTGTCAATACGGTTAACATTACCGATTGTCGATCACCCTATTGTGCTTGGTCTAGTATTCTGATGTGTAGTTGGTAATGTCACGCCGATAAGGTATCCAGGTGCACCCATTTATTTTACGGAAGTTTCCAGTTCATGCTTAATGTAACTCTACATATATTTTCTTGATTCATCGGGCGACTAGAGATTGCCTTGTACCGTTGCATCAACACATCTGAGACTTTCTTATTTATTTATTTTTCGAATAAATGCGGATGTCATCAATGAATACGATGACAAACTTGTCTAAATAGAGTTTACACACTCGGTTCATGAGGTCCATGAAAACTGCTGGTGCGTTGGTCAACCTAAACAGCATAACCAAAAACTCGTAGTGGTCATACTAGCTAAATATTCTGGAAATACTTCCGGGAAGTCTCTAACAACTGGAATATCTTTAACACGCTTCGCATCCACCTTTTTCTCTGTAATTAGTGTCAGTAGAGAGAAATCCCTTTTCTTGAGACATTTTGCGCCTTTACGTATGAGATGACGCTGAAACAGAACTACCATTTCTGCCGTTTTCCTATCTTCTTGAGCCTTATATAGTTTCTCTTTAAATGCAAAGGTTTTCTGCACTCATAACATTCCCTTATATGCTTCTTATGGTTGAGGAGACTTGGCCGGGATGTTCACGCCACAGTTCTTGAAGGTATAGCCAAATTTCCGCAGAGCACTCTCAAATGTTCTTGTTGTACAACCCATGGAGATTATAGTTGTATTTGTTGCTTATAATGGAAAGGTGAAGATGTAATGGACGAGGTCGTCATAATATCTTGCTATTTGGTCCCACGCCAAACGTAGTCAGCCAGAAAAAAAATCCGATTGGATTTTCACCACCAGGGAGACAAACAATGTAACGTACGCTTAAACATGATAGATATCATATGAAATGAATGCTGGAATGCTGAAATTACCAAGACTCTAAGTCTTAAGATCAATTCAATGAACAAGGACTACATGTGCCAAGAATATTATCACTTTATTGCAACTTTTGAAGATCTGGCACAATGTAGATGGATAGTGTTACACGAACACTGAAATGCTAAAAAGAGCACGTCTCATAGAGACTAGGGCTAATGTCATAACACGAATCTCATTAAGGCTCGGGGTAGATGATAACTTTCATGCTAGTAGGAATGAAGGATTTGTTTGCATATCGATAGTGTGGTTTTGTGTTGATTTCGAGGCCTCATGCCTCTAAGTATGGAATTGAGAATTTGTACCTACCGTATCTGTTATCACCCAATAGAGTTGCCAGAGTTCTCATGCACCACAAATTACAATTACGTGTGCACCCGTGATTCTAATTTGTTTTGCATGGTCACACATGGTTCCTCCTATTCGAGATAACATACCTTGTCGAGTACCGAGTGTTATCAATGATAGAAACATCAAAGATATATTTGTTATACCAAGAGTCAAATAACTAAGATTGTACTAAGGTCGTACAAGTGATTTGGTTAAGATAACAACGGGAATCAAGACAATTTGACCCTTTTTCCCTTCGAAGTTCTAGGTGTTTGGATGTATAAGTCCGATTCTCTAATCGACTTGAATATCTTAGTTGTCCCTCATTTACTGCTCGGACTAGTGTAGAGGATAGGATATGTTGGGAATAGTAACAAGTGTGAGAGAGTTGGAAGAGTGAGGTATTGTTCTTTTTGTTTGTCATCGTTAACCTTATCGCGTGTGTTAGAAAAGAGTTTCGTGTTCCAATCATGGAAATGTTTGATTCAATTTGTTGTTGCTTTCACTCCGCGAGTGAAGGATCAAGTGTAAGCGTTGGTTGTGAGCGAGCGGGATTCTCCGCCCCTCTGTCAGCCGGTAATGACACACATGTCATACCCATAGTGTTATGTTTGCTCAGCAGTATAATGTCAATACACCAGAAGGTTGTTTGCACAATAGTGGTAACCATGTAAAAGTGTCTGTGCAATACTAGTGTTGTGTCTAAGGCTATAGTCTAGATGCAATGCAATCCTAGTTCTCTATAACCTGTGGCTCTGATACCAATCTGTCACACCCTCAATTTTCACGAACGGGGTTTTACCGTTAGGCGTGTGACATACCAGGATCTCAGACACAGTCATATCGAACGACACTATATGAATTTTAAAAATAAACGTTTGAGTTAAATCAGAGTACATAAAAGAAATGAATAACAGTGCGGAAGCGTAAAAGTGAAATGTAAACTACACTGAAAGTCTGAAAATGTTATGCCAAAACAAATATTCAATGCAACTAAATGAAACTGATGAATGCATGTCCTGAGTGCGTTTCCTGTAGCGTGCCTCAAAAGCTTATGCGTTCCTGTGACCTGAGAAAACATGCTAAAATGTGTCAACATAAAGTTGGTGAGTTCACAGGTTTAATTTAACAAGAAAAGTATTCGTAAGCATTTCCATGTTTTGCGTTTCAATGGTTTAGTACATAAAGCATATCGTTAGGTAGCTAGCCTATGTTCTTGTTACTTAGCGTTTCGAACCGAAGCTGACTGTTTACGTCCTATTGTGTTTCCACCACGTCTTAACCGACCGTGGCAATCGTTGTGTTCCGTCATGTCTCATCAGACCATGACCCAAAGGCCCACTGTGGTAAAACCCTTGACCCACTTAGAGCATATTGCACCTATTGAGACTCCAATCCATGAAGTCTACAGTTTAGTGTTTCTTGTCCAATGCAACAGAGAATGAATCCATCTCATGGCACAGAAGAATGAAACACATTAATCATAGTAAGATGAATCAGATATGTGTTTCCTCCACGTCTTAACCGACCGTGGCAATCGTTGTGTTCCGTCATGTCTCATCAGACCATGACAATGTGTTTCCACCACGTCTTAACCGACCGTGGCAATCGTTGTGTTAGGTCAATTAAGCACCCGTTTGACCTCAAATCTAGCTAGCGCGACTAGCCCGGGCGGGGTTTGTCAGACCCAGTAATTCTACTCAAAATTACCACGCTAATCCCATTACTAACGGTTCGATTGTGTGAGGACATGTGTGCGTTTCCCACTAACGTAACAAGCGATATCAATAATACTGGCAACCATTCATAAAATATGTTTGCATGTTTTCTCCCTCAAAAAAGGAAAGAAAGTAAAAAGGGGCCGTGAAACTCACATGGTATCCTTATATAAATTCAGAGCTCGATAAAGGAAGTGATGATCATCAACAAAGCAATCCTAACTAGAACATATAAGATTCACGTTTAGAAATAGCATGATGTTATTACATTCGTTCGGTTGAGCTCTTTAGTTAACTTAAAGTTAACAATTAGTATGACTATTGTATCTTAGCTTTTTGTACAAGTATCAGTTGTTATGTGCTAATTTGTGCATATTAGATTAATCAATGTTCTTATCCGGGTAATGATTCTTAGTACAATAATTGTAACAATAATTTGTTGATTTGGAGATTTCAATCTTTATAGATGATTATCATTGATGACATTATCCATACGAGAGGGGGTTATACCACAATGTGTATATATATATATATATATATATATATATATATATATATATATAGAGTTTTCAAGTATTAATAACTATACACCAGCTGTAGTAACATCTTGTTCGGTTTTAATAACTATTATCTTATACTTATGTCTCGTGTATGAACTAACCATTTTAAGCAAATAATTATATCCACTGACGTTCATTTTCATCTTTATAATTTATGTATTTATATAATTAGAGCTCAAATAACACGCATGTAACTTATAATTAAATTTCAAATGCATAACGCGTGCGATTTTACCTTCCACTCGATTCACGTTCACTAACCCACTCGTATTGTTCTTGATCCCATCATGTTCTCGTTGTTGACTATCCGTTGACCTCGTTTGACCATGCTTGACCGACACCCGACACGCCATCATATCACTCTAACACCACTACCACCATTATCAACCACAACAACCACAGCCACACCATCGAGCCTAACCGAATTCTAGACAATCATCGAGGCAACCAATGTCACAACTAGACTTGAGAACCCACAACCAAAATCACAATCACATCCATCTTTACCATCACCATCATATCGACAACCATGGTCCAACACACCACCAAGACCATAACCTAAACTAGACCATCCACAGTCGACATGCACACTGTTACCTCACCATTAACAGCCCCAAATCACAACCAATAACAGCAACAACCCACGACAGACAGAATCACAGCCAACATTCACCGAAACAAACAACAACACCAGCACAATCACAGGTTTACCTCACCATCGTCGCCTTACCATCACCACACAGTAGCAACATCAGTAACCAACATCGAGCAGCAACCACATGCAGCCATCGAGCAACAACCACATCAACAGCAACATTCACCATCAAAACTGCAGCACAACCGCAGCACCGCCACCCGAGCCACCATCGATCTGTTCAACCGCGAACAAAACCACCTCCCTGTTGCGGCCCTGCACCACCAACACCACATCGCGACCACCATCGACCACCATCATCGCCATCGGCCTCGTCGGCCCCCGAATTCCACCACCACCATCGCCATCGCGACAACCACAGTCACCATCACAGCCGTTGAGACCGCACACCCTCGGGACACCACCATCGCGACACCACCATCGCAACCGCACACCACCGTTGCGCAACCACAACCTCCAAATCATCACCATCTCGCAACCACAGCCTCCAATTCGATCTGCAACCGCCGACCTTGCCTTTGATTCACGCTGATACGTTGTGATTTAAGAGGAATTGAAGCCTCCATTGCTTCCGATTGGATGAGAGGAGTCGAGAGGGGGAAGGGGGCTCGCCGGAGACCCGCGCAGGTGGCCGGGATTGGCCGGATTTGAAGAGAACAGGGGGAAAGGGGTGTCGTGCGCCTCTTTCTCTCTTCTCTGAATGTTTTGTTTCAAAACCCTAAAATGGAGAAGTGTTTGTTTATATACTAGGTTAAATGAAACGGGTTCGTAAAAGAATTCGGTTCGAACACGTTCGATCAAGTTTGTCACGTAGCGTTTAAATTTGTTTCTCGTTAGTTTCAATTTATATAAAACGTTATAAGTGTTCCGAGATTATGTATTTAAAACATGCCGGATAACCAAACGAGTTTGTAACTTATCGCGTATTTAACACGTTCCACGGTTTTACGTGTTTTTATCGAATGAGCGTTAATATTATCATTTTGCTATCAAAATATATGTAAATAGGTATTTAAATGATATTTTGAGCGTTAACTTTCTATGTTAGTCGCGTTAAAGCTTTATCTGATGAATTCTCGGGTTTTACCAGATCGTAACCCGGTTCGCGTCACGGTCGCGTTTCGGAACGCAGTTATTCCGGACAACGTACCATTCATCAAATTTAATATGTTATGATAGTAAATAATGATTAGATAAATATTCGCGGAGTGACGAGACTCGGTCGTCATAACAGACGTCAGTTAAATGCCGGTGAAAACCGGTTCTCGCGTTTCGTTTACGAAATTCGGTTGTTTATGCTTGATTGATGAAAAATCTTTCAACAAACATCATTTATGATATTGTTAGCATTAACAATGATTTGGATTGGATGTCAAGCCATTATAAGGAATTCTGATGGAATTCAGACGTTAGTACGGGTTAAATTGCCGGATTTTACCCGGTATGGGTTTTGAATCTGTTTTCAGTTTGGATCTTTTCCATAGTTGTTTCAAATCACATAAGAATTCATTGTTTCATGGTTTCTCATTTGATTAGTTCGTAAACGTGCATTTGGGCCTTAAATGGGCCTTGTTTATATGTTCGGGCCCTTATTGGGCTTATTGGGCCCAAAAGGCTAGTTTCGCTTTGCAAGATTTCTTTGGTAAGCCCAAATCAATCCGGACCTTTATTGGGTCCTATAATACATTAGGCTTTCTAATTGGGCTAGATTTCAGGGGTGTTACACTTAATTAGTATTTTCTGCATGAAAATGAGTTAGACACTAGGAAACCTTAACCATTCAAGTCCCAACCCTTTTCTTTTAATTTTCCTTACCCGAACATCAACCCTAGTTAGCCCCGTTGAGCTTAAACGTTTTAATTTTGATCACCCGAATCACCAAGTCACTTAACCAAAAAGCCTTCAACAAAACCTGTTTTTCGTTAAAGACACGATTTTGGTTTATAAAAAAAGAGAAAAAAAAAGAGAAAAAAAAGAGAAAAAAAAGAGAAAAAAAAAAGAAAAAAAAAGAAAGAGAAAAAGAAAAATTTGGTCTTTTACCGGCAGACCTAAAAGAACTGGAATGCATTCTTTTGATTTTAATTTGCTTTGTTTCCTTCATCACGCAAAACCGGGACTTCCCCCGGAAATCCGCGAACAAATTTTCAACCTCACGTACGACGCAAGAAAGAAATGGCGAAAAAGGGAACAAGTTCCGCCATTTTATGGAATTTCAAAAAGTGCTAAAAAGAGACGGGCGAAAAGATACGAAAGGTGCCCGAATTGTGGAAATTGGTCACACGATGGAAAATGCAAAAAGAACCAAACTGAGTCTCAATACGAATACACGGAACTGATCCGATTGGGTGCTATTAGGCTTCAAGCCGAACGATCCTTACGAAAGGATAGTTTTGTGTATCTTCGAGTAAAGGATGAAGTAAGGTTTCTGAAAGCAAAATACGGTCTTGACAATCTGACCTTAAACGAGTCCTCAAGTTAGCATATCCCTTCTAGCTTGAAGTATTGTATAGGGAACTTTTTGCTGTTTCCTTGTAGTTTATGTTAGAAAAATAAGCCAAGACCGTCGTCTTTAGCATTTAGCCACTTTTTCCAAATATTCCATACCCGAGCCCGAGCCAAGTTACAACCCATCAATGACCTAATGATTTATGCAGATAAATATCTAAGTAGGTGGAGAATTGATCCCTTAACAAGCATATGATTTCACACGTATTCATACTAGGCAATTGAGCGTATTAGTCATACTTCATCTTATGTATGATTCCATATATTTAGCCGAGTGTGAGTGTATTTTGTGAGAAGTGTGGATTTGTACATGATTATATCTTTACTAACAATCCCATTGCTTGCTAGGATTTCATTCTATACGTGCCTAAAATGTTTGCATTTGGATAAAATAATTTTTACTTGCATATTTCCCGAAAGACATATTTATCTTTTGATTTATTTGGTTCTTGGTGGAATTGTCATTTTAAGTGATTTTTGCTTGAGGACAAGCAAAGTTTAAGTGTGGGGATATTTGATGTGCTTCAAATTATACATATAAAACATATCAATTGCACATCAATTATTCTATAAACTCTTAATGAAAATGATGATTTGATACCTAAATCGTTCATATTGTGTTTTCAGGCTTGGAAATGGCCAAGATGAACAAAAGGAGCATAAATAAGAAGAAAATGAAGAAAACCAAGTTTTGAAATTCAAGCATGGGGCCGTGCTTCATTTAGCACGCCCCCATGCCTTGCCTGAAACACACCCCCGTGCTAATTTGACACACCCCCGTGATTGGACATCTGACAGGACAAAAAGTACTGTTCCCCAAAAGCAGTCTCGGGGCCATGCCCCAATAGTCACGGGGCCGTGCTTGGCCCTTTCACGGGGCCGTGCCCCATTTGTCACGGGGCCGTGCCTGACAACTCCTGCACGTACGAGCCGACCAACTTTCGTAAGCATTGTACTATCACGGGGCCGTGCTTAAACACTCCAGAAAGCCTATAAATAGGACTTCATTTGCAACTTTAAGGAGAGCTTTTTGGGAGGTGAAGTGCTGGTGTTCCCTCTCGGGAACCTAGCCTTTGGAGGTCCTTAGAAGGTTTTGGAGGTCCATTCAACACTTAGAAGAAGCTCGGGATCGTTTAACATCATCCATAGTGAATCACCGGTTTGATTGTTCTAATTTATCGATGATTTCACTACTATCTTCTATCTTTGTTGTTATGTTCAAGCTCATTATGAGCTAAACTTCATTCGTTATCCTAATTTAGTGAAACATTATGTAATTTGTGATGAACTAATGGTGTGATTTAAATTATGTTAATGTTATGGTGGTCTTGGGAAAACTTTCAATGGGTAGCACCTACATTTGAACGGGGGGTTATAAGTTTATGGTTTGTAATTGTGATTGTCATACACGGTTAAAAAATGTATGATCAACTTTTATTCATAACAAACTATGGCTAATTAACTAGAGATGGTTATTAGAAATCATAAGACCTTAACTTTCTGATCATTTACGGGTTCCCTTTTATTAGTCTGAGAAATCTACAGTAATTGTTATGGTTTTCTAAAATTAATGGTATGTTGGAAAGGAACTTGATCAACTCTCTTCTAACATTAAATTATGTTTTCAGAAATCATATGTCGAAAAGGACACAAAAGATTTACCTACATCACTAGGGCATTGACCTAAGCAGTAAATCTCAACCTGTGTTGGTCCTGGTCACTATGGAGCGGATAGACAAGAAATCGCGCCAGCTTATCTTTATAAACGTTAACACAATTACTTTAATCAATATCTTTAATCACACCATCAATTCATCACAGTTGCCTAAGTGTAATCTAAATTA
Source organism: Flaveria linearis (assembly GCA_024085815.1). Lineage (NCBI taxonomy): Eukaryota > Viridiplantae > Streptophyta > Magnoliopsida > Asterales > Asteraceae > Flaveria > Flaveria linearis. The sequence goes on from CM044001.1 coordinate 126,994,643, forward strand.
GGATAACAGCCTTACTTCACTGAAAGAATCACCAAAAGTCTCAATATATCTTTATCTATCTTTATTTATTGTTATTTTATTTAACTTATCATTTTCTAAATCAAAACTGATAGTCAATTATGCGGGTTGTTGAGTAGGCTTAGTGTGTCCGCGGATTGATACTCGGTTCTTACCAACACTATATTACCTCATGATAGGTACACTTGCCTTTTGTGTGTGTAGTTAGTATTAGTAATAACCATTTAAAACTGAATCTGTGTGAAAAACCTTTATCAAAAATATATATACTATCCACACGCATCAATAATACACATATGCAATTATATATGGAAAATGAACAAGCAAGTTTGTATACGAATAACTTTATGTATGATGTGTACATATATACCTTATATATATATATATATATATATATATATCTTTGGACTCATAAAATGATATATATATTATGGGTGTACGTATGCATGGTTGCATACATACATATATATGAAAATCTTACGTATGCATGTTACATGCATGTATATATATTGATAGTTTACATATGTACGTGCGTTTATGTGCCTAAAATTCATACATACATGTATATATATAGTAAAAGTTACGTATGCATACAAAATATATAAAAATAGAACATGTATTTTTGTAATTTCAATTCCATATGTATGTATCTATATGTCATAGGTTTGCGATTAATTTTATTACATATGTGAATTATAGATACATATGATTATATGATTACCATAAAGTTACATATACATGCACGATATACATCTACATATATGTATATATAAACCTACTAAAACAAAACTAAATCAAAACCACAACAACCAAAAACCTAAAAACTAAAACTAAAAACCCAAACCACCCTCCCCATACCCTCGGTTACCACTCAAAACCACAAACCACCACCTTCTAAAACCACCCTACTCCAAAAACCACCACACCACAAGCAAAGTCTCGGTTTTCTTTCTTACCTATCCATCTCGGTTACTCCTAACCGCCACCTCAACCTCTCCAAATCCATTGAACCCGTGAGTTTAGAAGCTTGCCTTAGTCAACCTATTAAGAATCTTCATCATTACAAGAATATGGCAATTCCAAGGCATCTCCCATTCACACTTTGAAGTCAATTCCCATCCCATGAACCCGCCACCTTGCCTTAAACCAATGCCACCTCCCTCTTGGTTTCTTCCTTCAATCGCCACATAGCTAGGCTAGAGAGGTGACTCACCTTAGCTAGGGAATAAAGATAATGATGATGTTGGGGAAGGTAGTCAACCGAGAGGCCATATACACCCTTCTCCTCTTGTATTTACAAACACAAATCACCAAACTTTCTTACTCTCTCTCGGGATATCATCAAAGCTGTCACACCCTCAAATATCCACAAACGGGGTATTACCGTTAGGCGTGTGACTTCCAGGATCTCAGCCACTAGTTACACCAAACGACACGTTAATTGTAAAACATAATTCATTTTTGAAGTTTAATATTACCAAAGACCAAGTTTTTAAAGTAAACATAACAGAAGTTGCGGAAGCATAGTAAATCTTATTTGTTTAAATGGCGCAACACGCGTAAACCGAATAAATGAAAGTTACTGAAAAATATTAAATAAGTCACGTGAGATATGCATGAGTGAATGCTCCTAATCGTGCGCGTCTTGTGAACCTGAAAGAAACATGCTAAAGTGTCAACACAAGGTTGGTGAGTTCACAGGTTTTTCAGAAAACAGTATGTATCAGTAATGAAATCCCCGGATTATGAAATCCAATCAGTATAAGTAATGAAATCCCCGGATTATGTAATCCGATAAGTATCAGTAATGAAATCCCCGGATTATGTAATCCGATAAATGTGTAATTCCCGGATTACGTAATCCGTCAAGTATGAAATTCCCGGATTATGTAATCCGTCAAGTATGTAATTCCCGGATTATGAAATCCGTCAAGTATGAAAATCCCGGATTATGAAATCCGTCAAGTATGAAAATCCCGGATTATGTAATCCGTCAAGTATGAAAATCCCAGATTATGTAATCCGTCAAGTATGTATTTTGATAAACAGAACATAAAGTAAACCGATACAGTAAACAAAGTAATATCAGTAGGTAGCTAATCTACTAAACCAGTTACTCAGTGTATGAAGTTCGAAACCGAAGCTGACAATCGAAACTGAACGCCTCGGCTGTGAATACCAGGTCACAGCAACAGAACTTAGGTCAATTAAACACCCGTTTGACGAACGTTGTGCTAGCGCGACTAGCCCGGGTGGGGTTTGTCAAACCCAGTAGATCTACTCAGAATTGCCTCGCTATACTACATATATTAACGGTTCGAGAGTGAGGACTTAAGTGGTATCACACTAGTAACAGGTGATATTACAATAATACTGATCAATGAAAATGAAATTGTTTCCACGTTTCTACTTGCGTAGTAACGGACCGAAGGGCAAAGTATACGAACATAGTATCATGTATATGCAGTATCACAACAATCCAATGTAATGTAACGTTTATGAAAACAACATGTTTCTCTCCCCCAAAAATAGTATAAAGTAAAAGTGGGGCTGTAAACTCACCTTGGATCGATGTAATTTACATGAACAAGAACTTCAAAGAATTGGGCAATACACGATCGAACACGTTCAATACCTATTATTGTTTGTAATGGAGTCTTTAATATAATACGAATATATTTGGTATGGTTTGGGTCGATTTGATTTAACACGTGGCATACGCACAATTAGATGTATATATATGTTACAATATTTTTATAGATTTGTATTAATAAATAATTATCAACAAGCGTTAAGTTTTACCAAATAATTATTTACATTTTGATTCCACCAAAAGGGTTTCATATATGTATTTAAATATTTTTAGAATTAAATATAGAAATGATATGGCTTAATTATATAATTTATAATTATCCAAGAATATTTACAAATAAGGATAATCACATTTATAGTATTTTGATAAATAATAAGGTATTAATATATTTTACAAGAAATAACCCACAATTTCATTTATAAATAATTTGGGAATTGATAAAATATATTAATCTATATTTAAATATAATGTTTATTTTATAGAAATAACTATTTAGAATATTAATAAATAATTTATGTATAATTTCTATGATTTTTATGATTATTGCATAGTTATACACGATTTAGAATTTATTTTACAAAAATAAGTATTTTTAGTACTTTTAAATAATATTTTATTAAAGTTTTTAAATAAAATAAATTTACAGGAAACTGTTTTGTAAGATTTAAAATAAGGGAAACATATAAAATTTATTTTTATAATTTTTAGGAATTTTTCCAAATTTTTAAAGTATTTTAAAAAGCTTAAAAAAATAAAACAAATAAAAAGAGGCTGCCCGGGGTCGAACCCGGGTCCTCTCCCTGCCCACTCACACACCGAACCAGTGAACCAAAGGCCGTGGCCGCGGTATTCCTTGGCCCCAATTACTTTTAAACACAACCCAAGTCAAACCCCCAAATCAATGAAGAACCCTAATTCGATTAACTCCAAATCGAACCCCAATTCAACGTTGTTAATCAGATTATTGTTAGGGCTTTCGATCCCCATATGAAACCGAGCATGTATGTATGTTTAATTACCTGTTTTGAAGTTATATGGATGGTGAACACTCGATGAGCAGTCGCGACAGTAGGTTGGATCCAATTCGTGTGCAAATATTAATGAAAATCAAATTAACTTCGTGTGTAGCTTCGTGTGATTCTCTAGTTGCAAAGCCTTATGTTAATGTGGGTGTAAAGTACTCGGATGTTGGGTTTCGACAGGTTGCAGGTCGCGGGTAATGTGGTGTTTGAATTGATGTGTTTTTATGTTTTCAGGTCAATCGAACTCATAGGAAGTTTATATAGGATTACAAATTCGTTAGTGTGCATTTACTTTTGATTATAATTATTGTTCAGTGCGCGAATTCGTTGGTGGGTCGGCCGAAAGTTAGGTTTAGTGGGTAATCCGCACAAACGATTCTAATATACAAATTGATATGGCCCCTGAGTTCGAAACTCCCACTAGAATATGTCGGTAGCTTTTGATCGAGTCAAAACCGTGTGTTTCGTGGCTATTGGGATCGCCGGAAGGCCGCCGGAATAGTGGCCGGCGGGAGAGGGTCGACGGGCGGGATTTGGGTTGGGTTTTGGTTAATTACAGAAATGGTCCCTGTGGTTTGAACTTGTATTTATTTTATGTCAAGACTCATTTTTAAAGTTCCAAAAATAACAATACAACCCCTCAACTTTATTATTATCATTATTATTATTATTAATAACAAAATGGATTAATTCGCGATAGTATTAACCGAAATAAAAAAAAAATTCGGGTTGTCACATTATCCCCTTGTTGAAGAAATTTTCGTCCCGAAAATTAGAACACACGCGTTAACGAACTACTAGCAAGCAAGCTGGTCAGTGAGTAAGTTGATTAGTTATCTAGGTCATAGGCAAGATAGGGTCTCCAGGAGTTTCTGAACAAACCGTAAGGTTTCGTGAGAGCTATTTCTTGCTCACGGTGTAGATACGATGACTTATACTGACTACAACGTTACCACCCGACCAAATTCACCGGACTTAGCATGCACGACAAATTACAATTACGTGTGCACCCGTAATGGTAGTTTGCTTTGCATGATCACTCCGGTTCCTCCTGTCAGGCTAACATATCTTGTTAGGTACAGTGGTCATCAACGATAGGATTACCTAATATGTAATTATTATATCGGGGTCGATCAATCAAGTATACGAAAGGATCGGTAAGGTTCAGGAATCGTTGACACGCCAAGGTAATTTGACTCATTTGCCTTAGAGACTTGTGTAGTGACCATAGTTTATCACTCATCCCAGAAATCCCCAGGTAAGCATACCAGGTCTCGCAATGAGATATATGCGATATGCTTGCCTTAGCCCGAGGGCCTTTTGTCAGGAAATCCAGAATACAGGTGTCTATGTGTCACACAAATCACGAAGAATATTTAGGCGATGTCAAATGCACACAAACTCTCCCGTGACTCACAGCAACTTGGAGCCACCATCCCGGTAGCCATATGCTCACAGGGATATGTTAAAGCAAAAGTTTTCAGGTAATCAAAAGTTTGGGAAACCTTGTAAGTAACCCTTTTCCCGTGACTCACAGCAACTCGGAGTCACCATCCCTATAGTCGTAAGCTCATAAGGATATGTTAAAGCAAAAGTTTTCCGGTTACTCGTAAGTAATCCTTCCCGTGACTCACCGCAACTCGGAGTCACCCTCACTGTAGACGAACACTTACAGGAAGACACCAAAGCAAACAGTTCTCAAGCAGATAAAAACCAGTAAGGCATGCAAACAAAACCAGCTAACAAAACTAAACGTGTCTATATGCGTGTAACTAAGGCAACGGCTATAGTCTAAATGCAATGCAAATGAGATGCAATGTCAATTTAGTTCGCTATAACCAATGGCTCTGATACCAATCTGTCACACCCTCAAATATCCACAAACGGGGTATTACCGTTAGGCGTGTGACTTCCAGGATCTCAGCCACTAGTTACACCAAACGACACGTTAATTGTAAAACATAATTCATTTTTGAAGTTTAATATTACCAAAGACCAAGTTTTTAAAGTAAACATAACAGAAGTTGCGGAAGCATAGTAAATCTTATTTGTTTAAATGGCGCAACACGCGCAAACCGAATAAATGAAAGTTACTGAAAAATATTAAATAAGTCACGTGAGATATGCATGAGTGAATGCTCCTAATCGTGCGCGTCTTGTGAACCTGAAAGAAACATGCTAAAGTGTCAACACAAGGTTGGTGAGTTCACAGGTTTTTCAGAAAACAGTATGTATCAGTAATGAAATCCCCGGATTATGAAATCCAATCAGTATCAGTAATGAAATCCCCGGATTATGTAATCCGATAAGTATCAGTAATGAAATCCCCGGATTATGTAATCCGATAAATGTGTAATTCCCGGATTACGTAATCCGTCAAGTATGAAATTCCCGGATTATGTAATCCGTCAAGTATGTAATTCCCGGATTATGAAATCCGTCAAGTATGAAAATCCCGGATTATGAAATCCGTCAAGTATGAAAATCCCGGATTATGTAATCCGTCAAGTATGAAAATCCCGGATTATGTAATCCGTCAAGTATTTATTTTGATAAATAGAACATAAAGTAAACCGATACAGTAAACAAAGTAATATCAGTAGGTAGCTAATCTACTAAACCAGTTACTCAGTGTATGAAGTTCGAAACCGAAGCTGATAATCGAAACTGAACGCCTCGGCTGTGAATACCAGGTCACAGCAACAGAACTTAGGTCAATTAAACACCCGTTTGACGAACGTTGTGCTAGCGCGACTAGCCCGGGTGGGGTTTGTCAAACCCAGTAGATCTACTCAGAATTGCCTCGCTATACTACATATATTAATGGTTCGAGAGTGAGGACTTAAGTGGTATCACACTAGTAACAGGTGATATTACCATAATACTGATCAATGAAAATGAAATTGTTTCCACGTTTCTACTTGCGTAGTAACGGACCGAAGGGCAAAGTATACGAACATAGTATCATGTATATGCAGTATCACAACAATCCAATGTAATGTAACGTTTATGAAAACAACATGTTTCTCTCCCCCAAAAATAGTATAAAGTAAAAGTGGGGCTGTAAACTCACCTTGGATCGATGTAATGTACATGAACAAGAACTTCAAAGAATTGGGCAATGCACGATCAAACACGTTCAATACCTATTATTGTTTGTAATGGAGTCTTTAATATAATACGAATATATTTGGTATGGTTTGGGTCGATTTGATTTAACACGTGGCATACGCACAATTAGATGTATATATATGTTACAATATTTTTATAGATTTGTATTAATAAATAATTATCAACAAGCGTTAACTTTTACCAAATAATTATTTACATTTTGATTCCACCAAAAGGGTTTCATATATGTATTTAAATATTTTTAGAATTAAATATAGAAATGATATGGCTTAATTATATAATTTATAATTATCAAAGAATATTTACAAATAAGGATAATCACATTTATAGTATTTTAATAAATAATAAGGTATTAATATATTTTACAAGAAATAACCCACAATTTCATTTATAAATAATTTGGGAATTGATAAAATATATTAATCTATATTTAAATATAATGTTTATTTTATAGAAATAACTATTTAGAATATTTATAAATAATTTATGTATAATTTCTATGATTTTTATGATTATTGCATAGTTATACACGATTTAGAATTTATTTTACAAAAATAAGTATTTTTAGTACTTTTAAATAATATTTTATTAAAATTTTATTAAAGTTTTTAAATAAAATAAATTTACAGGAAACTGTTTTGTAAGATTTAAAATAAGGGAAACTTATAAAATTTATTTTTATAATTTTTAGGAATTTTTCCAAATTTTTAAAGTATTTTAAAAAGCTTAAAAAAAATAAAACAAATAAAAAGAGGCTGCCCGGGGTCGAACCCGGGTCCTCTCCCTGCCCACACACACACCGAACCAGTGAACCAAAGGCCGTGGCCGCGGTATTCCTTGGCCCCAATTACTTTTAAACACAACCCAAGTCAAACCCCCAAATCAATGAAGAACCCTAATTCGATTAACTCCAAATCGAACCCCAATTCAACGTTGTTAATCAGATTATTGTTAGGGCTTTCGATCCCCATATGAAACCGAGCATGTATGTATGTATAATTACCTGTTTTGAAGTTATATGGATGGTGAACACTCGATGAGCAGTCGCGACAGTAGGTTGGATCCAATTCGTGTGCAAATGTTAATGAAAATCAAATTAACTTCGTGTGTAGCTTCGTGTGATTCTCTAGTTGCAAAGCCTTATGTTAATGTGGGTGTAAAGTACTCGGATGTTGGGTTTCGACAGGTTGCAGGTCGCGGGTAATGTGGTGTTTGAATTGATGTGTTTTTATGTTTTCAGGTCAATCGAACTCATAGGAAGTTTATATAGGATTACAAATTTGTTAGTGTGCATTTACTTTTGATTATAATTATTGTTCAGTGCTCGAATTCGTTGGTGGGTCGGCCGAAAGTTAGGTTTAGTGGGTAATCCGCACAAACGATTCTAATATACAAATTGATATGGCCCCTGAGTTCGAAACTCCCACTAGAATATGTCGGTAGCTTTTGATCGAGTCAAAACCGTGTGTTTCGTGGCTATTGGGATCGCCGGAAGGCCGCCGGAATAGTGGCCGGCGGGAGAGGGTCGACGGGCGGGATTTGGGTTGGGTTTTGGTTAATTACAGAAATGGTCCCTGTGGTTTGAACTTGTATTTATTTTATGTCAAGACTCATTTTTAAAGTTCTAAAAATAACAATACAACCCCTCAACTTTATTATTATCATTATTATTAATATTAATAACAAAATGGATTAATTCGCGATAGTATTAACCGAAATAAAAAAAAAATTTGGGTTGTCACAAAAGCACCACAAACCACCATCACTTCAGCTTCTGCTCTCCACTCCCTCGGTTGTTTCATCAAACATCACCACCCTCTACTACCCTCTCACTCCCTCGGTTACTATAACACCACACAACAAACCCATACTAACAACACCAAACACCCGATCACCACAACACCAAAACGACAACCATCATCATCCACAACCATCCACGATCCTAGTTGCCTTGTCCTTGGATTCCAGAAGTCGAAAACATCATCAAACACATCATCTAAGGTGAATAAAAAAAGGTTTTAGTTTACATATATGTTACAAAACATATATATATATACATACATATTGATACGTATGTATATAAATGGTTGTAGTCATCTGAAACCCATTTTGAGAAACTTAAAACCACCAGTTTTGAGTAATAAAGTTTCAAAATTCAGGAACTTGTATTTTATAAAAATATATTTGAATTTTACAAAACATATAACATAAATATTAAGAAAAATCAAGTAAATATTTAATGAAAGCAATTGTGGGAATAAACATTAACAAATCCTTGTTTTTATACTAAGATATTAAACTGGAAACTTTGATAAATTTTTGGTAAGTAAAATAATTTATACAAATTATTTTATAGTAGAAAATAGAAGAAAATGTCAAAAGTATAAATAAATTCGGAAAAATTCTGATAAAATCTCAGAATGATTATTTTGAGGTATAAAAGCCTCTGCAATTAATTCAGATTTTTATTCCTTGTTATAATGAGGATATGAATTTTTATATGTTCTGTAATAAATAAATTGTAATAAATAATTAAAGTACATAATAAATTCGGATAAAATCATAGATAAAATATTAAAGCAAAAACTATATAATATATTATTTTCATAAATTATGGAGCAGTATGAATACTTTTACTAAATATGTCAATTATTGTGAAAATTACAGAAACTAATCTGTTATTACTTGGACTATGAAATAATTATATGATGCTTGAATCTATTTGAGAAGTCTTCTGTAAAATTTTGGGAATTTTTCATAGACAGAAGCTATTTTTAACTATTTATGGGAATATTATTAAATTCACAGAAAATAATCTGTCAAGAGTTGGGTTCTCTAAAAATTATGTGATGTTACCGAATTATTGGACGAATTTCTATGAAATTGTGAGGAATTATTGGACAGCAGAAGATATTATGATAAATATTGAGAATATTGTGGGATTTATGAGAAATTACAGGTTGTTCAAACTTATATTTTACCAAATTTGGTAATTTTTGAACATTTATAGCTATTTTGTGTGTGATTTTTGAATAAATCACAATTTATTATGAATTAAGAATTTTTGGAGACTCGAAGGTGTTTCTATTAATTTTAGAGTCAATGAAAACCAGAATGTTTTATTATGAATTAATTTTAGACTGTGAACTATCTTATTAGGTTTAAGTGGGAAGACACGGTGAGTTTATAGCCCCATTTTCAACCATTTGGTATTCCGTAACGTTTTGGGGGAAAAGTATACTTGTGGGTTGATGTGTTACTTTTGAAAATATTTTTGTTTGCTTACTGTCATTTGCGACACAACCATTAGTTCGAATGAGGAACCGGTCGATAATATTAGTAGCGCTACTTAGGAGGATATTTGTACCAACCGGATGAGGGTTGCTACTATTTTCCTGCATCTAACCGAATGGGGGTTAGGATGTAATATTATCTGATTTTTATTATTTTGTGACAGTATGATTATGTTGTGAGCAGGTTTGGTTGTAATTTTGGTTATGATTAACACATCAACAAAATATTTGTTTGGATTAAACCAATGTTCTCACCAACATTTTGTTGACTGGTTTAAGTGTACTTTTCAGGAAACGATGACTAACACATTTGACTTTAATTTTGAAGTCCACAACGGTTGGGGAGAAGTTGTGGGAAGGGTTTGTGTAAGACTATAGTCAACATCGTTGACTTTAGTGTGTATGTGGATGCTCATTTCCACCGTATTTGAAGGCATGCTGTAGATTAATCCAGTTGTAGTTAGTTACATCAAATTTTGATATATTATGTAACAAGATGTAACCTCGAATATTAAGAAATAAAAGCATGTCCGTATTGTGTTTCTATTTAATCTGTGTTTATTTAATATAAACCACTGCACTCTGATAAAAGCTAGTCACATTCCACCCGTCTCGTTCACGCTTCCGCCGGGATGTGATAGGTTGGTATCAGAGCCATTGGTTATAGAGAATTAGTTATTTTAAGTAAATAACTAGACTATAACCATAAGCTTAAAATATACTTTATGATTTTATGTGAATTTATGTGAATTATGTGAAAATTTCATGATTTTATGTTTAAAATTTTAACAAGACCTATTTGACTAACTCTTTTTGTGAAACCTTGTTAGGAAATTTTGCAGTATGAATCCAGATAATATTCATTATGAAACCGACCCTTCAGAAGAACCATACCATAGCAGCCCTAACGAAATAGTGCCTGAATCAGAACCATAGCAGGATATAAATGTTTCCCCAACTGGAATGGAGAATACCTCAAAATTTTATGTTAGACGTGCATCAGTGCAAAGAGGAGGATATACAATTATAACTCCTAGGAAAAGGGTGAAACGTGGAAATAGGTTTAGAGCTATACCAACTGAGGATATAAAGACACAATCTCCTGATTCTTCCATAAATGAAGATAAAGTTATTAAACCAGAGTTGGATCATGTGAAAACAGCCCGACAGACTCTTAAGAAACTTAAAATGATACAGCTGGGAATTTGGAAAATCCAAAAGGATATTAAGAAGCTTAAGACACCCAAGCAAAGTCTTTTTACCAGGATGTGGAAATGGTTCGGTAGAAACTAATAGTTATAGTTTAACTTGTTAGAATAAAAGAGAAATAAGAGCTTAACTGATATATGTATTTTGTGTTAACATGTTTGTTTGAATTATGTTAAATAATTTTGTGTTAAGATATTTATTTGCGATACTAACATTAAAATTCACTATAGTGAATCATGCCGCAAAAAAGAAACACTCAGCCTGTCCGGAGAACAGCTCGAGTAGGACGACCCAGGACCAGACTTGGGGAAGAAACACCCTTGAACCCTGTGAACCCTGATATCAATGAAAATGATAGGATATCCCAGATAGTAGCCCAACAACTAGAAGCTACCCTACCTACCCTAATTAACCAACTTCAGCAAAACCTGAATATTGGAACTACCTCAAACCCACCAACCGTGCCTGAAAACATAAACCTGGAAGAACAACAGGAAGAAGAGATCCTAAATGAAATGTCAAAAGGATGCTCCTACAAAACCTTTATGTCCTGTAAACCTCGGGAATTTAATGGCAAAGGTGGAGCAGTACAAGCTTTAAGATGGCTAGATGACATAGAATGAGTTCTGGAAATCAGCAACTGTGCTGAAAATCTCAAAACACTGTTTGCTTCACATTCCTTAAAAGGAGAAGCCCAATCTTGGTGGAAAATGGAAATACATACTAAGGGTAGGAATAATATGAATAAGCTGAGCTGGGAAGAATTTAGAAACTTAGTGATAGAAAAATACTGCCCGTACAATGAGATAGAAAAACTGGAAGCTGAATTCCTAGCGTTAGAAATGAAAGGATCTGCACACCGGGAGTACACTGATAGGTATAATGAACTATCCAGGTTAGTATCACACCTGATAACCCAGAATCCAAAAGGATAGGAAGGTATATTTGGGGATTAGTGCCATAAATAAGGGGATTAGTGAAATCAGCTAGAACCAAAACCTTTCAGGAAGCAGTAATCCTGTCAGGAAGTCTGACAGACGAAATGATCAGGAACGGATCATTGGGGCACCAACAGGTAGGAGAAAAGAGGAAATGGACTGAAAACCATTCGGGAAGGAGATTTGGTGAAAATTCCCAGAAAAGAGTAACCCGACCTCCACCAAGAAACTTTTTGAGAATAACTCAAGGAAAGAAAATAGAAAAACCACCACAGTGCAATATCTGTCAGAAATATCATACAGGAAACTGTATGACAGTGGTGTGTTATAATTGTAAAAGGAAGGGACACGTTTCCCGAGACTGTAGAAACCCTACCAGCAACAAAACCGTCTGCTTTCAATGTGGAAGTGAAAATCATTTCCGGAACGAATGTCCTCAACAAAAGGGTAAGGCTCCAGCTAACCAAAACCACCCTCGTGGAAGAGCTTTTGTGATACAAGCTGACGAAGCTCGGAATGAACCAGAAGTAGTTACGGGTACGTTCCTTATCAATAATCAGTACGCTAAAGTATTATTTGATACAGGAGCAACCCGCAGTTTTATCTCACATACTTTTAGACCATCAATTAGTCTAACATCTGAAAAATTACGTGACAATTATGTGATAGAATTAGCTGATGGTAAGATAATTGAAGCTGACGAAATCATTCCTAATTGCATCTTAAATTTAGATGAGTACTGTTTTGATATAAATCTGATACCTATTAAATTAGGAGGATTTGATATCGTAGTAGGAATGGATTGGTTAAGTGCAAATCATGTTGAAATCATTTGTGATAAGAAAATGATTAAGGTTCCTTTGAATAAGGAAAACAAAATTCTTTGCATTTATGGTGATAAGCCATGCAATACGGTGAAACTGATTACTTGTGAAAAAGCACGAAAATACCTTAACAAGAATTGTTTAGCATTCTTGGCTCATATTGCTGATACACAACTTGATAAGGAAAATTTGGAAAGTGTTCCTGTTATAAATGAATATGCTGATGTGTTCCCTGATGAATTACCTGGATTACCACCCCCTCGTCAGGTAGAATTTAAGATAGAATTGATACCAGGAACAACCCCTATTGCCAAAGCACCTTATCGTTTAGCACCAACTGAGATGAAAGAACTTATGACTCAGTTACAGGAATTGTTAGATAAAGGATTCATACGTCCTAGTGTATCCCCTTGGGGAGCACCAGTATTATTTGTTAAAAAGAAGGATGGAACCTTTAGAATGTGTATTGATTATAGGGAACTTAATAAGGTTACTATAAAGAATAGGTATCCACTCCCTAGAATTGATGATTTATTTGACCAACTATAAGGATCCAGCTATTTCTCAAAAATAGACTTAAGATCAGGATATCATCAATTAAGGGTACAAGAGGATGACATCTCTAAAACTGCTTTTAGAACTAGATATGGTCATTATGAATTCCTTGTAATGCCATTTGGGTTAACCAATGCTCCAGCAGTATTTATGGACTTAATGAATAGAGTGTGGAAACCTTACTTAGATAAATTTGTTATAGTCTTCATTGACGACATTCTAATCTATTCTAAGAGTAAGGAAGACCACGAACAACACCTTAGGTTAACCTTGGAATTATTACAAAAAGAAAAGTTGTATGCAAAATTTTCAAAATGTGAATTTTGGAAAAGAGAAGTACAATTCCTTGGACACATAGTTAACCAAGATGGAATTCAAGTTGATCCAGCAAAGATAGAATCAGTTAAGAAATGAGAAATTCCAAAAACCCCGACAGAAATACGTCAATTCTTAGGTTTAGCAGGATACTATAGAAGATTTATAGAAAACTTCTCAAGAATAGCTCAAACATTGACTGAATTGACTCAAAAGATAAGAAGTATATATGGGAGGAAAAGCAGAATGAAGCCTTTGAACTTCTTAAGAATAAACTATGTAGTGCACCTGTGTTAGCTTTACCTGAAGGAACTGATAATTTCATAGTCTATTGTGATGCCTCTCGTCAAGGCTTTGGATGTGTTTTAATGCAGAAGAATAAAGTGATTGCATATGCATCTAGACAACTTAGGGGTAGTGAAAAGAACTACACCACCCATGATCTAGAGTTAGGAGCTGTAATATTTGCACTGAAAATTTGGAGACATTACTTGTATGGGACTAAGTGTATAATATATACGGACCACAAAAGTTTGCAGCACATCTTTGATCAGAAAATGTTAAACATGAGACAAAGAAGATGGGTAGAATTTTTAAGTGATTATGATTGTGAAATTAAGTATCACCCAGGAAAAGCCAATGTAGTAGCTGATGCATTAAGTAGAAAAGAAAGGGAAAAACCTTTACGGGTACGAGCAATGAAAATGGAATTACGATCAGATTTGTTAAATCAAATCCGGGAAGCTCAACAGAAAGACATGCTGACACTGAAAGGGCAAAGGAAAGATTTAAAAGAATAAGCAGATGGAATTCTGAAATTGAACGGAAGAATCTGGATACCCGACAACAAACAAATTAGGATAACTGTTCTGCAAGAAGCTCACAAATCAAGATACTCTGTACACCCAGGGAATAACAAAATGTATAAAGACATGAAAAGTCAATATTGGTGGCCAGGTATGAAAAGATCGATTGGAGAATTTGTGGAACAATGTGATGTTTGCTCCAGAATAAAAGCTGAATATCAGAAGCCCTCAGGATATTTGCAACAACCAGAAATCCCAGAATGGAAATGGGATCAAATTACCATGGATTTCATAACTAAGTTACCTAGAACCAGAAATGGATACGACACCATTTAGGTTATAGTAGATAGGCTAACTAAGTCTGCTCATTTCTTACCTATTCGGGAAGATTACAAAATTGAGAGATTGGCAAGGATTTACATAAAAGAAATTGTGTCTAGACATGGAATACCTGTATCCATTATATCCGATAGAGATAGTAGATTTACTTCCAGGTTCTGGCAAACTTTACAAAAAGCTTTAGGAACTCAAATTAATTTAAGTACAGCTTATCATCCACAGACTGATGGACAGAGTGAAAGAACAATACAAACTTTAGAAGATATGTTAAGGGCTTGTGCTATAGACTTTGGTGGAAATTGGGATAGTCATTTGCCTTTAATAGAATTTTCATACAATAATAGTTATCACTCTAGTATCGGGTTAGCACCATTCGAAGCTTTATATGAAAGAAAATGTAGGTCACCTTTATGCTGGAATGAAATAGGTGATAGACAACTCACAGGTCCTGACCTAATCCAGGAAACCACAGACAAGATCACTGAAATTAAAAACAAGTTGAAAACAGCTCGTGATCGACAGAAAAGCTATGCAGACAGACGGAGAAAATCATTAGAATTTCAAATTGGAGATAGGGTATATTTGAAAGTATCACCTTCTAAAGGTATCTTTCGATTTGGAAAAGCCAGTAAACTAAACCCTAGGTATATTGGTCCATTCAAAGTTATAGATAGAATTGGTCCTGTAGCATATAAGTTGGAATTACCACAGGAATTAAGTGAAGTACACAACACATTTCATGTGTCCAACCTCAAGAAATGCTTAACCAACGAAACTCTGGTTGTGCCAATTCAAGAAATACAAGTTGATAAGAAACTGCATTTTATAGAAGAACCAATAGCCATTGTGGGAAAAGAAATAAAGAAATTAAGAAGAAGAAAAATTTCCATAGTGAAAGTCAAGTGGAATGCAAAAAGAGGACCAGAATACACCTGGGAAAGGGAAGATGAAATCAAGAAAAGGTACCCCCACCTGTTTCAAGGTAACACTTGTTTAAGTTTCTAAAGCATACTCCACTGAATTTCGAGACGAAATTCTTTTAACAGTGGGAGAATGTAACAACCTTAAAATTTATAATTATTATTATTTATACTTTTTGCATGAATATTAAATATAATACACATATGCAATTATATATGGAAAATGAACAAGCAAGTTTGTATACGAATAACTTTATGTATGATGTGTACATATATACCTTATATATATATATATATATATATATATATATATATATATATCTTTGGACTCATAAAATGATATATATATATTATGGGTGTACGTATGCATGGTTGCATACATACATATATATGAAAATCTTACGTATGCATGTTACATGCATGTATATATATTGATAGTTTACATATGTACGTGCGTTTATGTGCCTAAAATTCATACATACATGTGTATATATAGTAAAAGTTACGTATGCATACAAAATATATAAAAATGGAACATGTATTTTTGTAATTTCAATTCCACATGTATGTACCTATATGTCATAGGTTTGCGATTAATTTATTACATATGTGAATTATAGATACATATGATTATATGATTACCATAAAGTTACATATACATGCACGATATACATCTATATATATATATACTAAAACAAAACTAAATCAAAACCACAACAACCAAAAACCTAAAAACTAAAACTAAAAACCCAAACCACCCTCCCCATACCCTCGGTTACCACTCAAAACCACAAACCACCACCATCTAAAACCACCCTACTCCAAAAACCACCACACCACAAGCAAATTCTCGGTTTTCTTTCTTACCTATCCATCTCGGTTACTTCTAACCGCCACCTCAACCTCTCCAAATCCATTGAACCCGTGAGTTTAGAAGCTTGCCTTAGTCAACCTATTAAGAATCTTCATCATTACAAGAATATGGCAATTCCAAGGCATCTCCCATTCACACTTTGAAGTCAATTCCCATCCGATGAACCCGCCACCTTGCCTTAAACCAATGCCACCTCCCTCTTGGTTTCTTCCTTAAATCTTCATCATTACAAGAAGGTAGTCAACCGAGAGGCTATATACACCCTTCTCATCTTGTATTTACAAACACAAATCACTAAACTTTCTTACTCTCTCTCGGGATATCATCAAAGCACCACAAACCACCATCACTTCAGCTTCTGCTCTCCACTCCCTCGGTTGTTTCATCAAACATCACTACCCTCTACTACCCTCTCACTCCCTTGGTTACATAACACCACACAACAAACCCATACCAACAACACCAAACACCCGATCACCACAACACCAAACCGACAACCATCATCATCCACTACCATCCACGATCCTAGTTGCCTTGTCCTTGGATTCCAGAAGTCGAAAACATCATCAAACACATCATCTAAGGTGAATAAAAAAAGGTTTTAGTTTACATATATGTTACAAAACATATATATACATACATATTGATACGTATGTATATAAATGGGTGTAGTCATCTGAAACCCATT
This sequence comes from Flaveria linearis, assembly GCA_024085815.1. NCBI lineage: Eukaryota > Viridiplantae > Streptophyta > Magnoliopsida > Asterales > Asteraceae > Flaveria > Flaveria linearis. The sequence continues at coordinate 127,012,169 of CM044001.1, forward strand.
TTGGGAAACTTAAAACCACCAGTTTTGAGTAACAAAGTTCCAAAATTCAGGAACTTGTATTTTATAAAATATATTTGAATTTTACAAAACATATAACATAAATATTAAGAAGAATCAAGTAAATATTTAATGAAAGCAATTGTGGGAATAAACATTGAAAAATCCTTGTTTTTATACTAAGATATTAAACTGGAAACTTTGATAAATTTTTGGTAAGTAAAATAATTTATACAAATTATTTTATAGTAGAAAATAAAAGAAAATGTTAAAAATATAAATAAATTCGGGAAAATTCTGATAAAATCTCAGAATGATTATTTTGAGGTATAAAAGCCCCTTAAATTGATTCAGATTTTTATTCCTTGTTATAATGAGGATATGAATTTTTATATGTTCTGTAATAAATAAATTGTAATAAATACTTAAAGTACATAATAAATTCGGATAAAATCATAGATAAAATATTAAAGTAAAAAATGTAGAATATATTATTTTCATAAATTATGGATCAGTATGATTATTTTTACTAAATATGTCAATTATTGTGAAAATTACAGAAACTAATCTGTTATGACTTGGACTCTGAAATAATTATATGATGCTTGACTCTATTTGAGAAGTCTTCTGTAACATTGTGGGAATTTTTCATGGACAGAAGCTATTTTTAACTATTTATGGGAATATTATTAAATTCACAGAAAATAATCTATCAAGGGTTGGGTTCTATAAAAATTATTTGATGTTACTGAATTATTGGAAGAATTTCTATGAAATTTTGAGGAATTATTGGACAGCGGAAGATATTATGATAAATATTGAGAATATTGTGGGATTTATGAGAAATTACAAGTTGTTCAAACTTATATTTTACCAAATTTGGTAATTTTTGAACATTTATAGCTATTTTGTGTGTGATTTTTGAATAAATCATAATTTTTGGAGACTCGAAGGTGTTTCTATTAATTTTACAGTCAATGAAAACCAGAAAAATATTTTGAAGTATTGTCTAACACTGTGAACTATCTTATTAGGTTCAAGTGGGAAGACACGGTGAGTTCATAGCCCCATTTTCAACCATTTGGTATTCCATAACGTTTTGGAGGAAAAGTATACTTGTGGGTTGATGTGTTACTTTTGAAAATATTTTGTTTGCTTACTGTCATTTGCGACACAACCATTAGTTCGAATGAGGAACCGGTCGATAATATTAGTAGCGCTACTTAGGAGGATATTTGTATCAACCGGATGAGGGTTGCTACTATTTTCCTGCATCTAACCGAATGGGGTTAGGATGTAATATTATCTGATTTTTATTATTTCGTGACAGTATGATTGTTGTGAGCAGGTTTGGTTGTAATTTTGGTTATGATTAACACATCAACAAAATATTTGTTCGGATTAAACCTATGTTCTCACCAACATTTTTGTTGACTGGTTTAAGTGTACTTTTCAGGAAACAATGACTAACACATTTGACTTTAGTTTTGAAGTCCACAACGGTTGGGGAGAAGTTGTGGGAAGGGTTTGTGTAACACTAACAGTCAACATCGTTGACTTTAGTGTGTATGTAGATGCTCATTTCCACCGTATTTGAAGGCATGCTGTAGATTAATCCAGTTGTAGTTAGTTACATCAAATTTTGATATATTATGTAACAAGATGTAACCTCGAATATTAAGAAATAAAAGCATGTCTGTATTATGTTTCTATTTAATCTGTGTTTATTTAATATAAACCACTGCACTCTGATAAAAGCTAGTCACATTCCACCCGTCTCGTGCACGCTTCCGCCAGGATGTGACACGCTGTTTATTTAATGAAAAGTATATTAATATGTTTTATGTGCAATGAATGACCAGCTGTGAGGTGTCCGGAAACGTGGCCTTACAACAATTCATAAGAAACTCATATATAGGTTTGCATATTAATTTAATATATATTTCGATTAACATTCTAGTAGTCAAATCATGTTTTAAATAAAACTAGATATTGATGCCGCGCGTTGCTGCGGCTATGCAAGTCTTAACTTCGAATACTCAACAGATTACCGTTGGTTACATGCAAAGCCCCAAGCAGGCCTTACTCCAAAACCAGTACACAATAAGAAACAGAATATAACCGCGAGCACATCAAATAAAAAAGGATTACTTGACACTACAATAAGTTAAAAAGGATTACTTGACACTTCAATAAGTTAAAAACGATTACTTGACACTACAAAAAGACCAAAATGGAGCACCCATGTTTTTTTGAAATCCCAAAATGTATGTACTTAGTTGTTTTAAAGTTATCAATTCATATTTGACAGATAGATTCTCACAAACCAATCATTTAATACATGATAAATAGCAACAATAAATTGGATGTCAAAGTATTTGCTCAATAATAATCATCATAGCCTGCACAAAACCTAAACCCAAATAAACATACAAAATTGTAAGTTGTAAAAACCAATCATCTTGAACTGATCCTAAAAATCAAAGAGGTAATAAGCCGGTGTACCCCAAGCTAACGCACATGCTCAGTCGTTGAGAGGAAGATGGCCAACTGTAGCTAGCCATAAACACTAAAATTAAACATTTCATTACCTAGACTCAAATACAAAGTAAAAAGGATAAATAACCTGGGCAAAGTGCTAATGCGTCAGTGCATCGGAAGCAGCCAACACATGCGATGTTGGTCTAAAATCAAACATATAGAAACAAAATTTCTATTAGTTAGAAGGCAAAGAAACCACAACAGTCAGTTTATTTTTTCAAAATATAAAAATATGGGATCATAACCATAACATTGCCACCGAATTGATATCTGAAATCGCTTCAACAAATCGGATATCTTAAAGTGGAACCACCAACGAACCCAACCATACAACGCAGATCAAAGGGATGACACACATCTCAAATCTTCTTGACCATTAAGTAGTTTGTATCTCAAGAAGTTTCAAGTATTGGTTGAGACCACCAGTTAAGTAGCATTTATAACATTGTGGAAGGCTTTCTTATTCCTTCTACTTGATTCCCTAACCATATTTACATCAAAATCGCCTAAACATCAACACAAACATTAATATCAGTGCATCAATATATATTCAGATTTCTAATCGAAATAAACAACATATAAACTAAATTTGCAAAATTAATAATCAATCTAAGAAATCATAAATGGTTTAAAGAATGATATGGAAAATGTAACTTGCAAAACAAACAACAAATGACATAAATAAATAAATAAATACTCACAAATTAACATATACAGTAAACATGTAGTGCTCTTTGATAGGCTCTATTAGGAATAATATGGGCCTATGTTCGCTCATGTAGTGTTCTATGTTTATAATATGCTCTGAATTACCAACATTTGATACCCTTCATTGGAATGATTCGCAACTCCCGTATCCTCAAATCTCACGCCACTTCAAAGATCTAGCCCTAGTAGTGTAATAATCAACTTTCAAATAAAGAAACTGAAATTTAAACAACAGCTTTAATAACATAAAAATCTTCATCGATACAACTATGATTTAAGCATAAAAAGAAGTACAACAGTTATCGTCACCGGAAAAGCACCACCACATCCACTTCCATCATCGGTTCCCTTCACCGCCTGGAACTCCTCATCGCTATTGGAACCGGAAAATACCTACAGCGACGACACCGCGGCTGACTCTGCTGTAAGCATCGCGTGTGGCCTGGCCACCCAAACAACCGTCACCGTAACAACTTACTTCTCCTTCGCCCTGATACACTGATGCATGTTCCCACACAAATCTGGCAACAACGGTACTAATCGTCTACATTGTGAACGCTTTAAACCTACAATAGATCAAACACTGTTAATCTGAGATGGTAATGGTAAGAGATAGAGAGAAAGAGATGAGAAAGGAGGGTACTTTTTACAACGAAAACTCTGAGTCAACAACAACATGGACGTGTGGCTATATCTAGAACCATTCAAAGTGTAAAGTTACTAAAATGATCTTGGTCGGTGGCACCACCGACCAAAAGTTTTAATAGCAAGTACGTGTGGCTATATCTAGAACCATTCAAAAGTGTAAAGTTACTAAAATGATCTTGGTCGGTGGCACCACCGACCAAAAGTTTTAATAGCAAGTATAATATGGAGAATAAAGTCATGGACCACACTTCGACATAAATGGAATGGGTTTTTCAGTTTTGCTCCTTGAATTATTACATGTGTGGTTTTTAAATGAAGTTATTTTATATTTTTGTCTCTTTTATTCATAGTCATATATCTAAACCATCAATGGTTTGTGATGGTTCTTTTGGTTTTTTATAAAATTTTGGTTTTCAATAAATGGATATATATATACACACACACATATATATACATACATATATATATATACATATACATATATATACACACACACTTATATACATATATATATATATATACAGATATATACATATATATACATATATATATATATATATACATATATACACACACACATATATATATACATAATATATATATACATATATATATATATATATATATATATATATACATATACATATATATATACATATATATACATATATATACATATATATATATACATATATATATACATACATATATATACATATATATATATACATATATATATACATACATATATATATATATATATATACATATATATATATACATATATATATATATAACATACATATATATATATATACATATATATATATACATATATATATATATATATATATATATATATATATATATACATATATATATATATACATATATATATATACATATATATATATACATATATATATATATATATATATATATATATATATATATATATATATATATATATATATATATATATTTACTCATGCTTGTTTAATGCACGGTATTATACATGAGAGAATAATGTACTGTAATTTCAAACACATTTTCACATTTATTCTTCTAAATCACTCATTTAGTGTACCGCTTCTTGTGGTCAATTGCATTATTAACATATTTGATCTTATTTACATGATTACCATTATAATTTTCCCAATTACTTACTTAATTGTGAGATCATTATATAATCACATTCACGTTAAGAAATGGATTAGAATCATATTTCATAGTGCTTCTAAACTTTCAATAATATTACCACTTTCAAAACATATATAAACATGATAAAAAATTATATTATTCAACCTTTACTAATAAATAATATTCGCATCATATAATATCAAATAAAAAGTAATTGTGATCAAATTTTTCTCATTTATCTTTTTAAAATTTTACAACCTTCAATAAATTACAAAATTGAATAATTGTGAAACTAGTCACAAGTTTTAATATGTATATCTAACACTCTTTTGTATAAGTCTACATATGCGTGTATACGTATTATGATCATTTATGAAAAATAAATGTAATAAATGTTAATATCATAAATACCATAGTTTTGAGAAAAAAATATTTAAAACAACTAAAAATTATTTATGCTATGTTTCAAATTATATCTCTTTATGATAATTAAATTTAAATTAATCACCCTTTCAAAAAATACAATATACATTAAATTGACTGATAAATACACGAGCAATATTTTAATTGTTATATTAGTTACATGAGAATTTTATTAAATACACGTATCATTTTAAAACAACTAGAAGTGTTCCTCACGCGTGTTACGTGGGGATTCCGCCACATACTCGAAAATCATAAAAACGAATACGAAAAACATATCATGATGGTTATTACTAACTACTAAGAAATACCTAAGGTTTTGACAACACATAACATTTCAACACTACAACCATGTACAATGCATATATACACACACATTAATGTACCTTTTGATCCTTCACAAATTACAAAACAACAGTTTGATGGAACCTCATATTCAGCTCGGATCCAGAACAGTTTCTACTAAACTTTCATCCTCGGTATTTTGAGGAATCTACAACAGAACCTTCAAAGTTTGAGTTGGTGGTACTGGCAATAAAATTTCCAATTACCTTAGATCCCAAACTTAAAGATAGTAACTTTATATTGACTTTAAAGGTAAGATTAACCATATTTACTATGATAAAAAAACAGTTTGATTACAAAAGAAATCAAACGTACTTGAAATTTGAAAAACCATACCTGTCTTCAACAATTTCAGTTTCAATACGAGGAGGCTTCCTACAAAACAATATTTTCTTTGTTCCAAAGCGGTTGAAATGTTTAAGGGACTTTGAAGGTAAAGTTAATCATATTGATTTAAGCGGTCAAATAAACTATCTTGTATGCTTTAAAATCACAACATATATGCTACAAATTAGTTAAATCTACGACCCCTAGGACCGGCTAAGTTGGCAAGCAAATACCTAGAAATACTTCAATATAGAAGAATACTAACCTTTCTTAGGCGCACTAAATTGAGATGTCTTCTAGTGGTTGTTCATTAGAACTACTTCAATATAGAAGAATACTAACCTTTCTTAGGCGCACTAAATTGAGATGTCTTCTAGTGGTTGTTCATTAGTTTCAATCATGGAAGGGACTAAGCTAAAAACATGATGATTTCCTACAACCTAGTTTTATACAAAACAGGTTTATATGTTCTGTATCTACAAAAAGTTAGACATATATGATCGTAAACTTACAGTTCAATGCAGGAATCAAAATTAATGGAATTGTGCTATTGAAAAAACTTTGTACAACAATTTCATATAAACAACTACCAAAGTCAATCTACAACTTGAAAAAACTTTATTCAACAAATGTTTTTATATTACCCGACCTGCTTTGGATTCCTAAGTAATCTTCATGTGCAAGAATCAAAAATATAAATCTTGAACCAGTATGATTTTAGTACAGGCCGGTTCTTCTTCTATACTATTAAAAGGCACTAATATTAGCATGAAATTTATAAAATTATACATTAGAATAACATGTCATAATAAAATTAATTGTTACCTTGTAAATGCTAGTAGTGCATCATGCCTCCTTATTGAATCACTAATTCTATATCACGACCATTTGTTGGTTTTGATGGACTTTTCTCTTAACATCGGCTTCCTATATTAACATTGCTTGATCTTTCCTACACATTCTTAACTAACTTGCAGGTTATATTGTTCACAGTTAAATGTTTTGATCAAAATCTCATCTGTGTTGCTTATCCAAATATCAACAAAGTATTCATGATACCATAATCTTTGAACACCAAAATCGCAGACCTGTTTACATAAAAATCACATGTTAATATCCAAGGACCAAAATTTGTTCAAGTATTCGACAATTGAACATGGTTCATAACCTAATTGAAGAACACACATGTACATAATTAACTCATAAACAACCAAACAAAAGAACAAATGCAAAAACGAACAAAGGCAACAATGTTTTAAAATAGATAAAATAATAGAACTAAGATAACCATTGACTGCAAGAGGAATTGGATCGATAATCATACAAAGAAAGAGACCACAAACACTAAAATATATGGCTTACCATTTAGACGGAATGTCGGACAACTGAAGAAGCCTAAAGAGGAACGGTAACAGAAAGAGGAACAATGGGAGGCTCCAAATACAAAAGTAAACTACCGTCGATTGCAAAGTGGTGAAGGGAAGAAACTAACAGAGGCGATGGAGGTCCTGCACATCATGAACTTTATAATTCAATTTGGACACGTGGTGAGTTAAGCAAAAATGTGGAATACACTGCATGTGTGTGCTCAATTTGAAAACTTATAAAACTTCTGTGGCAAATTTCCTAGAGGCATAAACTTGATTGTAGCTAGCTTTGTCCAATTATATAGAGAGTAATTGTATGCGCATAAAGAGATGGATTCACTCTACTACTATGAACTTTAATCTTTAATATTCAGAGTTACCATCCGGTCAAATATATAAGGATTTCCCTATATGTTTAAAAAGAAATAGGAATGAACAGTGTCAGGGTTAAATCTGATATTTCACATTTTTCTTGGGTCTTGTGCTTTTGCTTTAAGACCTGCAAACTCCTTTTTCATTTTCTTGAGATGTTCTCAGTGATGGCCGCCGGTCTTAAAGAGAGAAAGGGTGGGTGCGTTGCTGCCGGCTTGCCGGATAACTGCTGTATGCACCATGATTTGGGTGTTTTAGGAGGGAGAGAAGGTGTGACGGTGGTGGTTTGGGCACTTTTGTGTCGCCGATGTCATCTTCGGCTTGCTGTACAATCGTTCGTGTCTATCTTTCTCTCTTAATCGCCTAAGGTTGACTGATTGTGGTGCTGTTACCACATATGTCTGGTCGCCGTTCAAGGCGGTGATGCTGGTGGTTTCCCCCTTCGCTTCTTTATCTAACGGATATTCGTTTAGAGTTTTCAAATCTACTCCCTGTGGACCTTCTTTGGTGTTGTTGGATGCCGCCAGTGGTCCCTGTGGACCGCCTTCGGTGGCGTCCGAGTGTAGTTGGTCGGTTCTTGGCCAGCTCTCCGTTTCAGCATCGTTGCCGAGGTGGAGGCCACTCTAAGTTGGCCTTTTTTGGGTCGATGATGATGAACAATTCATCTGAGACCATTCTGTTTTGAAACCGAGGTTGATGACGATGGGTGCACGGTTGGGTTTGTGTGTTGTTTGCCGTTCTGTTTTCTTACTCATTGAGTTGGTGATGATGGTTTTATCTTCATCTGAGGCCATCAGTGATGCTTGGGTGTCCACAACAGATATGATAATTTGTTGGTTTGTTGGAATTTTTGTTTGTTGGGGATTTTTTATTAATGTGTTTGGTCTAAACCCTAACATTAGGATGTTGAGAATGAAAATGTCTGCATCTAAGATCATATTAAAACTCTTTTGTTACGATCATGTGCAGCTTATTTGGGCATGTTATGGGGCGGTGATAAGATACCGGAGTGTTGTTGGTTGCTTAGGCGTGGTAGCTGATTATGATTAACAGCAGTAACGGATTACTGGTTCTGAGCCCGAATCTAGAATTTCAAATTGTTTTGAATCAGTAATCATGCGCGTAACACACGCAGATGAAAAAACATAGTTAATACAAAATAGTGACTTTCAGAACACAATATTTCTCTTTCAAGATGGTCATGGAAAAATTCTAAGTTATGTTTTTATTTTCTTTGAAGTTCACAATCGTTTGTCTTTCTTCAAATCAATTCATTAATAATGATAATACACATAATCGTTTGAAATTTAATATAAGGAGAAAAAAATTGAAACTTTTGTGCTTGAAAACGTCAGGCTAGTTCATATCAATTCAAACTTTAGTACTAATATTTATCAATTCATTTATAAATGATTAAGCATATTTCTTTTATAACAATTTCTTGTAATATTAATCAATTGTTTATAAAATTACAATAATAAATAATTCTTTCAAATGGGCCACAATGTGATAGCATTAATTATTAATAACGTATGCATTAATCTTAATAAAGGTTAAACAATTGGGCCATAAATCACTTTGTTTTTTCTTAAATGAAAACTACGTTCATCTCCAAGATTAATGGAGTTGATCTAAACCGTAATTGTTTTCTCGTTCGATGTTAATATTTTCCAAAATCAACCTCCGACGTGAAATAAAGAAAGTGCGTAAATAATTGATTTTCTTGTAAAACCGAATTGACTGAACTAATAATAAATGTAAACCGACTATTCAGCTCTCTCATTTAACCCTACAACAGATATTTTGTGAATTACGACCCCATCTCCACCCGAATCACCTTGACTAAAACCATTGGCTTGAATAGAAAATTTTTAAAACGATATTAGTTTTCATGTTTGATCTTCTCAATCTCGTAGTTATGTTTTCGTTACCCAATCTGATCAAGTTCTATTTCACATAAATTTCTAGCCAAAGCGAAAACGAATCATACCTTGATTTTTTTTTGTTGGGGATTCCGAAGGGTTTGTTTGCCAATGTTGGAGGAACCGAGGAGTACACAAGTTAATTTCTTGACCAATGATTTTCTTATTTGTGGATTCGCGACATAATCAAATGGTGGAGGGTTGATTTGTTGTGTTAAAGCAAAGAGATGAACACATCCAAAAATGTTGGAATCTGAAATTTTACTTTAGTTGTCGAGTAGATGTTTTAATGGTTGATTCACATGACATGAAAAACAATAAGCAACGAGCAAACTCGTGCTTGCTGATAACGTGTTGTGTACAATAACCTATTAGCTATCAATATAGAGTGAAAGAATGAGAGAAAGTGAGAAAGAATTCTTGGTGTTCATTTATCTCTTCAAGTATCAAACACACTATTATATAGGTATACAATATGAAACCGAATACTAAGACATAAATGACATTAATGATGGTGACATAAATGGATAGTAATGACAATTATAAAATCTTTTTTATAATATACATTTATAGCAGTGAGAGTATTTAACTAGTATTTAATTATTACCAGAAAATTGATAATTTAGCTTTATAACTTGAAATAAATCAGTGAAGCAAATTAATATAAGGACAAGTGAGTCATCTTTATTTAACAATTTTGAAGTCCAGTTAGCTAGGTTGATATAGTGATCAACCATATATTTTCAAATTTTGAGAGTATTTACAGTGGATTCCCTATAAATATACCAATGTGTTTCCTATATTATAAGAAATAACTGTAAATGTTTGTGAGTAAAGTAGAGAGAAAATGTAATGATAAAGGTAAATAAAATTATTATTTAATTGAAAAGAAAAGATATAATAATTTTTATTGTAATTATATGGATGAGAATAAAGAATCCACTGTAAATGCTCTAAGAAGTACTGATGCTTATCACCAAAGATACACTAGCAGAATTAGAAACGATTTCAAAGTCGAGGAATGGGAATACTATAAGTAAAAGGGATTAGATCCAAACATATGTTATAGAGCAACAAAAAGCCTGCATTTTAGGATTAAAACTTTTAATAGAATGCCGTCAAAGATGACCGTGATAAAGGAGTGTAAAAATCACACATTAAATCTGCAAGAATCAAAATAATGACTGGTGTGATGAGGTTCCCACAAGAAATCTATGCGTAGTTGTATTTTTGGGTAATGGTTGTTGGCAAAACTCCACATCAATTTGGGTATAAAGAATTCAGCAACGTCCTCATACGATATACACACAATCAAAAACTAAATCATTAGTATCGAAAAGGAAACCCTAAAACCATGCTTGCAATGTTTAGCTATCATCTTCCTCCTACTTTTATTTAGTCAGAATCACCTTTAAAAGTGTCTCAGTCTAGGATATTGCTTTGAATTAGTTTTTGAGTTATGACAACAAAATTAAATAAATTATTATTTCCCTCTACTAGTAATGTAAGCAGCAATGCACTTCACACAACAACGTGGCCCGTATACACAAGAATGTAATAGCACATACCATCTTTCTCATGCTAAAACAATTCATATAACTTCATCTATACACATGTATGAAATAATATACACACACTTGTGCTAAAACAACTGGGTAAGTCATTGCTGCTAGAGCCATTCTTGAATGGCATACCGAATCGTGTGTTGGATAGCTCAAGATTGGTCATGGGTGAGGTGTTATGTCCACTATCCAACCATCCTCTTAAAGCCTCTGCTTCATAAGTAAACCCATCAGCAGCCACCACCGGATCTTGCATGATTTCCTACAAATTATAACACCCAAACTTGTTAAAAGGGTGAATAATATTATTTTATTAAGTTAATTACACCATTGGTCCCTGTTCTGCCCATATTACAATATTAGTCCCAATTTTTAAGAATTACAGATTTGTCCTTACTGTTTGCTAACTTTCAATTAAATGGATGTGAAAAGTTTAAAATAGCCTGCACCAACTAATAAATAATATAATAATAATAATAATAACATATTTAAAGGCCAACCCACCATCCTCATATGCATCATCTTCTCCACATAACTGAGTATTGCCGGCACACCACCGTCGCCGGCAAACCACTGCCATCACCCTTCTCCACCACCACTAGCACATAATTCACGAAACCACCATCGTCATTTGGGTTTTAGGTTTGTGACTTACGATTTGAGTTAGGTTTGAGATCTAGATCTAGAGTACGGTAGTACGATGGTCATTTGGTGACGGTGGTGGTGTTCGATTTGGGTTTTCACAGCCACCATCGTCATTGATTTCACCGATTTGGCCAACAATGGGACTTGTAGTAGGGGATGGGGTGATAAGGATGGCGGTTGAGTGGTGGCAGAGATGATCATGGAGGGTGGTGGAAAGTGTGATGGTGGTAGGCGATGGGGATACAGAGTGGTGGTGGAAAGTGTTATGACGGTAGTTTAGGAGATGATAGGGTTAAAATGGATGATGCAGTGAACTATTATCTGGTGGATTGCACGCTCGGGTTCATGAGGTAGAAGTACGGGTCCCAGAACTTAACACCACGAACCGTGGCTCCATGGAACATGTTCTGCTTAAGGTCCAGAAAATTATGCATATCCATTGATATGATTATTGGGTCTAGAGCTATACGGTGGTTGTACATGTAAAGGTTGCCAGGATTATGCATATCCATTGCTACGATTATTAGGTCCATTAAATTATGCATATCCATTGCTATGATTATTGGGTCCAGTAAATTATGCGTATCCATTGCTATGATTATTTACAAGCCACTTAAACAGACTAAACAGTTTAAATTGAAGCAAGTCGGTTAGTTTCAGATGGTGGCGATGGAGATCGGGGGAGATGGATGTAGGGTAGAGTGGGACCTGCATTAGCCGGTGATGGTGGTGATGGTGGCAGCCAGCGTTGGTGGCGATGGTGGCAGCTGGCGGTGGAGGCGATAGTGGCAGCCGGCGGTGGTAGCAACCGACAGTGGTGGCAATGGTGGTAGCCGGCGGTGGTGGCGATGGTGGCAGTCGGTGGTGGTGAATGGGTCGGATTATGAAAGAAGAAGTGGTGAAGAAGAATGAGTGGGACCCACTTCTAGTATTTCTTTTAGTGCAGGGATATTTTAGACTTTTCACATCCACTTAACTGAAAAACTTAAGAGAAGTTAATGTCAGGGACCAATCGTGTTACAAGTTGGGAAACAGTAAGGACCAAACCTATAATTTCTTAAAAGTTGGGACTAATATTATAATATGACAAACCACAGGGACCAATCGTGTATTTAACTCTATTTTTACCCACTATATATAGTTTATACTTACCATTGTGCTATCTTTTCATCTCAAATTAACTTTACCTTAAGGAAAGTGAAAAACAAACCTGAAAGATCGGACAAATAAAGTAATGTGGAATCTAACATTGTTGTTCTGAACCCAAATTAATTAAATGATGAAAGTCCACAAGAAATCGGCATTGGTTCAAGCACCCGCCATGCCTCAGATGCAAGATCTGGTCGATTTTTTCTAACAACATTACAACAATTCATTGCTAAAGGAGCCAGTTGTTGTGCTTGCACAAAAGGCCAATCTCCAGCCATAGGGTCTAATTTGTTCTTCAAGTTTTCTTCATTAAGTGCATGTTGCATTTCCTTTGTTAGCCCCAAAGCAGGCTTACCCGTCAATAACCTTAATAATATAATACCAAAAGAGTATGTATCTGACTTTGAAGTAAGTTCTCCAGTGGTAAGAAATTCTGGGTCCATGTACACAAATGTACCTTTTGGATCAGTTCGGCAACATAAAGATGTGTTGTTGCTTGAAAATTCATTTCGGGATAGCACACGACATATTCCAAAGTCACTTAACTTGGTTAACATGTTATTATCTAGAAGGAGGTTAGCGGGCTTTAAGTCCCCATGAACAATGCCGCATGAATGAAGAAAACTAAGAACTGAACAAAGTTCAGCAGCTATTCTGATTCTATTTTGCCATGATAATGGGGGCATATTGTCTTTGCAGTTTAAGCGATCTTCAAGGCTTCCACCAGAAAGATACTCCTAAATGATTATCCATGCATCTGGGCAGGCTCCTATTAGGGTTACAAGATTTGGATGCCTTAGTTTGCTCAAAACATTCACCTGAAAAGTCAAAAATAAGCTCAGATACATTAATTTTGAATTATAATAAAGAAATAATAATAATAACTAGCAGAGCATATGGAGACACCCACTGATTTATCTCCACAATGGACAAATGGGTAAAATTTAAAACAGAAATGGTCGGTTGTTTTGAACAAGGCAAACGAGTAGGAACAGGATAGCAAATGTGTGAAAATTTAACAATCAACCAAAGAAAGAGAATAAATAATGATAACTATATACCAACCTAAGTTCCATATATGTCAACTGTCTTAAATAAGGGTTAACTTTCTAGGGGTAAACCAACTCCCACATGACTCACTCAATTAAACTCTTTGATTTGGAAAGTAAGCATAACAAATTAATAAAGAACCTCTCCTAATGCCTAACTATATATAGAGTTACTTTTATCCTAGAAACAATAAAGTTAATGTGATGATTAAACCCTAGACTAAGTTATACTTGGGTGGGCCTAATACAACATATGAAAAGTCGTCCAAAGTGTACACGAATACTTACAACCTCCTAATTAATCAAAATGATCAAATTATATTTCAGTGATATCTGAAATATGTGTTTAATAGCATAACAATTTACAAAATTTAAAAAGTATGATAAAATAAGAGTTGATAGGTCAATTTAAACCGATCCCATTTAACAAGTTAATTTACAAACTACCACTTTGGACCATTTAACAATATCAACTCTTGCACACCAAAAATAGAGCAAAAGAAAAAAGGAATAACCATTATACCTCCTGCTGAAATTCATTGGGGCCTTGCAGGCTATGGGAGTGCAACATCTTTATGGCCACTTCAGTATGCCGAATAAAACCTCTAAATATACTTCCATAACCCCCTTCACCAATCTTGAGAGATGGGTCAAAGTTGCAAGTAGCATCTTTGACTTCTGAGAATGAGAATTCAGTGTAGAACTGAGAGACACTTGAGCATGAGGCTTTCTCTTCTTGTTTCTCTTTCATTTCCCCTAATAGTTGAAGCGCGCCATCACACTCTACTTGCAGCTCATCACATTCGTTCTTGTATTTCTCCAAAAGATCAACAGCAGAGAATAATTTTTGTTCTATATCCATCACTGTATGGTAAAAATCGGCAATTTGAATTTCGAGAAATGATTTCTGTTCAAGTGCCATGCGGACTTCTTCTGCAACTTCATCTAGCTCTTTTCTAATACTTTCATGTTCTTCCATGGTTTTTTCTACAACTTCATCAATCCCTCGTCTTTTTCCAAATTCTTTGGCATATAAGATTTCAGATGCATGCTTTAAGCTGTTTAATTGATGGTTATAAATATTATATTACCGTATAAAATATAAGTAAATGTGCATATAACAAATGAGTTCCACTGAGATACCCCCCTTGTTTCCAATCCAGGTTATTCATATACACATTGAATGTAAAAACTAAAGCTATACCAATTACAACAGGAAATATATTTGTCCAAACCTATGGTTGTACGTATAATGCATGAAAAAAAAAAATTTATGCATACACACTTTATTATGATACCAGCTCATAGCGACAATTTAGCCAAGTGTAGCCGAGTCAAACCCGAATAAGATTAGCTCTTAGTCATGCACTGGTTACTCAATATTGAGCTCAGATTTGATTTAAGTTTTCAAAATCAGATCCTATATGACCTCAAGCCAGCTCCTAGATGTTGCACTATTCTTCGATTATTGATACTAGATGTTGTAAACTAATGAGTTAAATATGGTTGTGAACTATATTATTACAATAATAAGATGATTTTCTGAGTAAAATGTGTAATACCCAAAATGAAGTTAAAGGGGTTTAGAAGTATAATAAAAATTATACAAGGGTTAGATTTGTCATTCTATTAAAGCCTAAAAGTTCCAGCACATCAAATTAAAGATGCCACTAATTGACACCTTTCAAACCTAAGTAACACTACTCAAAGCTATGGAGACACATGTTGTGTTCCTCAATCACCTATATAATCATTTGATTTACTAATTATTCCATCAAAAATCATAATCAAATGAGTGGATGCTAATTGAATCTATAAGAGAATTTAAACCACAAAATTTGTGGTTTTGGTGTGTTTATCGGTCAAAAACAAAAGGAAGATATAGCAGTTATAAATTTCTAATCTCTATATCCTAGTAAGATTAATTTAAACTTAGAAAGTTTATATCTATAAGATATTAAGTTTTGACATATCATAGTCTAAACTAGATGAATTATGGATTTTTAGTTTATAATTTGGAAGAATAGAAGGGTAAGGAGTGTTTATCCATTCTATACAGAAGATAATCAAACCAATTTCCTAGTTTGTACGCGTGTCATGGTTGGTAAATCATCTTAACACAAGGAATCAAGAGTTTCCTGAGTTATATATATTCTAGAAACTAAGGATAAATATAATCATTATGTTATAAGTGGACAACATTTGAGAAACTGAGACACCACCGAAAAACCGAATATGTCGAGCTAAGGTAAGTCATGTTAACATTTTTAAAAACTGTGATACATGCTTGTCAATAAAGTGTAATTCTTTGAAATGCATTAAAGTCTTGATTGAAGTGAAGTTCGCAGTGTAAAAATCATATAAATGACTCGAGACATATATACGTATAATCGGTATCGTTTATATGCGCGTTAGGGCGCTAAACTTTAGATTTATACCTGTATGTATATAGAAGCTGGATAAGTATATATGGTCTAAATCTTGTATTAATATCTTGATAGAGTTGAAATGATTTATATGCATGTACTTTTACATTTCAAGGTATGTTTGAAACTATTTTGATAAAGTTATATGTTACATGTACTCATCGGCATAAGCTGACATTCCTTTTAAGCATGTATTACAGGTGAACATTAGAGATAAATTTCTAGAACAAGAAGGATGGGAATGGCTAGAAGACTAATCAGCTAAAGAATTTTGTACTAGTGGTTTAGTCATGCTTTTGTTAACTTAAGTTATTTCCTTAACAAGTATTACGGTAATGTATTAGTTACTTGTAAGAATCTTTTGATCTTGTGGAATATATATTTAGTTTCTGCAGTAAGTTTGGTATTAATCGGTCACGTTAGCCCTATGAAAAGTGGGGTGTGACAGGTTGGTATCAGAGCTAAGGTTTTAGCGAATTAGGTATGAGATAGAATACCTAAGCTCTAACCAATAGAATTTTAAGACTCGAAGACTCTGATTAAGAATTAACTACAATAAGAATAGTATCAAATTTATATTTAAGAAAAAGGATAATAGGAAAAGATAATTCTAATATTCCATTAGATATACTACTTATACTTAAGTAACGTGATTCAATTTAGTTAAGTTCAAAATAAATATATTATTACAGAAAGACGTCTGAAAGAAGCAATAGAAGCGCATCTCACTCTTCTCGACATTCTAACTCTTCCACACAACATGGATCTCATGGTATAATAGTAGAATAAACATAGATGAGGAAGCAATTAGAAACTTGATTGTTGCTTAGGTCGCTAAAGCATTAGCTACAAAAGAAGGCGAGAAAGAAAGAAGTTCCTCGTCTGTTTCAGATAAAGTTAGAGAAAAATTTCCCGAAAAGAAAGAAGCTGAAAACAAAAGTAAGAATGCTCATACAAAACTTTCAATTCTTGTAAACCGCCGACATTTGATGTTAAACAAGATGTCATTGCTGCTTGTAAATTGCTAAGAGAAATGGAATCCATTCTTGACATCAGTGACTGTACTGAAAAAGACAAAGTTACATTCGCGGATTTAAATCTGAAGCGTTGTATTGGTGGGATGTCATTTTGCAGACAAAAGGAAACAACACAGTAAGCAAGCTAACATGGGAAGAACTTAAACAATTGGTGATGGAACAGTTCTATCCTGTAAGTGAATTAGAAAAGATTGAATGAGAATTCTTAAAATTAGAACTGGGAAAGTTGACTTGTCATGAATATGTGACAAAGTTTAATGAAATGTCTAGGTTGGTTCCTCATATTGTAATTCCTAAGGAAAAGAGGATAAGTCAATTCATTTGGGGGCTGACACCAGACTTTCGCATATTCATAAAATCCAGAGATCCCCCAAGACTTTTTTCGTAACCGTAGAAGCCGGTGCGGTTATGGCAGCTGATATATTCTGACAAAATGCTGACAGTGGATCGAAAAGAAAGTGGGATGATGTGAAAGAAGGAAAGAAATCTGAATGTGGAAATAAAAACAAAAGATTTCATGAAAACAAAACCAAGTGTAAAATTTGTGGTAAGATGCATTTAGGAGAATGTCAATTTGCACAATGTAGAAATTGCAAGAAAACAAAACCAAAGACTGTAAAGAAACAAAAAGATGTTTTGAATGTGGTGATGCCAATCATCTTCGAACCAACTGCCCGAAGTTAAAAACCAACAAAATTGGAGAAACCAACAAAGCCAAAGGGCGTGCTTATGTGATGAATGCAGAGGAAGCACGAAAGGACCCCGATATAGTCATGGGTACGTTTCTCATCAATAACATATATGCTAATGTGTTGTCTGATTCGGGAACAAATAGAAGTTTTGTATCCATAAACTTTAGGCCTTTCTTAAATAAAGAAACTCAAAAGATAAGTAATGCCTATATAGTGGAATTAGCTGATGGGAATGAAATAAAAATTTATGAAGTAATTAAGGATAGCACAATTAACTTAGACGATAATATACAGATTTAATGCCCATGGAGTTGGGAGGTTTTGATATAATGCAGGAATGGATTGGTTATCTACTAATTGAGCACAAATCATATGTGATAAGAAATTAATCAAAATCCAAACTCCAAACAGGAAAATGATTACAATACACGGAGAGAAGTCAG
Source organism: Flaveria linearis (assembly GCA_024085815.1). Taxonomy (NCBI): domain Eukaryota; kingdom Viridiplantae; phylum Streptophyta; class Magnoliopsida; order Asterales; family Asteraceae; genus Flaveria; species Flaveria linearis. The sequence goes on from CM044001.1 coordinate 127,030,962, forward strand.
AAAGCCCCATAAGCATCATCTCCGTAATAAAAGCAAACAAGTGTTTGAGAAAAGGGTGTGTTGCTTATCTTGCATATGCTATAAAGGCTAAGAAAGTAAAGAAACTAGAAGAAGTTCCTATAGTGGCTGAATATCCGGAAGTGTTTCCAGAAGATCTTCCAGGGATACCACCTGACAAACAGGTAGAGTTCAGGATTGACATACACCCGAGAAACACACCAAAAGAAAAGTCTCATTATCGTCTTGCACCATCTAAAATGCAGGAATTAATGAAACAATTACAAGGACTGTTAGATAAGGGTTTTATTTCACCTAGCTCGTCACCTTGTGTCACACCCCCGCTAATAGCGGAAACACGGGGAATGTGAGCTAGACGGGATCGTCATAACACATGGTATGCAATAGAGTAGCAATAGTAATAATATGATGACAAGCGTGTCATGACGACACCCGAACACAATTGGAGACTTGTGTCGTGCATAATCAATGTTCACGACAGCATAGTCATAAGCATAGACATAAGATGATCACATAAACATTGATAATAACTTGTAATGTAATATTCCCACAACTCGGGAGCAAGTATACAAAAAGTCATGTTCAAGCTTTACAAGGGTAATAATTACAATATGCATCCTAGGGTCTCCTCTATAAGGCAGCACTCCTAGTTCTTCAATTACCCTGATCACCTGAAAAGAAATGCTCAAAACGGTCAATATAATTGTTGGTGAGCTTCGCAGGTTTAAGTAATGAAAGTTGTTAAGATGAACCAGTAAGTTTAATAAGAGCCACCGTAACTATACTTATGTATAGGCGGTTGTACCGGTTATAAGTAGCTACAGTCAAACCTAATGTTCGGTTCCTCACGGGGATTGATGGCTGTAAAGAAAGCATTCTCAAGGCATAAATAGTTTAATAAGACGTAGCAAGATCCATACAGCGCATACGTATAGTGTATAACCAAACCAGTCCTTAGGTCCCATTACCGGGATTAATGGTTATATAAAAAGGTTTTCCATAGTAAAATGAGTTAACATGACGTAGCAAGATCCACACAGCGCATACGTTTAGGTTACAACCAAACCAATCCTTAGGTCCCAATTACCGGGATTAATGGTTGTAGTGGATGATCGGCTTAGAAGAACCACACAGAAGAACCACACAGAAGAGCCACACAGCCGAGAGCATCCAAGGTCAATAGCATCCACAGGTAACATCAATCAACACATAACATCAAGTAGTAGTGCATAGGTAGGATGATACCACTAAATCATACGTAGGGGTAAAATAGCACATAGTTCAAGTTCATATAGCAGCAATCACAACATAAGCAAGTTAAGATACTCATAGAAGTAGTAGCCAACTTCCACTAGGGAAGTTGCCTGAAATCAAGTTATATAGGTGAGCATTCTTTTCCCCCAAGTTGAAAATATTTAAAAAGGTTTTATAAGAGTAAAAAGGGGCCACGAAACTCATTGAACAGATGATAGGCACATGTGATGAATATTCCCAACGGTAGGATGCTATGAACAGTCAAACACCTATTGACAGTTACTGACAAGCATTAATAACGAGCATAAAGCATAAGATGATGTCAATAGATTCGGGCAGTTTCGGTTTGGTCGTGGGTAGTACACACACAAGCAGACATACACATATCAGACTAGGTTCATTTTAAATAGTATGTGCCTGCTGATAGCGTTGACTTTAATCTTTGTGGTCAAGCCATGACACTTTGTTAATGTTACTTCATCGTCGTGAGATCTCCGAAAAGGGGATCCACACACACTCACACACCATCATCAGTCTCACAACAGGACCGGACGCAAGACTCAACCCTTCCTTCGTACGAATGGACCTTCAGTCGTACGAATCAACTTCATTCGTATGATTGAACCTTTATTCATACGACTAAGCATTCAGTCGTACCATGCAAGACCCAGTCATACGACTCAACCTCCATACACATGATTGAACTTTCATTCGCACGAATCAGCTTCATTCGTGCGATTGAACACTCATTCGTGCGACTGGCCTTTCAGTCGTACGACTCACGCACATTCGCACACAATGTCATTCGCACTAACTCAATCGTACGCACACTCACTCGCATGGACTCATTCGCACGCACATTCAATCGTACACACCTATACGCATGACTCAGTCGTATGATTTGCCCAATCACACGGCTCAGTCGCGTGACACACTCATACGCCTAACCCAGTCGCACGGCTCAGTCGGCCGGAAGGCCCAGTCACCCTGTACAGCAGGTCGCGACTGCACAGACCTCGAGCAGCGTCCAGCTGCTCCGAGCATGGGTTTCACGCACCAAGAACCTCCAGAACACTTATCCTAACATGTCTAAACAAGAAGCACACTCAAAAATACAACATGCAAGCCCACACGACCTCATGTGCTCGGATGAACCCGAGCACCCGAAACCCTAGAAAACGCAGCAGCTAAATCGAGCTAAAAACGAGGTAAGCGAGGTTATCTACCTGCTAGGAACGAGTTTACACGATGACACTCAAGATTTGACGGTGGAAACGCGAGAAAACGAGCGGTTTTGGTGCTAGAGGGGTGAAGAAAGTGAAGAGGAGAAGATGAAGAAATGAAGAAGAAGATGTTGAAAATGGCTGGGAATGGGGTTTTTATACCCATTCCAAGTTTGCAAAATGTCACTTTTAGTCCCTGCACTTTGCCCCGAGTTCCTAAATTTTGTGTCGGTTGAAAACGTTATTTATTAGTCTTTTTTTATTAATGATAAAATGTTGTTAATGATATTTATAATTTAAAAATGGTTCTAATCGTGTCATTATGTTCTTATAAAAACGGTGCGTTTAATGATAACGGGGCAAATCTTAGAAAAACGTCTTAAGATAACGACAAGTCAAGCAACGATAGCACGCATATAGGGATAACTAAGCAAAGCAAATATGGTATCCACGTAGATGGTTTATCAAAATGAGGAATGACTGATAACAAAGGTTAATCGAACACGTTAAATGACGGACCTTTGGTGACGGATGGGGAGCCAAACAAGAAGAAGCCAAACAAGAAGAAGCCTTTGATAATTTTGACTCAAAAATCAACAAAAGTTGTATGGGGAGCCAAACAAGAAGAAGCCTTCCAAACTCTAAAAGAAAACCTTAATAAGGCTCCAATCTTGTCTCTACCAGAAAGTCCTAAAGATTTTGTAGTTTTATGTGATGCTTCATATTATGGTCTTGGGTGTGTTTTAATGCAAAGAAACAAAGTAATTGCATATGCTTCTCGACAGTTAAAAATTCATGAAAGGAATTACACCGCTGCAGTTTTCGCTTTAAATTTTTGAAGGCATTATCTTTATGGTATCAAATATATAATTTACACTAACCATAAGAGTCTAAAGTATATTTCTGAGTAGAAAATGTTGAATATGAGACAAAGGATATGGATGGAGTTATTGAATGACTATGATTGTAAAATCCGGTATCATCCAGGCAAGGCAAACATAGTTGCGGATGTTTTAAGTAGAAAAGAAAGAATAAAGCCAATCATTAATCATACCACTTGATGAAGTACGCATTAATGAAAGTTAAATTTTATTGAAGAACCTTTGCAAATAATCGACCGTCAAATCAAGAAATTAAGGAAAAGTCAATTACCATTGGTGAAAGTTCTGTGGAACTCTCGTAGAGGACCTGATATCACATGGGAACGAGAAGACGAGATGAAGGAAAAGTATCCTCATTTTTTTATTCATAAGAAGAATTTTAAGGACAATATTTATTTTAAGGGGAATAGAATTGTAATACCTAAAATGAAGTTAAAAGGGTTTAGAAGTATAACAACAATTATACAAGGGTCAGATTTATCATTCTATTAAAGCCTAAAAGTTCCGACACATCAAATTAAAGATGCCACTAATTGACACCTTTCAAACCTAAGTAACACTATTCAAAGCTATGGAGACACATGTTGTGTTCCTCAATCACCTATATAATCACTTGATTTGCTAATTATTCCATCAAAAATCAGAATCAAGAGTGGATGCTAATTGAAGCTACATGAGAATTTAAACCACAAATTTGTGGTTTTGGTGTGTTTATCGATCAAGTACAAAAGGAAGATATAGCAGCTACAAATTTCTAGTCTCTATATCCTGGTAAGATTAATTTAAACTTAGAAAGTTTATAGTTATAAGATATTAAGTTTTGTGAGATATCATAGTCTAAACTAAATTATGAATTTTTAGGTTACAATTTGGAAGAACAGAAGGTTAAGGAGTGTTTATCCATTCTATACAGAAGATAATCAAACCAATTTCCTTAGTTTGTACGCGTGTCATGGTTGGTAAATAATCTTAACACAAGGATTCAAGAGTTTCCTAAGTTATATGTATTCTAGAAACTAAGGATAAATAATCATTATGTTATAGGATTAACCTTATGAGTGGACAACATTTGAGAAACTGAGACACTACCGAAAAACCAAATATGTCGAGCTAAGGTGAGTCATGTTAACATTTTTAAAACCGTGATACATGATTGTCAATAAAGTGTAATTGTTTGAAATGCATTAAAGTCTTGATTGAAGTGAAGTTTGCAGTGTAAAAATCATATAAATGACTCGGGACATATATACGTATAACCGGTACCGTTTATATGCGTGTTAGGGTGCTAAACTTCAAATTTATACTTGTATGTATATAGAAGCTGGATAAGTATATATGGTCTAAATCTTGTATTAATAGATTGATAGAGTTGAAATGATTTATATGCATGTACTTTTACATTTCAAGATATGTTTGAAACTATTTTGATAAAGTAATATGTTACATGTACTCACCGGCATAAACTGAAGTTCCTTTTTAAGCATGTATTACAGGTGAACATTAGAGATAAATTTCTAGAACAAGAAAGATGGGAATGGCTAGAAGACTAATCAGCTAAAGAATTTTGTACTAGTGGTTTAGTCATGCTTTTGTTGACTTAAGTTATTTCCTTAACAAGTATTACGGTAATGTATTAGTTACTTGTATGAATCTTTTGATCCTGTAGAATATATATTTAGTTTTCGCTGTAAGTTTGGTATTAATCGGTCACGTTAACCCTATGAAAAGTGGGGTGTGACAAAATGATTTAGAAAGTTGCATGCATTAAAATATAACCAGAACTATGTCAACATGTGGACCCATTTTTAACAGGAAGAAAATTATTTAGGAACGAGAACTTTAAGTTTACCCTGTATTTAGCCTCAATGGCATCTTTTTCTGCTTTCCTGCGTCTAATAGACTCTTCAAATGCGTCTCGTTTGGAATTGTCTGTGTCAGCCATGGCTTTTACAAGCTGATCATGCAGCTCGTCATTTATACCTCTTTCCTGCTATAATTTTATATAAACTCTTTTTTAATAACCAAGTCCTAACATGTTGATATAACATAACATGAATAAATAGCAAAGAGATTATCTTTCACATACTATGACACTAGAAGGTGAGGAAGTTTGAATGATATGTTTAAAGCCACGCGGTGCACCATTGTCCGATTCAACTTCACTACCTTCAATTACTGCATACGGTGTCCTTCCTGTTGAATCATCCACCACATCACTAGAACATGACAATCTTGAACCAGTGGAAGGACTTCTTTGTGAAATCCTATTCCATTCATCTAACGCCCCTGATGAATTTAACCTACTGGCAGGAGTTGCCTCAGCATTGAAATATGGTAATGGAAAGGTAGATATGTGGGTCCCACGATTGTCAGACATAACTCTATTGTAATCTCTAGTTGGACTATTGGGCTGTAATATAATATTATGTACTTCACTAACAGATCTTGACCTTAGAGAATACTGATCAAATTCAGAATTTGTAAATGGTGGGAGTGACAAAGGTGAAATTGGCGCACCAGGTCCAATTAACCTGCCCTGCCTGCACTTATAAGGTATAATTGTTAGTTTCTACATAGATTCAATTAAACTTCTAACCATTTTTTTGCCTATAGGTACCTAAGGGTGAACAATTTAACTAAACTTTGATTTACCTAAGCTTAATACGATAGTGCAGTACAACTCTTGAAGTTTGCATATCATATTTATTTAAAGATACTTATTTATATTATTTCTGTGGTACGCAGTACGAAAATGATCTTGCGTGTGTTAGATTATATGTTTTTCCCTCAACAAAATGTCATTAAGCTGTTATTCTTCTGATATGTAGTTTGCCTTCACTTTCATGGTTTTGGACCTTGGGTGTATACATGTGCTATGCACGAACATGCATGTGCCCACACACGCTCACATACGCACATGCGTGGCCACACACGCTCACATATGCATGTGTGTGCCCACTCACACAAGCAACAAGTAGGCCTACTCACGCATGTGTACGCACGCACACAAACGCATCAAGACACTATCTCCTGCAGCCCATGTTGTTACAGAAAATTATCTGATTATGATAATTCCATATCACATAATTTACTTTCAAAAAGCAATCAGAAATCCATGGACCCCCACCTATCCAGACACACACACTATACATGCCACCTGCCTAGACACGTAAGAGTAGATAGTTAGACAAAACTAGTGAAAATGATGTTTCCTTTGCATATGAACTGAATCTGGCAGGAAGGAGTTGCTTGTAGACGCACATAGATGGCTTTCTTGGACTTGAGGTCTACCATTTTCCTATATTTTCAAGGTACGAAAAGCAAATAAATGTCCTAGTTCATTTATAATCATGTAATGGAAATTCCAGGTGTGAAGTTTCTTTATGAGTTACCTTGAATACTGTTTATCCTCAGCTGCTCCCATGACAAGTCTTTTGACATTATGCTGAAGTATGAATTCAACAATACCTTTCTCAGTTGAATCTTTTTCGATATATACCACCTCCGCACCCACCTAATTAAATTAAGGTATCATAAAGCAGGGTGGTTTCATGTTGTCCAAATAAAATGTTCACTAATAGTGGGGGCAGGTCAGAGGGAGGAAACATCGAAGACACTTGTTTTTCAGATTATGTTATTATCATGTGAAAAATTACTGAGTCGGATATGGTTAACAAAATCATATTAGAGTTTAGGAGGGCTTTATGTGACAACCCGTGTATTTCAGGCTAACACCGTTCTGACTGTTTTTGTTATCATTACTATTTATCAACGTTATTTGACATTATTAATAGTTCATAAACTAAATTATTATTAGTACATATTTATAATTAAAGCAAAACAATTAAACATAATAATAAAAATAATAATAATAATAATATGGTTATTAATAATTTGTAAGAATTATTAAGAAAATAAATAATTATAAAAAAAAATTGGATTTAAAGTCCAGGGGTTGTTTTATCATTTCTGAAACTGTAAAAGAAAACATTTAAACATAAAATGATAACCACTGAAACTACAGGGACCATTTGCGTAATTTTACAAAACCCAAACCCCCGCCCACTGTTTCCCCTCGTTTCGCCGGCTACACCTCCGGCCGACCGCCGGAGCGGCTCCGGCCACCTTGCATAGCTATTTTTAAGCTATTTTAACCCCAAAAACCGGTCCCGAACATTTCTAGAACAAAAATCGAACACATGACCCACTTCAATTGTAAATAAATATGAGTGCGATCGATCTAATCCAACTACTTTCACTTTCGGCCGAACAACCTGGCCACGATCGCCACTAACACATATAATAATCTAATTAGTCGAGTATAAATAGTCATCGATCTGTTCTTAATCGAATACACCTCTCAATTCAATCTGAAACATACAAAAACCTCGAATTCGATCACCATCTTCTTTCGGACCTGCAACCTATCCGAAGGTTGTCTTCCAAGCAATTTTAACATCAATTGATTGAGGGCTTTGCATCAAGAACAGTTCCTAAATCTACCCATGAAATTAATTCGATTAATTTTATTGTTTACTCACCCTGTGATTCATAAAAACCCGCGGTTTGCTCGACGACGTGTTCACCTTCAATTCGAACATATACAGGTAATTGAATACATATAAAGACTCGATTTAACATAGGGAGTAAAAGCCCTATGATTCGGATCATTAACAACATTGAATTGATGATAAATTTGGATGATGTTAAATTAGGGTTCATAAGGGAATTGGGGGTTTTCTTTGATTGTGCTTTTAAAACTGTAAAACTGATTCATATCGCGGCTTAGAGCCTTGGTTCACCGGTTCTGTGCTTCCTTGCTAACCTTGAGGTCCCGGGTTCGAACCCGGCCAACCTCACACATTTTTTTAAAAGGTTTTTGGACTTTAAAAAAATGTACAAAAATTCCTAAAAATTATAAAAATAACTTTTATAAACTTCCTTTATTTTAAAAATTATCTAACTATTTTCTGAAAATTTATTTCTTGTAACATTTTAATAAATTTATATATATATTATTAACAAATGATATAATTAGTTTATTTATGTAAAAATAAACTATAAACAGTTGAAATCATAAAATTATTATTATTACTTGTATTTTTAATATATATATGTGGGAATATAATACTAGGTATTATATAACGTATATAATGCGGATATATAGATAACCGACACCGTAACCAAGTCGTGAAACGTGAAACCGTATGATCACATTATTGGTATTTAATATTAATTGAATATTAAATGAAACACAGGTTAACCGAAACCTTAACTGTTGCTCGAGCATTATTTCTCTGTTGTGCAATCAAGGTGAGTTTCACGGCCCCATTTTACTTTCTTTCCTTTTTGGGGGAGAAAACATGCAAACACTATTTTTGTTATGGTTGCCAGTATTATTGATATCGCATGTTATGTTAGTGGGAAACGCATTTGAAAGTCCTTACAATATCAAACCGTTAGTAATGGATTAGCGATGTAATTTTGAGTAGTACTACTGGGTCTGACAAACCCCGCCCGGGCTAGTCGCGCTAGCTTGATTGGAGGTCGAACGGGTGCTAAATTGACCTAAAGATTGCCACAGTCGGTTACGACGTGGTGGAAAGACACTAAACACACACAGTCAGCTTCGGTTTAAAACACTAAATAACTTGTTTATAGGCTCGCTACCTATCGATATGCTTTATATACTAAACCATATGAAACGCTTTCTAACACATTTCTTGTTGATTAAATCTGTGGACTCACCAACTTTATGTTGACACATTTTAGCATGTTTTCTCAGGTCACAGAGACGCACAGGGTTAAGCTAGGGTGCATTCATGGCATACATCACAACTCAACTGATCTATTTTGTTGAACGTTATTGATTCTTATGGTTGAAACGCATGTTGAAACGATTCACTGTTGATTTCTACTTTTGAAACGCTTCCGCAAATCTGAAACACTCATGATTGATTTAAAAGTCTAATTACTTAATGTGATGTTTTGTAATTACTGTGTCTGGTGTAACTGATGCTATCTGAGATCCTGGTATGTCACACGCCTGACAGTAAAACCCCGTTAGCGGATTTTGAGGGTGTGACAGATTGGTATCAGAGCATTAGTTATAGCGAACTAAAATGGGCTTTGCATCTCATTTGCATTGCATTTTAGACTATAGCTGGATTTGCATTAGTTACACACACATAGATTACTAAGCTGTACTTACTAAATTTGGATGCCTGAGAACTGTTGCGTTAACATATTTCTGTGATACATAGATACCTGAGGAAAAGAAACTAATAACCCATGCCTTTAATTTCTCTTTAAAGTTTTATTCTATGAACCAAAGAAATTTGTGTGATACATAGACACCTGTATGCTGGATTTCCTGGCAAAAGGCCTTCGGGCTAAGGCAAGCATATCGTATAAATCTCATTGCGAGACCAGTTATGCTTACCTGGGGATTTCTGGGATGAGTGATAAACTATGGTCAATACACAAGTCTATAAGGCAAATGGGTCAAGTATATTAAGTCTATGGATTTAATATTACATGTATGTTCCTCTATGCTTATTCCTTGACCCTATACCTGATTCTATACATATGTGCTTTGTGACAACCCGAAATTTTTTTTTTTTTTTCGTGATTTAATATAAAGTTTATGTGATTTTACAAATTAGTTTTTGTATTTTTATTATTATTTAATAATAATGTTAATAATAATAAAAATAATGACAATAATAATAATAATAATATTATTATTATTATTTAAAAATAATAATGTTAATAATGATAATAATAATAATAATGAAAATATTATTATTAATAATAATTTAAAAAATTTATTAAATTGATTTAATAAGTCCAGGGGGTGAATTGTAATTCTTGAAAACTGTTTTATAAACTTTAAACATAAAATAATAAGTCTTCTAAACCCCAGGGACCACTTCTGTAATTTCCTTAAACACATCCCAAACCCCCCCGTCGATCACCTTACTCCGGCCGATCTCTGGCCAACACTCCGGCGAAGCCAAACGACTACATTTAGCCAATTTCAACTCAATCAAATGCTGCCGACAGCGTCGCGTGGATGACTCGAACCTGAGACCCACACCAATTTGAATATTACAATTGAATCGAGTGCGATTTAGCCACCTAACCCACTTCGGCCGACCAACCACTACAAATCGCACTAACACTCTATGATATTCAAATTAATCGAACAAGATCGGCTATAAAATCATTCCTAACCTGTCTATACACTTAAACTCATCTGAAAACACACACACACACAGATTGATCTTCACCACTGTCGCGGTTGTTATTTGCAGGGATGATCATCATTTCGAACACAATACGGGTAATGTAATACACCTAGACACTCGATTTATCATGGGGAACAAAAGCCCCATGATTATAGAGGTTAACAGGATCGAATTCGGGGTCAATTTGACCCAAATCGAATTAGGGTTCTTGGGGAAATTGGGGAAATTGGTTAACTGAGTTTAAATGAAATGGAAACCAATTCTTACCGCGGCTTAGAGCCTTGGTTTACTGGTTTGTGTGTTGTGCTTGTGAACCGGAGGTCAGGGGTTCGAACCCTGCCCCCAACATTATTTTTTTAAATGCCTTTTTAAGCATTTTAAAAATACACAAAAATTACCAAAAATTATAAAAATAATTTTTAAGAACTTCTTTTATTTTAAATACCTTTAAATGATTTTCTGTAATTTATTTATTTAAAAATACCTTAAATAAAATTTATAAAATAATATTTAAAAATATTATAAATAACCATTTTTATAAAAATAGACTTTAAATGATGATTTAAAGTATTAATCATTAATTGGACACCATATTATTTTTAATGGATAAATTATAATAATTGTGGAAATTTAATTCTTTAAAAACCTTATTCATTTACTTAAATAATTATTACATATGTTATAAATTATAATCCTTAAAAAAAGTGGATTTTTAATGATAATCAAATCATCAAAATTATATATGGATGTTATATTATTTATGGATTTATCCTAATAATATAAATACAAAGTAGATTTTTATAAATTTAAATATTTAAAAAATCTTACAAAAATTAAATATAAACTTACGTGTTTAAATGACGTCTACAATTTATTTAGAATATAATGATATGTTAAAATCATTATTAAACTAATTAAATGTTATATAAATCATTAATAATTAAATGATTTAATGTTTATAACAAATCCCAGAAAACCGAACCATAGATCAATTGAACACCAGGTTCAAGATCTAACTTATTTAGGTTATGGATTTGTAAATATTTGCTTATGTGAATTATAATTCCTTAGCAGGAATTTACTAGCTTGTCAACAACACAAAGGACTGAGGTGAGTTCGTAATTGTCCCCCTTTTTAATGATTTAAATATTTTGGGGCTGGAATACATGTCGTGATTGAAATTTCAGATTATTTTGTGAGTTCTCGTGTTTCCCTTTTACTTTGGTTTTGGGATGATGCATGCTCTTTTAAGCTGGAACTTTTAATTGTGATATTATCATACTGTTCTTGGGATGAAACATGCCTTTTTGTTTTATGAACTATGATGGTGCTTTGCTTGATGCTTGTGTGTGGGATAATGAGTTCACCTTATAAAAGGGTTCCGACAGGCTATCCATATGCAAATAAACTATGATACATGGACAAATTCAATGTGAAGGATTTGTTGGGCTTGTACTTAGTAGGTATGTGGGATAGCGGGTTCACCTTATAAAAGGGTTCCGTATCTTCACAAAGTAAATCTTTCTTTGGATGATAATTGACGATTTATCATTGTGTTTATTTATGAACTCACCAACCCTGTGTTGACACTTGATTTTACATGTATTCCAGGTATCTACTAGGAGCTTATGGATATGCACATAGGATCATATAAGAGCTCCAGATACATATTGGTTATTAATAAGACATGATTAGACGTATTGTTAAGAAACAATATATATATTTATTTCCGCTGCGTATAATATTTAATACTCTGATTATTAATGAAATGGTTATCTAAAACTTATCATATAGATAACTGCATCTCATGTGTAACTACTGTGTTCGATCCTGTTTGCTCACCCCTCCGTGATAGATTCCAGACCCGGAATTTGAGGGTGTGACAGATTGGTATCAGAGCCATTGGTTATAGTGAGTTAGGAATTGCATCTAGCCTATAGCCACACACAATAGTTGCACAAAGTAAATTGCCTTAGTTAGAGATTGACTAAGATTAAGAAGTTATATGTTTAAACTTAGATACTTGTTTCCTTAGTACTCGTGTCTTGCTGAATTTAATCGAAAAACCAGTTTTCTTAAATTCAGAGCAAGATTCTGATTGTCAAAGTTCGATATGAGTTCATTTGGGAATGAGAGGACGAAATGATATACAAGTATTCTAACTTGTTCAAAAAAAAATGTTGCGAGTACATCTTAATTTTCGGGACGAAAATTCCTCTAACAGGGGGATGATGTGACAACCCGAAATTTTTTTTTTTTTCGTGATTTAATATAAAGTTTATGTGATTTTACAAATTAGTTTTTGTATTTTTATTATTATTTAATAATAATGTTAATAATAATAAAAATAATGACAATAATAATAATAATAATATTATTATTATTATTTAAAAATAATAATGTTAATAATGATAATAATAATAATAATGAAAATATTATTATTAATAATAATTTACAAAATTTATTAAATTGATTTAATAAGTCCAGGGGGTGAATTGTAATTCTTGAAAACTGTTTTATAAACTTTAAACATAAAATAATAAGTCTTCTAAACCCCAGGGACCACTTCTGTAATTTCCTTAAACACATCCCAAACCCCCCCGTCGATCACCTTACTCCGGCCGATCTCTGGCCAACACTCCGGCGAAGCCAAACGACTACATTTAGCCAATTTCAACTCAATCAAATGCTGCCGACAGCGTCGCGTGGATGACTCGAACCTGAGACCCACACCAATTTGAATATTACAATTGAATCGAGTGCGATTTAGCCACCTAACCCACTTCGGCCGACCAACCACTACAAATCGCACTAACACTCTATGATATTCAAATTAATCGAACAAGATCGGCTATAAAATCATTCCTAACCTGTCTATACACTTAAACTCATCTGAAAACACACACACACACAGATTGATCTTCACCACTGTCGCGGTTGTTATTTGCAGGGATGATCATCATTTCGAACACAATACGGGTAATGTAATACACCTAGACACTCGATTTATCATGGGGAACAAAAGCCCCATGATTATAGAGGTTAACAGGATCGAATTCGGGGTCAATTTGACCCAAATCGAATTAGGGTTCTTGGGGAAATTGGGGAAATTGGTTAACTGAGTTTAAATGAAATGGAAACCAATTCTTACCGCGGCTTAGAGCCTTGGTTTACTGGTTTGTGTGCTGTGCTTGTGAACCGGAGGTCAGGGGTTCGAACCCTGCCCCCAACATTATTTTTTAAATGCCTTTTTAAGCATTTTAAAAATACACAAAAATTACCAAAAATTATAAAAATAATTTTTAAGAACTTCTTTTATTTTAAATACCTTTAAATGATTTTCTGTAATTTATTTATTTAAAAATACCTTAAATAAAATTTATAAAATAATATTTAAAAATATTATAAATAACCATTTTTATAAAAATAGACTTTAAATGATGATTTAAAGTATTAATCCATTAATTGGACACCATATTATTTTTAATGGATAAATTATAATAATTGTGGAAATTTAATTCTTTAAAAACCTTATTCATTTACTTAAATAATTATTACATATGTTATAAATTATAATCCTTAAAAAAGTGGATTTTTAATGATAATCAAATCATCAAAATTATATATGGATGTTATATTATTTATGGATTTATCCTAATAATATAAATACAAAGTAGATTTTTATAAATTTAAATATTTATAAAATCTTACAAAAATTAAATATAAACTTACGTGTTTAAATGACGTCTACAATTTATTTAGAATATAATGATATGTTAAAATCATTATTAAACTAATTAAATGTTATATAAATCATTAATAATTAAATGATTTAATGTTTATAACAAATCCCAGAAAACCGAACCATAGATCAATTGAACACCAGGTTCAAGATCTAACTTATTTAGGTTATGGATTTGTAAATATTTGCTTATGTGAATTATAATTCCTTAGCAGGAATTTACTAGCTTGTCAACAACACAAAGGACTGAGGTGAGTTCGTAATTGTCCCCCCTTTTTAATGATTTAAATATTTTGGGGCTGGAATACATGTCGTGATTGAAATTTCAGATTATTTTATGAGTTCTCGTGTTTCCCTTTTACTTTGGTTTTGGGATGATGCATGCTCTTTTAAGCTGGAACTTTTAATTGTGATATTATCATACTGTTCTTGGGATGAAACATGCCTTTTTGTTTTATGAACTATGATGGTGCTTTGCTTGATGCTTGTGTGTGGGATAATGAGTTCACCTTATAAAAGGGTTCCGACAGGCTATCCATATGCAAATAAACTATGATACATGGACAAATTCAATGTGAAGGATTTGTTGGGCTTGTACTTAGTAGGTATGTGGGATAGCGGGTTCACCTTATAAAAGGGTTCCGTATCTTCACAAAGTAAATCTTTCTTTGGATGATAATTGACGATTTATCATTGTGTTTATTTATGAACTCACCAACCCTGTGTTGACACTTGATTTTACATGTATTCCAGGTATCTACTAGGAGCTTATGGATATGCACATAGGATCATATAAGAGCTCCAGATACATATTGGTTATTAATAAGACATGATTAGACGTATTGTTAAGAAACAATATATATATTTATTTCCGCTGCGTATAATATTTAATACTCTGATTATTAATGAAATGGTTATCTAAAACTTATCATATAGATAACTGCATCTCATGTGTAACTACTGTGTTCGATCCTGTTTGCTCACCCCTCCGTGATAGATTCCAGACCCGGAATTTGAGGGTGTGACATGCTTGATGAATCTGGATAATACTATGATGTGAACTTGGGGTAGGTAAAGCTAAGGGTGAACATGCAAGGCAAATTACCATTACGGGTGCACACGTAATTGCAATTCGCCGTGCATGAGAAGTCTGGCTAATCTTACCATGAGGTAACGATCATGAGTATTACAAGTTCCTATTCTATACCCTAGGGTGCTAGGATCATAATTCTAGTAAGACCTTGTTAAGGGTAACAAAACATTACTAACACTTGCTATTACTTAAGTCCTGTCCTACTTAGAGCCTTCATGGTATTTCCAATCATGACATTAATTTTATCATTTAAGAGACATTCCTCCACTTAGTATTTCAGTAACTGAGGAACTGATTGAATGCTTAGAATGAAAGTGGACTACAGGAAATATAGAAGTGTGATGATACTCTCTATACATACATTACGTTATTCTTTGGGATGATGCTAAGGAAAATTAGGATGTCGTATAACCGGTTTAAGCACATTCTTAAGGTTATTGAGGTGAGTTCAAAGCCTTGGTGATTGAGTACTATTACTTAATGAATGAAATGCAAAAGTTAGAATTGTAATTCTAAAATCGTGCAATGGTAGGGTTAGGTCGTGCTCTTTATACTGACAAACTCCATGAATTGACAAAGCTGATGTCATACCTTATGACATTAGACCAAATAGAATTAAGAAGGACACTGGGAAAATCTAGTGAGTAGTAGAAAGAAGTTGGAGGGTCGAACAAGCAATCTAGTGGTAAGGTAGACAAGAATGCCAATATTGTGAACCTAGCTATGTTGGTTGATACGATTAAGCTAACATGCGTTAAACAGGAACATTAAGAAGGTTGGAGTTCCGACCATTACCATAAAGTGTGCCCTAGGTCGATTAGGACCCCAGGACAAGTTAGAAACAATCAGAATTAGGAAATGGCTATAGCTAGAAAGTAAGAACAGTTAAATTATGGAAATAAAGGTCATATAAGTCAAGGTAATACATCACGCGGTCATACATTTACGACTGAAGCAAGCCACATTCGACAAGACTAAATGTTGTTACATGTACGTACCTTATCATCAATAGCTACACATCTATTTGATATCAGGGTTGATAATAAGCTTTGATTCTTCTGGAATTATTCTTGAACTTAGCATTAACCCTAGTTGCTTAGAAATTATTTACTCGGTTGAAATGACCAATGGTAATAATTAGAGGTTACACAAAAGTTGTAACACCTCGTAATTTTTCGATCAATAAAATTTAATTTTATAAATAAAAGAGTATAGCACGTTGATGTTAATTTCAAATAATTACAATAATAACATTAATAATAATAATAATAATAATGATAATGACAAAAATGATAACAATAATAAGAATAATAATGAAATATAAGTTTACTTATATTAAATTTCATAATTAATAATTTTTTTTTATATGAGATAATAACCATCTAAAAACCTCAGGGGTTAAATTGTAACTTATTTTAAACTGAATCAAAATCTTAGTTTCAGTTGACAATTGATACAAACTTCGGGGACCCATTGTGTAATTTGCAAAAACACACATCACCCCACCTCCATCTTTTCTGATTCTTTTCTTCCCACCATCGACAGCATGTCTCCATCTTTTCTGATTCTTTTCTTCCCACCATCGACAGCAACATGCCACAAAATCAGGCACTACAAATTTGAATATTCAAAGGCATTAACAATGTTTGGTCATATAATAACCAACCCAACCCCCTATTCGGTTCCCTCACATTCGAAATCTAACAAACCTCCACCTCTTTCTCGACTCAACCATCGACGACTTACCCTCCGGCTTACGCAAAGCCAGCAGCTCTTCCCTGATCAGCCAGCAGCAGCCCATCGTCCCCATCGCAGACTGCCCAGCCTCTTTCTCGCAACTTTCAGTTTGTGACACCCACTTCCGGCAGCCTAGACGTCAACCGTTGTACTTGGACGAACGACGCTTAACTGACGACTCTCCTTCTCTTTAGCCATGAGCCTGTCAATTGGTATTCTCTCCGGCGATCGCGAGAACCAACCGAAACAACCCCGTTCGGTACGATCCTTATATTCCTTTACTCATGATTCATTACGGTTTCGAGAATTCGGGTTACGGTTTTCGCGTATGATTGTGTACGGGTATAAGGGTATGGTAATCTTGTGGTATTCTTTTTCAATGGCCTGCGATGTGTATGTATGTATACGCATGCTTCTGTGAATATATATATGTATGTATGTGCAGCCCGTGAATATATAATGTATGCATGTGCAGCCCGTGAATGGATATATATGTGTGTGGTTGCTCATATGTATATATATGTTAAAAATGTTTCTGCGCTGAATTAATTGTATCTATATTTGTATATATATGCTTGTATATATGCAGCAGTGTGTATATATGCAGCAGTGTGTATATATAGTGCGTATGTGTGTGTGTCGAGAAACAAAACACAGCAGCCGAAGGCTGCTGTGTGCGTGTATGTATATGCTGTGTATGTACATGGCTGTGTGCGTGTAGGTATACGGCTGTGTGCGTGTATGTAAATGCTGTGTATGTATATTTCTGAATGCGTGTATATATATGGCTGTATGCGTGTATGTATATTTCTGAATGCGTGTATATATATGGCTGTATGCGTGTATGTATAATTCTGCGTGCGTGTATTCTGCGTGCGTGTATGTATATGTCTGTATGCGTGTATGAAAATGAACATATATACATGTATGTGTTTTGTGTATGTATGGCAGAGTATATATACTGCGTATGTATGTATCCGTATGTATGTGCTGTGTATGTATGCATCGGTCCCAGGAGTGCTCACGGGTTGTTATAAATTGGAAGATGTTTGTGTTGGTGTTTCGGTCAATTGGGTTGAGAGTCGGAATGGGTGTTTGTGTCCGTGAGTATGATATATATGTATGTTCCTGCCTATATGTGAAGAATTGTAATATATATATATATATATTAAGTATAGATATGTATTTGTAAGTGGGGGTGTGGGTGCGTACTAATGAATTGTTATGTGCATCGTGAGTGTGTGAATAATATGATTGTGTGTGTTTTGTTTTATGAATTGCATGTGAACACAGGTATGAGTATGGATGTGTCAGAATTAAAGGGGATGTGAAAGCATGTGGGTATGATGCTTCAACATGTTCTTGGGTGGGTATATGATGTGCGAGTTAGTGTGCATATTATATACATATTTTGTTTAGTGTGGCTTTGTGCATGTGGTTTGGGTGTATGCTAAACCGTGCATGGAATTTGGGTGGGTTGTGCATAGGGAGTTTTAGTGACATTTTTATTGAGTGGGTTGTGTATCATATGTACATCATATGTAACATGTATACTATGCGTGTATTGTAAGTAATGCACCTTCAAATACGTATGCGTATGTTTTTAGCACATTCTTTATGTGGAGTATTATATATATATATATATATATATATATACATATATATATATATACACTATGTGCGAATAATAGGTATTATGTAATTGTAATAATTTCGGGTGTGTTATATTTGGGTCGTTGTACCTTGGTGTTACATTATTGTGTGCTTGCGTCCAAGTAGGGAAATATCGATAATCGACATCGAACCGTAACCGAGATGTGAAACGCGAAACCGTACGACTCTTATATTGTAATTAATAATTAATATTAATTATATATACTGAATGAAACACAGGTTAACTGGAAACCCGATCTTTTGTGTTTACATTTACTTGTTGCTCTACACTCGAGGTGAGTTTCACGGCCCCTTTTTACTTTCTTTCCTTTTTGGGGGAGAAAACATGCAAACATATTTTATGAATGGTTGCCAGTATTATTGATATCACTTGTTACGTTAGTGCAAACACATAACATGTCCTCACACAATCGAACCGTTAGTAATGGGATTAGCGAGGTAATTTTGAGTAGTACTACTGGGTCTGACAAACCCCGCCCGGCTAGTCGCGCTAGCTTGATTGGAGGTCAAACGGGTGCATAATTGACCTAACACATTGTCATGGTCTTGCGAGACATGACGGGATACAACAAACACATATAGGACGTAAACAGTCAGCTTCGGTTCGAAACGCTAAGTAACAAGAACAGAGGCTAGCTACCTAACGATATGCAATATATACTAAACCATTGAAACGCAAACTATGGATACGCTTACAAACACATTTCCTGTTGATTAAACCTGTGAACTCACCAACTTTATGTTGACACATTTTAGCATGTTTTCTCAGGTCACAGAAACGCACAAGGTTAAGAACTCAGCTAGGATGCATGCATGGCATACATCACTACTCAACTGATTCATTTGGTTAAATGTTATGGATTTTTATGGTTGAAACGCATGTTGAAACAATTTACTATTAATTTCTGTTTTCGAAACGCTTCCGCAAGAATGAAACACACATGTTTGATTTAAACAACTAATTACTTAATGTGATGTTTTGTAATTACTGTGTTTGGTGTAACTGATGCTTATCTGAGATCCTGGTGTGTCACACGCCTGACGGTAAAACCCCGTTAGCGGATTTTGAGGGTGTGACAGATTGGTATCAGAGCATTAGTTATAGCGAACTAAATGGACTTGCATCTCATTTGCATTGCATTTTAGACTATAGCTGGATTGGCATTAGTTACACACACATAGATTTCTAAGCTATGGATGCTTGAAAACTTTTACTTTAACATACGGAAAGGTTGAGTGCCTAATTCAAGTAATTTCAAACTCCAAAACCCCGATTGTTATTAATGGATTCCAAAATCTCGTCAAAGTCTGTGTCCCACCACTG
This sequence comes from Flaveria linearis, assembly GCA_024085815.1. NCBI lineage: Eukaryota > Viridiplantae > Streptophyta > Magnoliopsida > Asterales > Asteraceae > Flaveria > Flaveria linearis. The sequence goes on from CM044001.1 coordinate 127,051,158, forward strand.
AATACATGCAATGCTGGAAGAGTAAGATGCCTGTATCTCGGGGTGTTCTGTCTAGGCAAGGTATTCGCATATATCCAAATCAACCGATGGACCTGTTTACCTTACCTGGGAACCCTTGGGATGAGTATCTACTTATAGGTACGCATGTTTTAACAAAGTTGTGGTTGACTAAATACTTTGATTAGTCAACGTACTCGCTTTGATTCACGAATCAAACGAATACACTCGGAACATCTCATTTTCATGTTGAATAATTCTTGTCCTTGATTTCGTTTCCCAAAAATAACTATTCAAGGTTTGAACACCACAGCAAACTCTATCGTACTCATCATCTTCGCTAGTCTTAACAGATAGCACTCAGTACTTGACAAGGTATGTTATCACGAATGGGAGAAGCCATGAATGACCATGCAAAGCAAATTAGAATTACGGGTGCACACGTAATTGTAATTTGTCGTGCATGAGAATTCTGGTAACTCTATTAGGTGATAACAGTCATAGTCAGTACAAAATTTTCGTTTCTATACTTGGAGACATAAAGTCTCGGTTCTCATGAAACCTCACTATCGATATGCAAACAAATCCTTCATTTCTACTAGTATGTAACAGATTATTGTTATCAATAGTTGTTAATCGATAGTGACTGTCATGTATTGTGAATACGTAGAACCATGTCTGGACGAAGAATTGGACGCCCACCTAGACAAGAAAACATTAATCTAACACAAGCTGAACTCGATGCCATCATAAATGAGCGTGTTGCTGAAGCGCTTGAGGCGTTCGAACAGACCAGGAACCAAAATCAAAACAACAATATCAACCAGAACCAAAACCAAGGAGGTAAACCTCTGTCAAATAGATCTTTTGGATCAAATCCTTGATACTCTACGTAACAATCCTTAAATCATTATATGTATCCACTCATTCCAGGTCAAGCAGTCTGCACTTTCAAGATGTTCATGGACTGCAAACCTCATTCCTTCAAAGGCTCCGAAGGTGTTGTTACCCTCCTTCGTTGGATTGAGAAGCTGGAATCCGCCTTTGCAATGTGTAACTGTCCAGCAGAAAACCGTGTCAAGTATGCTTCCGGCACATTGGAAGGACCAGCTTTGACATGGTGGAACTCACAGGTCCAAACCTTAGGACTCGATACTGCTAACAGTATGCCTTGGGAAGACTTCAAGGTTCTGATGAAAGAAGAGTACTGCCCCAGGAGCGAAGTCCAAAAACTGGAGGCAGAATTTTGGAATTTAAAGATGGTTGGTTCAGACATTGAGGAGTACACGACTCGTTCACACGAGTTGGCTGCATTATGTCCTCAGATGGTGACTCCAGCCTACAAACGGATCGAAAAATACATTGATGGTCTAGCTCCTCAGATTCAGGCTAGTGTGATGGCTGCTGATCCTGTCACTATTCAGCAGGCCATCCGACTGGCTCATAAACTCACTGACCAAGCAGTGGCACAGGGCACCTTGCCTAAACGTGGCGCTGCTTCTGGTTCTTCTGATCACAAAAGGAAATGGGACGGCAATAACAACAACAAGTCTTCAAGCTCCAACAACACCCAACAACAACAGACCAAAAAGTTTGACTCTTCAAGAAGCTTCAACAATCAGAACCACAACAATTATAGCCAGGGATCGAGCAACTACGCGGGCAAGAGTCCTAAGTGTAACCGGTGCAACTTCCATCATCGTGGCCCATGTGATCGACTCCGTTGTCAGAGATGTGGAAAGATGGGTCATGCAGCCAAAGACTGCCGGGGTGAACTAATGACTCAGCAACAACAACTCCAACAACAACGACAGGGTGGAGTGACTAGAGGCTGCTATAAGTGTGGTAAGGAGGGCCACTACATGAAGGATTGCCCACAGCTAAAGAATGGAAACAAGGATAATAACGGGGGCAATGCCAAGGGTCGCGCATTCGTGATCGGTTCCGGCGAGGCAAGGGATGACCAGAATGTGGTTACTGGTACGTTTCCCCTGAATGGTTGTTTTGCTTCTATACTATTTGATACTGGAGCCGATAGGAGCTTCGTATCCTTAAAGTTCTGTAGTCTTCTAAGTGATATTCCTTCCGCCTTAGAATCCAAATATACCGTAGAATTGGCTGACGGTAAACAAATCCATGTAACACACATTCTTAGAGATTGTAAGATAGAACTCGCTGGTCATACTTTCGCTATAGATCTTATGCCTGTTACACTAGGAAGTTTCGACGTTGTGGTAGGCATGGATTGGCTCTCTAATAAGCAAGCAGAAGTCATATGTCACGAGAAGATCATACGAATCCCTGTTGGTGATGAAATTCTTACAGTCCAGGGCGATAGGAGTGGTGCAGTAATGGGTATTATCTCTTACATGAAGGCGCAAAAGTTGTTACAAAAAGGACGTGTGGCTATTCTGGCACTCGTCACCGACAAGCAGTCCGAGGAAAAGAAAATAGAAGACATTCCCGTGGTAAGAGATTTTCCAGAGGTGTTTCCATAGGATCTTCCTGGACTACCACCTCATCGCCAAGTGGAATTTCAAATCGAACTGACTCCCGGTGCAGTCCCGATTGCTAGAGCACCTTATCGATTAGCACCAAACGAATTACAGGAGTTGTCATCACAACTTCAGGAGCTTTTAGATAAGGGCTTTATCCGACCTAGCTCATCACCTTGGGGAGCCCCTGTTCTCTTTGTTAAGAAGAAGGACGGCACTTTCCGAATGTGCATCGATTATAGAGAATTAAACAAAGTCACAGTCAAGAACCGATATCCTCTACCTCGTATCGACGACTTGTTTGATCAGCTTCAGGGATCAAGCTATTATTCGAAGATCGACTTGAGGTCTGGTTATCATCAACTCCGAGTTCGTGAGGAGGACATCTCCAAAACCGCATTTCGTACTCGTTATGGTCATTACGAGTTCTTGGTCATGCCTTTTGGGTTGACTAATGCACCTGCGGTATTCATGGACCTCATGAATCGCGTGTGCAAACCCTATCTCGATCAGTTTGTTATTGTGTTTATCGATGATATACTGATATACTCTAAGACCAAGGAGGACCATGAAGAGCATCTACGATTGATCTTGGAATTGTTGAAGAATGAGCAACTGTACGCCAAATTCTCTAAGTGTGACTTTTGGATACGTGAAGTGCAATTCCTAGGTCATGTTGTTAATGAGAGGGGAAACTCATTTACCATTGGTTGAGTTCTCCTATAATAACAGTTATCATACCTCGATCAAGGCAGCTCCATTTGAAGCACTGTATGGGCGTAAGTGCCGGTCACCTATTTGTTGGGCAGAAGTTGGGAAAGTCAACTTACCGGTCCTGAACTTGTGCATGAGACGACTGAGAAGATTGTGCAGATCCGTAACCGTATGGCAGCAGCACGTGACCGACAAAAGAGTTACGCCGACAAGCGTCGTAAGCCATTGGAGTTTCAGATTGGTGACAAAGTACTGTTGAAAGTGTCACCTTGGAAGGGCGTGATTCGTTTCGGGAAACGTGGAAAACTAAACCCTAGGTACGTGGGACCGTTTGAGATTGTCAAACGGGTTGGTCCCGTAGCCTACCAGTTGAACTTACCTGAAGAACTCAGTGGAGTACATGATGTGTTCCATGTTTCAAACCTGAGGAAATGCCTTGCTGACGAAACTCTCATCGTTCCGTTAAACGAGGTACATGTTGACAAACAACTACGTTTTATCGAGGAACCAGTGGAAATTATGGACCGAGAGGTCAAGACACTTAAACACAGTCGTATCCCTATTGTCAAAGTCCGATGGAACTCAAAGCGTGGACCAGAGTTCACCTGGGAACGTGAGGATCAAATGAAATCCAAGTATCCTCATCTTTTCGTTTCAGCATCCTCGTGAACAAATTTCGGGACGAAATTCCCTAAAGTAGGGGATACTGTAACACCTCGTAATTTTTCGATCAATAAAATTTAATTTATAAATAAAAGAGTATAGCACGTTGATGTTAATTTCAAATAATTACAATAATAACATTAATAATAATAATAATAATAATGATAATGACAAAAATAAACAATAATAAGAATAATAATGAAAATATAAGTTTACTTATATTAAATTTCATAATTAATAATTTTTTTTATATGAGATAATAACCTCTAAAAAATCAGGGGTTAAATTGTAACTTATTTTAAACTGAATCAAAATCTTAGTTTCAGTTGACAATTGATACAAACTTCGGGGACCCATTGTGTAATTTGCAAAAACACACATCACCCCACCTCCATCTTTTCTGATTCTTTCTTCCCACCATCGACAGCATGTCTCCATCTTTTCTGATTCTTTTTTCCCACCATCGACAGCAACATGCCACAAAATCAGGCACTACAAATTTGAATATTCAAAGGCATTAACAATGTTTGGTCATATAATAACCAACCCAACCCCCTATTCGGTTCCCTCACATTCGAAATCTAACAAACCTCCACCTCTTTCTCGACTCAACCATCGACGACTTACCCTCCGGCTTACGCAAAGCCAGCAGCTCTTCCCTGATCAGCCAGCAGCAGCCCATCGTCCCCATCGCAGACTGCCCAGCCTCTTTCTCGCAACTTTCAGTTTGTGACACCCACTTCCGGCAGCCTAGACGTCAACCGTTGTACTTGGACGAACGACGCTTAACTGACGACTCTCCTTCTCTTTAGCCGTGAGCCTGTCAATTGGTATTCTCTCCGGCGATCGCGAGAACCAACCGAAACAACCCCGTTCGATACGATCCTTATATTCCTTTACTCATGATTCATTACGGTTTCGAGAATTCGGGTTACGGTTTTCGCGTATGATTGTGTACGGGTATAAGGGTATGGTAATCTTGTGGTATTCTTTTTCAATGGCCTGCGATGTGTATGTATGTATACGCATGCTTCTGTGAAATATATATGTATGTATGTGCAGCCCGTGAATATATATATGTATGCATGTGCAGCCCGTGAATGGATATATATATGTGTGTGGTTGCTCATATGTATATATATGTTAAAAATGTTTCTGCGCTGAATTAATTGTATCTATATTTGTATATATATGCTTGTATATATGCAGCAGTGTGTATATATGCAGCAGTGTGTATATATAGTGCGTATGTGTGTGTGTCGAGAAACAAAACACAGCAGCCGAAGGCTGCTGTGTGCGTGTATGTATATGCTGTGTATGTACATGGCTGTGTGCGTGTAGGTATACGGCTGTGTGCGTGTATGTAAATGCTGTGTATGTATATTTCTGAATGCGTGTATATATATGGCTGTATGCGTGTATGTATATTTCTGAATGCGTGTATATATATGGCTGTATGCGTGTATGTATAATTCTGCGTGCGTGTATTCTGCGTGCGTGTATGTATATGTCTGTATGCGTGTATGAAAATGAACATATATACATGTATGTGTTTTGTGTATGTATGGCAGAGTATATATACTGCGTATGTATGTATCCGTATGTATGTGCTGTGTATGTATGCATCGGTCCCAGGAGTGCTCACGGGTTGTTATAAATTGGAAGATGTTTGTGTTGGTGTTTCGGTCAATTGGTTGAGAGTCGGAATGGGTGTTTGTGTCCGTGAGTATGATATATATGTATGTTCCTGCCTATATGTGAAGAATTGTAATATATATATATATATATATTAAGTATAGATATGTATTTGTAAGTGGGGGTGTGGGTGCGTACTAATGAATTGTTATGTGCATCGTGAGTGTGTGAATAATATGATTGTGTGTGTTTTGTTTTATGAATTGCATGTGAACACAGGTATGAGTATGGATGTGTCAGAATTAAGGGGATGTGAAAGCATGTGGGTATGATGCTTCAACATGTTCTTGGGTGGGTATATGATGTGCGAGTTAGTGTGCATATTATATACATATTTTGTTTAGTGTGGCTTTGTGCATGTGGTTTGGGTGTATGCTAAACCGTGCATGGAATTTGGGTGGGTTGTGCATAGGGAGTTTTAGTGACATTTTTATTGAGTGGGTTGTGTATCATATGTACATCATATGTAACATGTATACTATGCGTGTATTGTAAGTAATGCACCTTCAAATACGTATGCGTATGTTTTTAGCACATTCTTTATGTGGAGTATTATATATATATATATATATATATACATATATATATATACACTATGTGCGAATAATAGGTATTATGTAATTGTAATAATTTCGGGTGTGTTATATTTGGGTCGTTGTACCTTGGTGTTACATTATTGTGTGCTTGCGTCCAAGTAGGGAAATATCGATAATCGACATCGAACCGTAACCGAGATGTGAAACGCGAAACCGTACGACTCTTATATTGTAATAATAATTAATATTAATTATATACTGAATGAAACACAGGTTAACTGGAAACCCGATCTTTTGTGTTTACATTTACTTGTTGCTCTACACTCGAGGTGAGTTTCACGGCCCCTTTTTACTTTCTTTCCTTTTTGGGGGAGAAAACATGCAAACATATTTTATGAATGGTTGCCAGTATTATTGATATCACTTGTTACGTTAGTGCAAACACATAACATGTCCTCACACAATCGAACCGTTAGTAATGGGATTAGCGAGGTAATTTTGAGTAGTACTACTGGGTCTGACAAACCCCGCCCGGGCTAGTCGCGCTAGCTTGATTGGAGGTCAAACGGGTGCATAATTGACCTAACACATTGTCATGGTCTTGCGAGACATGACGGGATACAACAAACACATATAGGACGTAAACAGTCAGCTTCGGTTCGAAACGCTAAGTAACAAGAACAGAGGCTAGCTACCTAACGATATGCAATATATACTAAACCATTGAAACGCAAACTATGGATACGCTTACAAACACATTTCCTGTTGATTAAACCTGTGAACTCACCAACTTTATGTTGACACATTTTAGCATGTTTTCTCAGGTCACAGAAACGCACAAGGTTAAGAACTCAGCTAGGATGCATGCATGGCATACATCACTACTCAACTGATTCATTTGGTTAAATGTTATGGATTTTTATGGTTGAAACGCATGTTGAAACAATTTACTATTAATTTCTGTTTTCGAAACGCTTCCGCAAGAATGAAACACACATGTTTGATTTAAACAACTAATTACTTAATGTGATGTTTTGTAATTACTGTGTTTGGTGTAACTGATGCTTATCTGAGATCCTGGTGTGTCACACGCCTGACGGTAAAACCCCGTTAGCGGATTTTGAGGGTGTGACAAAAGTACACGAAGATCATGTTTTTGATATAGACTTAATATCGTATGAATTGATTATCGAAGCATGAAACCAAGATAGACCATCAGGAGAAGGTGATTCGTAGGAATCCTCTAGAATTCAATGTGGGAGATCACGTTTGACTCAAAGTCTCTCCCTGGAAAGGGGATTGTATGATTTGGAAAGAAAGCGTATTGCGGATGAATCATTTGTAGTTCCATTAGAAGAACTAGAAATCGATGAACAGCTTCGTTTCATTGAAGAACCAGTAGAGATTATGGATCTATAAGTCAAAACCCTAAAACGTAGCAAAATCCCTATTGTGCGTGTTAGGTGGAATTCAAAGCGTGGACCAGAGTTTACCTGGGAACGCGAGGACCAAATGAAGAAGAAGTACCCACAACTATTCAACGATCAGCCACCTACTTCTTAAGGTATCATTTTTAAGATATCTTTTTCCTTAAATTTCGAGACGAAATTCCCTTCAACAAGGGGATGATGTCACAACTCTATCAAAACCTTACAACTCACACGTTATAAATCGTTGAATCTCAATTAACTGAACCTGATGTTCTAATTTTCGGGACGAAAATTTCTTCAACAAGGGGATAATGTGACAACCCGTGTATTTCAGGCTAACACTGTTCCGACTGTTTTTGTTATCATTACTATTTGTCAACGTTATTTGACATTATTAATAGTTCATAAACTAAATTATTATTAGTACATATTTATAATTAAAGCAAAAACAATTAAACATAATAATAAAAATAATAATAATAATAATAATATGATTATTAATAATTTGTAAGAATTATTAAGAAAATAAACAATTATAAAAAAATTGGATTTAAAGTCCAGGGATTGTTTTGTCATTTCTGAAACTGTAAAAGAAAACATTTAATTATAAAATGATAACTACTGAAACTACAGGGACCATTTGTGTAATTTTACAAAACCCAAACCCCCGCCCACTGTTTCCCCTCGTTTCGCCGGCGACACCTCCGGCCGACCGCCGAAGCGGCTCCGGCCACCTTGCATAGCTATTTTTAAACTATTTTAACCCTAAAAACCGGTCCCGAACATTTCTAGAACAAAAATCGAACACATGACCCACTTCAATTGTAAATAAATATGAGTGCGATCGATCTAATCCAACTACTTTCACTTTCGGCCGAACAACCTGGCCACGATCGCCACTAACACATATAATAATCCAATTAATCGAGTATAAATAGTCATCGGTCTGTTCTTAATCGAATACACCTCTCAATTCAATCTGAAACATACAAAAACCTCGAATTCGATCACCATCTTCTTTCGGACCTGCAACCTACCCGAAGGCTGTCTTCCAAGCAATTTTAACATCAATTGATTGAGGGCTTTGCATCAAGAACAGTTCCTAAAGCTACCCATGAAATTAATTCGATTAATTTCATTGTTTACTCACCCTGTGATTCATAAAAACCCGCGGTTTGCTCGACGACGTGTTCACCTTCAATTCGAACATATACAGGTAATTGAATACATCTAAAGACTCGATTTAACATAGGGATTAAAAGCCCTATGATTCGGATTATTAACAACATTGAATTGATGATCAATTTGGATGATGTTAAATTAGGGTTTATAAGGGAATTGGGGGTTTTCTTTGATTGTGCTTTTAAAACTGTAAACTGATTCATATCGCGGCTTAGAGCCTTGGTTCACCGGTTCTGTGCTTCCTTGCTAACCTTGAGGTCCCGGGTTCGAACCTGGCCAACCTCACAATTTTTAAAAGGTTTTTGGACTTTAAAAAAATATACAAAAATTCCTAAAAATATAAAAATAACTTTTATAAACTTCCTTATTTTAAAAATTATCTAACTATTTTCTGGAAATTTATTTCTTGTAACAATTTAATAAATTTATATATAATATTATTAACAAATGTTATAATTAGTTTATTTATGTAAAAATAAACTATAAACAGTTGAAATCATGAAATTATTATTATTACTTGTATTTTAATATATATATGTGGGAATATAATACTAGGTATTATATAACGTATATAATGCGGATATATAGATAACCGACACCGTAACCGAGTCATGAAACGCGAAACCGTACGATCTCATTATTGGTATTTAATATTAATTGAATATTAAATGAAACACAGGTTAACCGAAACCTTAACCGTTGCTCGAGCATTATTTCTCTACTGTGCAATCAAGGTGAGTTTCACGGCCCCATTTTACTTTCTTTCCTTTTTGGGGAAGAAAACATGCAAACACTATTTTTGTTATGGTTGCCAGTATTATTGATATCGCCTGTTATGTTAGTGGAAACGCATTTGAAAGTCCTTACAGTATCAAACCGTTAGTAATAGATTAGCGAGGTAATTTTGAGTAGTACTACTGGGTCTGACAAACCCCGCTCGGGCTAGTCGCGCTAGCTTGATTGGAGGTCGAACGGGTGCTAAATTGACCTAACGATTGCCACGGTCGGTTAAGACGTGGTGGAAAGGCACTAAACACACACAGTCAGCTTCGGTTTGAAACACTAAATAACTTGTTTATAGGCTCGCTACCTATCGATATGCTTTATATACTAAACCATATGAAACGCTTTCTGACACATTTCTTGTTGATTAAACCTGTGGACTCACCAACTTTATGTTGACAAATTTTAGCATGTTTTCTCAGGTCACAGAAACGCACAGGGTTAAGCTAGGGTGCATTCATGGCATACATCACAACTCAACTGATCTATTTTGTTGAACGTTATTGATTCTTATGGTTGAAACGCATGTTGAAACGATTCACTGTTGATTTCTACTTTTGAAACGCTTTCGCAAATCTGAAACACTCATGATTGATTTAAAAGTCTAATTACTTAATGTGATGTTTTGTAATTACTGTGCCTGGTGTAACTGATGCTATCTGAGATCCTCGTATGTCACACGCCTGACAGTAAAACCCCGTTAGCGGATTTTGAGGGTGTGACACTTTATGAAGTGTTTTAGGTATTTCGATCTGTTTTAGCTAGATTTTCCATTAGAAATGAAATAAAGTAAACAAACGAACAGACATGATGTTACTCATATAGAGTAAGTACGTACCCCTGATATGTGACATATGTGCTTATACTTGTTGAGAAGTAGAAGCATTTGTTGCCTCTCTAGTTCATGGTAGGCGGTGACTTGATATGCTTCAAGTTGGTTAACTGGAAATCTTGTGCCCACTGGAAATGAAAAATTAGAGAAGAGATAAGAGGATGAAGTCAGGTGAGGAAGGAAGATATGAAAGATGAAGTTAATCAGGAATTGAATACTGAAGGGGATCTTGAGTGCAGGCTGATGAACATGAAGTATGCATATCTGTGTGCCTCCAGAATTTTGTAGCGCCCATGGCAGAGTTGACTGATTCAAGTCTTTCCCCACAGCAACATAAAGCTTGTCTTCAGTAGGTGTTTCCACAACAGGATACCTGATCCTTTCCACGGCCATCTCAAATCAATATCAATATAATATGTTATAATATGCTGGCCCTGCAATTGAATAACAGCATGTATGAATTAGAAGACAGATTAGTTGTTGAAAATGAAAAGGCAGACGGAAGATGCGAATGAATGAATGCATGCATGACAATGCATACAGCAGCAGGGTATAGTACCTACCCTTGTTGAACAAAGTCATCCACAATTGAACTGAAACTTCATCACCTGATAGTTAACCTGAATTTGAAGATAATAAACACACAGGGAAGGATAATATATATATATATATATATATATATATATATATATATATATATATATATATCTATCATCATGCATATACGAGGAGGATGATGAGATCGACATTGAAATGGAAATCGATGTTATCGAAAAGTTGCCTTGATGGAATAGAAAAGGGCTTACTTATTTAACAACAAAGAGGTCCTCGTTTCCAAGATTATAGAAGATTAATTGCTATGCTTAGATTTCTTTGGATTAGTAGCTGGGCGAAGCTCAAAAGGTTTTATTTGGAAGGATTCAAAAACTTTTAGAGGCTGTTTGGCAGCCTCTTAATCAGCCTCTTAATCAGCCTCTTAATGGTTCAGATGCTGAATGGTTCAACACTTAATGGTTCAGACTGTTTGTTTTACGAGCAAATGTCTGAATGGTTAAGAAATTTGCCTCTGAATGGTTAAGCATTATACTAATGCTGAATGGTTAAGAGGTCTAATGCTGAATGGTTAAGACCTCTTATCTGAATTGGTCAGACATTTGTCTTTGAATAGTTAAGCAATACACTAGCTCTTAATGGTTCAGACCTCTTAATGGTTTAGCACTTAATGGTTCAGACCTCTTATTGGTTCAGCACTTAATCATTCAGATACTGTCAAACAGCCCCTTAATGTTGATAATATAATAATTGGTGTTTGGCCTCTAGCATCTTGTTAGATGGCTCTTGGTTGTATCCTTGGTGTTTTAATAGAATTTTGTTGTTCAAAAAAAAAATTTATTTGACAGTGACAACTAACAAATACATACGCTCGAGAAACTACACATGCAATTTCCTTCAACCATTGTTTGTGATTAATTAATTACTTAAGTATTGCCTTGCAAAATGGTCATCTGAATCTTCTCAACTCGTGTTTTTGTCTTTCACATTTCTATCTTCCATACATTTTTAACTCGGTGTTAATATTATGAGTTGTGGTCTAAAATTTCAACTTCACTTAGGCGTCACTAACTTTACATTCTTCACACAACAACATATTTTTTTCAAACTTTAATATTACCCCCCTCACCCTCTAAAGCAACAATCAAGGCCGGTCCAATAGTATTATGTGCCCAATAGTATTGTGGACCCAAGCTAGGGCTTTGGGCCTCCCACAACTAGAGGACCTCCATTTTGACCCAAACCGCCAAACCCCAAGGCTTTTAGCCCAAGTCAGAGATATGTTTAATTGGTCATCGACGTTTTTCACTTCATTCTTATTCCTCAGCCCTCAAACGCCCCCAAAATCTGAAATCCTCATTCCCTAATGAGCGATCGATCTTCACGACTTTTCGGTTTCACTCTCTGACTCTCGAGATCATCAAGCGGCACAAGGCTGCGACTTTTAGTTTTCGACAGCTTCAAGTATGGTTGCGACTGCGACTCTGTGAGTAGTTCGACCCCTTCAATTCGATAGCCTCAATTCGAGATTTTGAGTAATCACGGTCGATCCCTTCTGGCTTCTGCGGTTAGCGGTTCTGTTCTGCTGCTTCTGCCGGACTGCCCTAGTGCGGCAGTGCCCTTCAAGGCTTCAATTCGACAGCCTCTGCAGTAAGCGCAGTCAAGATTTCGAGTATTCGACAGCCTCAATTTGATTTTTGATTCCAATTCGACCCCTTCTGCCCGATTTTAGATTTGTTTCTGATTTCAAATTGCTCCCTTTATCAGGTTAGTTTTCTACCTTTTTTTGTTTCTTATTGATTTGCTCAATTGCTCCCTTCATCAGGTTTGTGATTTGTTTGAATGTTTCTGATTTAGTGATTTGATCTTTATGAAAGGGAAAGTGGTTTGTGATTTGTTTCAAATCACAGGCTGTGTCAAACTCTTTGATAAACCTCATGTGAGGGCTTGATTCAGGTTATATGGTTGTGTATTGAAATTAAACTATTGATCTGCTCCCTCAGGTTAGTTTTCTACTTTTTTTGTTTCTTACTTACTCAAGTGATTTAGTGATTTAGTGATTTATTTGCATTTGATTTGATTATTAGTTTTCTGTTTTTAGATTAGTTTATTTCATTATCTCATTGCTTGAATCTGATGACTTGATTAGTAATTAGTTTTACATACTATAACTAGGAATGTAACTTGGTTCATTGGTTGCTTAGAAGTTAGAATCTATTAGTTTATTTTTACCGGTCCCAAGCCCTGATAAAGGAGGAGGGTTTATATAAATATTCTTTTAAGGGCCTCGTATTTTTTGTTCGCTTTGGGCCTCCAAAAACGTTAAGCCGGCCCTTGCAACAATCATCTTCTCCTTTCACCCTATTAATGCGTTACCGGGCGAGAGTAGTGTTTAATGCTCGTTAAGGGCCACATCACCGGTAACGTCCCGGATTGGAATGTATATCGTAAAGCCTAAGTACATGAGCCATTATACTATATATTAAACTTCAAAGTCAGTTTCTATAGTAATTGTGTACAACTAGTCTACCAAAGTGTATAAGTGTTTGCTGCATAGTTTTTTTACTTTTTTTCAGATTTAAGTTTATGTTAAATAAAGATCATTATGATGTGATAACAAGCGTCGGTGTTTAGGGCGCTCCAGCTTCACACCTACCACCAAAGTTCGAAACAAAGACCTTAACTCTATTTTGTTGCTTTATTTTTCGTTTCCTTTTACATAGTTAAACAATAGAAGCATGGCATTTATTGTGTTATTTGTTATAAGAATAAGAAATATATATATACTAGTAAGAATCCCGCGCGATGCTAAGGCGGTAGGGAAAATTTACAATGTGTTTTTCATATTTATTTGCATTCAATGTGCTAAGAAAATGAAATAACTTTTCAATTTGAAGTGATATGAACAAACTTTTAACTGTATACATGTAGAAACTTAATTTTAAATGATCATACAATGTAATTTGATTGTTAAGCTATCCTTAACCTTTGTTGCACCCATTTGCACCGCCAACCACCACTCACGGGTAGCAGTATTACAACGCCCTTTCCACAATGACATATATCATATTGTTCACGGTTTATGATCAAAATCATACCTCCGATAAGGCATGCTCAGCCATGTAACACGTAGCACAGGAAAAGAAATGAAAAATAGAACCAAGAACCTGACAAACCTTTCTAAAAACCTTTATGCATGAAAAGTTTTTGAACGAAGTACAGTTTCGGAACGTATACATGAGTTTGATCTAGATAAATTGCGCACCCACCCTAGAAGCAAAAGTGTATAGAAATTAGTCACAAGATTCTTTAGCATCAAGCAGATGCTTACCGAAAGATCAAAACATAATACAAAGGCCTAAATTTTGTAATTAACACAGCACCACAACTAAATAATGCACTACAAATTTAACAATGGTTGAGCCCCACCTGGTTATGTCGAATCTAAATGGAGCAAATGTGAGCATGATGAGCAAAATCACATCTACAATGATAGATTCGATTCATCTTCCAAACAAGTAACAAGATCAACTGTAGAATTGAATCATTTGAACCTTCATTTCAGTGTGTGGCTCACACAAAATGATACAATGCATACCTTCTGCCATAACTTCGGTGGTTGTATGATCATTTACTATAGCAGCGTGGTAGCATCACTTCTTTTTATTTTGCACTCTACGTGATGTGTATTTTTCTCTTATGAGAGCGTAAACCTGAGTTATTAAGGTTGAGTTAATATATGGAAACAAATTATTAGTAACATTAGTTCTTTTTAGTTGTCAAAAATAATATAAAAGAAGGAAAAAAAGCCTGTAGACTTTGTGCTTATTCATAAACCTGGACTTTATTTTTGCATAACTATATCCTTTAACTAATTAACACTCAGCAAAAATACCCTACTTAGAATAAAGTGCTTAAACTTATAAAAGTTCAACTAAAAGTTCTTTATATTTAGCATGATCAAATCCATAAACTGTATAAGGACCTTGTAGTTCAGCTTTATAAGTTGGGATAAAGTCTATGACTTATGTAGGAATTAAGCAAAAGCATGTAGTTTTTTTTTTTTTTTTTTGTTTGTTTGACAACTGCCCCAAGAAGGATAGAGTGGGTACAAACCATTTTGCATTCTTAAAAAGTTTACATGCTTTGATGACAGATAATTATCAAAGTATAGACCATAAAACTTTCTTGAAATACTTTCCTGATGTGTTTTTAAAACGGAGGTGTTAAACTAATCTTCTAAACATATGCAAACCATTTGCCTTTCTTTCCAGGGCCAACGCTCTTTAATAATACTCTTCCTTTAAAGACTCAATACCAGCCTTTATTCTCTGCCTAGAAACTGAGAGTTAGTATGGAAGAAAGGACAAATGAGTTACATAAAAGAAGTTTGTGATTAAATTTCCGGCAGCAACTGCATTGAGTAGGACACAATACTTTGGTTAATATGAATATTCACAAATGTTTGTAAATTGTTTTTGCAACTCTTTTCAGATACGCTATTTAAGATAATAAGACAAGTTGGTCAATTACATTTTATAAGGAAACACAATAAGTATGGAACAATAAGCCCAGGTTTCTATAAGACAAGCATAAACTTCTATATAACTTCCGATCAATGGTTATAGATTTCAGTTGCTCATTCTCTAGCATTAACTTTTATATTTCATCAGTTTTTGCTTATGACAGATGCTATAATTTTAAGTAGAGCTGAACGTATAAATAAAAAGATTTTCATAAAATCAAAAAGGATTGTACCACAGGATATGACAAGAGATGCAAAGTTTAGCCAATTAAAATCGACGAAATATGAAGACTGGCATCCATCAAGATGTATAGCATAAAACTATGATAATAAAGAATACAAATAAGTCAAATTTGCGGCATAAATAATATGTCAACAACCTACTTCTTGTTTAGAAAAATGAAATTATATTGGTCATTCATCAAAAGATATAGCATTAGCATTTAAATTTCATCAGCTTTTGCTTGGGGAGAATATATCTTTTCCGCACTTTCTAAAATCTCATCCAATTACCACGTCCAACACCCATGCAATAATAATATCACTTTTTTTATTATAAGACATGATTATTTAAATACATGCACCTAGAAGTGCAGTCTCTAATTCATCTATAGAGTCTTCATTGTCAAATAGATTTCTGCCTTATCTCGTGTTGTCTTCTTTTTCATCTCTCTGTTTATGACCAGCAAACCGGTTCCCAATATGAAGTTTATCACTTTCATTGTGAGAAACTACATAAGAAGCCATCTCAGAAGCATCACCTGACCGTGGCAATAAATCCAGTTGGCCTTCTTTAATACTATCACACACTTTAGGTGCATAAGATTAAAGCCCATGTGGCTCTGAGTCAATTGCATCTTGCCCATCAGGGGAAGTGGTGGCAACTTGGTCTAAAAAACCTCCCAAATCGTCTTCTATTACCAAAAAGATATCATGGAACCAATTTTTGAGTTTTCTAAGTGTTATGTAGCATCATCATCACTTGGTTTTGTTTGTAAATACCACAAAAGATATCATGGAACCAATTTTTGAGTTTTCTAAGTGTTATGTAGCATCATCATCACTTGGTTTTGTTTGTAAATCAACTTCAATTTCAATGCAGTCACCAGCAATGGCAGTTGCCTCATCAGATATCGCAATGAATATATCATCGGCCTTTTGGTGTTGAATATAAAAAATATCTTCTAATGATAATAACGCTAGCTTTTCTTCACCGTAGCCATCGCTGGATCTCCGACCAATGTTTCCCGCGATCGGTTTAATAACCGCTTGACATCTTCGAGGGTTTTGGACGACCACGTGATATCTAGATGATGACGACTTACACACGATGAACTGCAATGGATCGTTGATAATAAATACCATGCTTCGACATGGTTGATGTCACCGAGTAAATTAGGGTTTGTGGGGTGGGGAATGGAATCGGGTAGGTGGTTTGACTCGGGGTTTTCAATGACCATAATTGCTGATTGAATGCAGGCCGGCGTCACTCTAGCATAATGGGGGAGACGGCCGGAAACTAGCAGAGAAGCACTCAACAGGCGCGTCTTACAAATTGGCTGAAGTTCCTAGTTTACCCTAGGGTTTTTTTTATATAGTAGAGATAAATTAGTTTTTCTATTAAAAAAGATAATATTATACAAGATATGCAATAAACAATCTAAGCTAATCTTAAAAAAAGATTTTTTTTTACATATTTTCCTTTATTAAGATCATAAATTACAAACTTCCCCAAGCTAAAAAATCAATTACGTATTTCCCCAAGCTAAAAAATCAATTACGTATTTCCCCAAGCTAAAAAATCAATTACGTATTTCCCATTTCTAAAACATATATATTGCATATTTATCTATTTCATTAAAATTTAACCTATTAACCGACTATTTTACCTTGTTTTTACTAAGAGATTTTACATATCAGTGTTTTATTATTATAGTAAGTGAAAACTGTTAACAATTATGTTTTGTATATAGAGATATTACTTTGATTATCGGTTGTTGTTGTTATGAAATGAAGTTTTTAAAAACACGTAATTTTGTTGTTTTTATTTAGATAGAAGACTCTAACTTGAAAAAAACATATAATTAGTGGTCTTAGGATATGAAATGTGTAAAAATACTTTAGTCAAAATACGAGTACAATAATTATTTAATAAATAATTTCACTAAAACGGGTACATATGTAATATATATGTTTTAAAAGTGAAAAATGTGCATTCGATATTTTCACTTGGGTAAATAGATAACACTTTTTGAAACAAAATTTTCTACTCTAATAAAATGGTAATGAAAGACGACACATAATTCTCATTAAAAATTTTATGTTTCTATCTCATATTAAATAATTACATTAATTACTAATTATTTTATTTAATTTTTAATTAATTTTTTATAAATTTTTATAAATTAAGAAACCCATCTTTTTATTTACGTTATTTTTAAGAAAATATTTTTTATAAAATAAGAATCTTTCTGTAAAACAACAAACTTTTTTAAAAATACAAAGTATTTAAAAGTTGATGTTTTAAAAAAAATTATAAACCCAAATATTTTAAAATTGGGAAATAGAATAAGAAATTTTTAAAAATGATAGTTTTTTAAAACAATTTGTTTTGAAACAAAACATTTAGTTTTTTTTAAAGCAAAAAAGTTTAGAAATAAAAGTTTTAAAGGTTAATAGCATTTTTTATTATTTATAGTCCTTCCTCATACATAATTTCAATCATACTTTATCTTAAAATATCATTTTATAATTAATAAATTTTTACTTTATTTAATACTAATAAAACTTAATATTATAAAGTTCACAATAAAACCTTATGTTAGAAAAAATATGAAACATACCATTATAAATTAAAAATAAACACAAGTATAAATATTAGAAGTGTGTTTCTTAAAAATATATGTATAAATCACCATATAATAATAGTTTAATCATTAAATAACCAACATAGGTTAATGAGATGGATGATACATTACATTTTGGAGTTATGGTATATAGAATGTAGAAAAAGGATACGACTTATTTTAGTATTAGCAAACTTAAGGAATGAGAGAAATATTCTAGAATGAGATGCCTTTATAACTAGTCATTGTGATGATAATTTACATAAGACATATTCTACTTCAAGTAATTGTTTGCATCTGCCTCATGCCAACAACAAGTTACTTATTACTATATGCTTTCCTGCCCAAATTTTATATGACCTTTGTAATGTGGTAAAGTCAAAATATGTGTGTAATAATATGTAATAGAAGTACAGGGGTCCTAGTGTCATTCTCTTGAACTAGGAGGACTTAATGTGTCAATTAGAAAGAAAGTTTGTTAGGAGGTCGTTAAGCTTTGGTTAACCGGTTAACTAGTCGTTAATCTTGTAACTAAGGTAGAGTGGTTCATTTTGTGTGAGTTGTAATCGGAGTTATACAGTGGATTGAAGTTCTTGATTGTTTGTTCTTGCTTCATACTCGAATTCAATTGTTACTCTATAACAATTGGTATCAGAGCCTTGTTCTAGGGCTCAAAGAGGATTGATCGGAGGTAATCGAGGAAGACGACGATCGAGATGGTGTCCATGAAGTTCGATCTTGAGAAGTTCGACGGTAAAAACGACTTTGGATTATGGCGACTCAAGATGAGGGCACTACTAGTTCATTAAGGTCTGGTGGATGCCCTCACAGGTGGAGAAATGAAGATGCCCAAAGGAGTCTTAGACAAGGAGAAGAAAGAGCTGCAAGAAACGAGGAAGGACATGATGGAGAAGGCACATAGTGCCATTATACTGAGTCTTGGTGATGGTTCTTTGAGAGGTGTCTAAGGAGACCTCGGTTGCAGGGGTATGGTCCAAACTGGAGAGCCTCTACATGACTAAGTCATTGGCCAACCGCTTGTACTTGAAGAAACGGTTGTATACATTCCAGTTGGCACCTAGGAAATCGATTGAAGATCACACAGATGAATTCAACAAGTTAGTGCGGGATCTCGAGAACATTGAAGCACAACTGGAAGATGGGATCAGGCCATTATTTTCTTGACATCCCTGCCCTCATCATATGAACAATTTGTTGATACACTCATGTATGGCAGGGATACACTCTCAATGGAAGAGGTATTAGCAGCCCTTAACTTTAAAGAAGTTAAGATGAGGTCGGGGTTAGACTCTAAAGAAGAAGGTGGAGAAGGGCTGGTAATGTAACACCCGGTTTTTAATCCGGACTTGTAATCATATTATGGTTTATATTTTATAAGTAGGTTGAGTTTATGTTATATCGGTATTTAACACCGTATTTATAAGTTAATTATGAGCGAGGCGGTTAATAAAAAAATAATAATGTTAAAATTTGATGTATATGTATGTGTGCATAAGTTAAGGCGGCAAGCAACATCAAAAGAGCAGATACCTATCTTTCATTTCAAACTTATCTCAAACCCAAACACTCCCGTTTTCATCTTCGTCGAATCTTTGATCAAATCGACAAATTCGGCTCCGTTTCGGTAAGTTTTGAATGTCACGGATCAATCCTGGTATGTTATAAACTGTGTATATGATTGAATCTGATCTAATAACACGTTTAAATCATCGATTTGATCTTGTTCTTTTCTAAGTTTAAAACCGGAAAATTTGGATCCGATTTTTAGTGAAGTTTTGATAAAATAATGATTCGAAACTTTTATAAACTATGTGTACATGTTCTTTTTTGAACATGGCATGATTTGGATGATTAAAACTCAAGTTTTGAATAAGTTTTGGATCAAAAACGTTAAGAACACAACTGCTGATCTGTTTCAGGCGAATGGGCTCAGTCGCATGATTCAGTTGTGCGAATGAAGGTTTAGTCGTGCGACTGAGTGCGAATGAAGGTTCGGTCGCATGGTTCAAACGCATGGTTTAGTCGCATGAGGTCTCATTCGTACGATTGACTCCGAGTGGTTGGCTCTGTCGTACGAATGTGTTCATTCGTGTGGTTCATTCGTACGAAAGAGAGGTTCATTCGTACGAAAGAGAGGTTCATTCGCATAGGAGTTCTGTTTGAGAATAGTTTAATGAATCAAGGTTTATTGCTTTAGATATACCTTGTTAGAAGAAGGACTAGTTACCTCGTGTACGTTGATTGTTTAATTATCGTGAAGAAGTTAATAAGGTGAGTTCTAAGCCCTTTTCAAATGCTTGGTTTTAACATTCGAGCTAGCATACATACGATAATAAATGATTTGAATGTTTTAGCACCAGAATTGTAATAATGTTGTTTATACATTACTAACAGCTTGTGAGGTTGTTAGGGTAAAGTTGGGAATAATGAATGGTTATCTAAATATTGCTAATCATTACGTGTTTGGTAATGATTCCAATGGGTTAGATAGGGTTTTAAAATAAATGAAAATATAATGAAACTGGTGCTAAAAGAAAGAATATGTGGTGGGTGTGTAATTGATGTGATAATATTGGCAAAGAATAAAGAAATGAGTTTGATGTGATATAAATTTCAATAGGCCGGTTAGGGTAAGATGCCTGGGTGTAGATTGTACAGTGAAAAGAGTGATGACGATCACTGAGCTTTGTGAACATCTTGTTGTGATGACCCTAGATGATTAAATTGGCATCCTGCTGGATGAAAGATAATAGTTACAGTTTCATGTGGGAAACTGATGTCCGGTGGGACGAGTCCGGTGGGACAAAGTAAAGTTGATTATTTTAATATTGCCAATATAAACATGATTTTCCATATGGTATGATGTTGTTAATGTTTTAATAATTATTTAGAACTCACCAGTTTATCTGATGTTTTGAGTATGTTGTATGTGTGCTAGGTAAGGAAGGATCCTTTAGTAATAGAGAAAAGCAAGCTTGAGTTGGATAAGGATGCTATCCCAGGACAGTTGCTGGCATAGGATGTGGGTCATGTTAATAATGTAAAAAGGGATGTATAATCAAATACTATAATATGTAAAACATTTTATAAGTTGGGTTAATATGTAATTATGTTCAGTCTTCCACTGTAATCAAAACTCTGATACCAACTTGTAAGGCCCCGATCCCGGGCACCCTACAGTCGGTCTTTCATTGCATATATTTTAGATAAACAATGTATAAACATACTTTTAATACATGATCATAACATACGCAGCGGAATTAATAAAGAAAACATATATACATTCTCATTCATTCATAATAGTCATTACATCATTAACACGATTACAAAATACAACTTTCTTTACACTTCCTAACTTTACTATGATTGCTGGGGAGACACATAAAAACCCGAGATTTCTTAGCAATCTCTTTTATGAGAATCCTCAACAAACATAGGGCTTAACTATACTATGATTGCTGCTGATGCATATTCCTCAGCAATCATAGGGTCGTACAGCGACCTCTACCGAAATAAGAAAATATATTTTTCTTCATAAAGAAGATATTAAATTCAAAAATATATAAAGGAGATTTCTTGAGGATCTGAATAAGGTGCTGCCCGATTGTCGAGAAGCAAGCTAATTCGAAGCTCATCAACTTCTACCTGACAATGTGAGTTCTAGGACCCCTCATTTACATGTTTTTAACTGATTTTGGGGCTGGAATCACATATAAACCCTAGTTTTGTAAAAGTGTAAGTTTGACCCATTTGGGTAAATTTTGAGTAATGCGTTTATAGTGAGAAGTAGGACTTGTATATGTTTGTATGATGTCCTAGTATGAATCCCTGAGACTTGGGAGGGTAGATTTGGGCTATAAATGGGTTAAAGATGAGTTTGGGTGCGTTGGTTCGCGGCTGCTGTTCGTGATGAACTCCAGTCGCAGCCCAGTTAGGGTTATGCGACTGAAGGGCCATTCGGCCGAATGAGTGTGAGTCGATGTCCAATCGCCCGACTGAGGCTCAGACGCCCGATTGAGTCTCAATCGCACTATAGTTGATGCGACTGAGAGTTTCGGTCGCATGAGTTCAATCGCAGAGTAGTTGAGTCGTACGGTTAAGAGTTAGTCGCATATAGCCCAGTCGCATAGTGTCTAGTCGTACGGAAGGAAGTTCAATCGCACGTATGAGTACCCATTCGCATGATAGCCCAATCGCATGGCCCAGTCGCATGGAGGACATGCGACTGGTGATAGTTCAGTCGCCCGAACAGGGCTGATGTGAGTAAATGTAGAAGTGTATGCATGATGTATGTATGTTAGTATGATGTTGCCATGATAGATGGTGAATACTGATGATATGTAAGTATTTATGTTCCTTATGTATATGTGTCTTATCTTTTAATATCTTTACGTGAATGAATGAACGAATGGAACGAATGTATTAAGAACGTAAAGTGAAAGATAATGAAAGAAGGAACATGATGAATGAATGCATGCATTAATGAAAGAAAGTAAGTAAGGCTTGCAAGCAAAATGAAAGGAGGTGCACACCCCTGGCAGGTGTTAGCTCAACGGTGTGCGGGTTAGCTACCCCGAAGGATGCACATCGGGGTCAGTCTTTGTGATTGACCAGAAGTATGTATGGGATCCTTGCCGCTTACCCTAGGTGACTGGATCAGCATTAGTGCACAACGTTCGTGATTGATCATCACAGGTCCAGCACCCGCATTTGTGCACAACGTTCGGGGTATAGCATATGGCATTGATCCAGAAGTAAAGTGAAAGATAAGTGGTGCATGTACCTACCCCAGGTGACTGGATCAGCATTTGTGCACAACGTTCGTGGCTAACCACCACAGGTCCAGCACCAGTAGTATGTATGATGAAAGTGGGGTATTGTACGTGTCACCGAATGTAATGAACGTTCGAACGAAAGTAATGAAAGTATGAATGAATGTAATGAACGTTCGAACGTAAGTAATGAATGTATGAATGAAAGTAAAGTACGTACGAAAGTATGTAAAGTATGTATGTATGAAAGTAAACGAGAATGATGAAGTGTACACGAATGAAAGTAAGTAATGAATGATGAGATAATAACAATATTATCTACGTGTACGTATGATGTGTGAACACATGTATGGAAGAACAGTTAATGAGAATGAAAGTATGTTTTATTATAAAACTAGAACTCACTCAGCAACGCTGACTTTTATGTGTTTTCCAGTTGGCAGGTAGAGTTGCTGAGGATGGCACGAGGCGGCTACTCAGCTCTTTTGGGATGGCATTCACTTTTTGATTATGCAGCCACATCATGTGTTGTGGGCCCGTAATGCGCGCAACACATCATGTTGCATGCAAGTGCAAGATTTCTTGATAATCCTGATAAACATGATTATTTAAGAAATCTTGCTTATGAAAGAAAATATATTTTTGAACATAATATCTTCTATATGAAGAAGAATATATTTTCTTTTTATTATTTTATTTCGGTAGAGGTCGCTGTATGACCCTATGATTGCTGTGGAATATGCATCAGCAGCAATCATAGTATAGTTAAGCAATGTAAAGAAAAGCTTGTATTTTGTAATCAAGTCAATGATGTAAAAGCTTTTATGATGAAATGAGAATGCATGTTTTATTAATTCCGCTGCGTATTTTATGATCATGTATTAAATGTATGTCATACGTGCGATGAAGAACCAACAGTAAGGTGCCCGGTGAGCGGGGCCTTACAAGTTGGTATCAGAGCAAAAGTTTAAGTAAAATGGGTAAATTTTCATAATAAACCTAAACATAAGCTGAGAATGGGACAGGGAGAATGAGAATGCCATCTGAGTAGTCGCGTGCCATCAGGTATTTTTCTTAAAAGATTAACTGGTATTATGTGCGCTTGTTATGTGAATGATGTGTACTGTTAGACTGAGATACTAATGTAGTCAGGATAGGTGATGCTCGGGGTACGAAGAGTAGAGTAAGTGGCTAATCACAACTGGCCACTGTAATTAGGGACTTACTGTACTTAACATAAACTGAGCTATTTCCTTGAATGACCGTGTTGGTGTTTTAATCTTTCAGTGTGATAGAAGATGGTCGGTGATAGATCATCTGATGCTTCCCGTGATGGTGAACGTGGTGATGAGCCGCGTATCACGCGAGGAAGACTTAGAAAATAGAAAGTAGTTCGTGAGGAGAACGAGGTTCCTCACCAGGAAGAGACGGACGAAAGCGCCAAGTTGAGAGCCTCGGTAAAAGAGGCAGTGATTGAGGAAGTGCACCAGGTTATGCAGACGATTTTACCGACTGTAATGACCGAAGCGATAAAGGCAGTAAGAGAGGAGGATAGACGAGGGAGGAGACGGTCCTCCGGTAGACAGCAACAGACAGAGGCAGAAACGGTATTGTCTGATGACGAGGAGGAAGAGGAGGAAGAACAAGTTAGAGGGACAGCCCGGGGTTGTGATTACGGGAAATTTATGAGATGCAAGCCTCCGACTTTGATGGTTCAGGTACGGCTGCTGATGCTCACCAATGGGTGAGAGAGATGGAGGCGGTCCTTGATATCAGTGACTGCCAGGAGGATAAAAAGGTGAAGTTTGCTACCCACTCGTTTACGGGGACAGCATTGTGCTGGTGGGACAATATTGTCCAGGCTGAGGGTAGCAGGGCCATTGGGAAGATGAAGTGGTCTGAATTGAAAAGAATGGTGATCGAGGAGTTTAGTCCTCGTCAGAGATGGACAGAGTTGAGAGAGAGTTCCTGCAGTTGGAGGCGGGAACGATGACCCACCAACAATACACGACCAAGTTCAACGACATGGCACGGTTGGTGCCAGAGCAAGTGACGCCGGTGTCTCGCAAGATTAACCGGTATATTCAGGGGTTGCCAGCCGAAATTCGTTGGCATTTGATTTCCGCCCGACCCAGTACTTTCAGGTCGGCGGTGGATTTAGCTGGGAGGTTGTACGACGAACGGGCTGCGATGGTGAAATCTGAGGGCAGTAAGAAGGGAAGTGATGAGAGAAAGTGGCAGGGAAAGAGGTTTGGTCGGGGTGATACTTCGACAAGTAGTAAGAAGGCATGGATTGATGATCGCCGTGTGGTTGTGACAAGTGCAGGGTCGAGAAAGTGTGGGAAGTGTGGGCGAGAGCACGGCGGTGAGTGCAGATGGGGGCTGAATGTATGTTTCAAGTGTGGAAAGCCCGGTCATATGGCCAAAGAGTGTAAAGGAATGAGATGCTTTAATTGTGGGGAAAGTGGTCATATGAATAAAGACTGCAAGAAGCCGAGATCTGAGGGTTCCGGTGTGAAGAAGACAGGGGGTGAAGGGTCGAAAGTGAGCGCCAGAGCATTTACGATGACGCAGGAAGAGGCGAGGACGGACCCCGATGTAGTGTCCGGTACGTTTCTGGTGAACCAAACCTTAGCCTCTGTATTATTTGATTCGGGTGCCAGTAGGAGTTTTATTTCTGCTGCATTTTGTGCCAAATTGCCCGTTAGTAGTAGACGTGTGGATGTGCCGTTTGATGTAGAGACTGCTATAGGTAAAACCACCAGGATTTCTGAGGTAATTGAGGGTTGCGATGTAGAACTGGAGGGTCACAAATTCCCAGTTAAACCCTTTGCGATGACGTTAGGTGGTTTCGATTTGGTGCTTGGAATGGATTGGTTGGCAGATTTCGAGGCGAACATTGTGTGTCGCAAGAAGATGATCAATTTGACAGCGCCTGACGGTAGCCCAGTGACAGTTTATGGGGATCGGGTTACTACGATTCCGAAAGTGATCTCAATGGCAGTGGCGGGGAAATGTATGAGGCGTGGATGTAACGCCTATTTATGTTATGTGAAAGATGTAGAGAAGCCAGCACCACAACTGTCTGATGTTCCGGTTGTGTGTGAGTTCCCAGACGTGTTCCCGGAAGACTTATCGGGATTGCCACCTGACAGAGAGATCGAGTTCCAGATTGATTTAGTACCAGGGGCCCAACCTGTTGCCAAGGCACCATACCGATTGGCCCCGACAGAGATGAAAGAGTTGATGGAGCAGTTACAGGAGCTACTGGATAAGGGGTTTATTAGACCGAGTATCTCACCTTGGGGTGCTCCGGTCCTGTTTGTAAAGAAGAAGGACGGTAGTATGAGGATGTGCATCGACTACCGCGAGCTGAATAAGCTGACACTAAAGAACAGATACCCCTTGCCGAGGATCGATGACTTGTTTGATCAACTTCAGGGTGCTAGTTGGTTTTCACGTATAGATCTTCGATCAGGCTACCATCAACTGAAGGTGAAGGAGCAGGATATCCCTAAAACAGCTTTTTGTACGCGCTACGGTCATTATGAGTTCCTCGTTATGTCATTTGGTCTGACCAACGCGCCAGCTGCTTTTATGGACCTGATGAATAGGGTGTGCCGGCCGATGTTGGATAAATCAGTGATTGTATTCATTGATGATATCCTGATTTACTCAAAGAGTGAGACTGAGCATGCCGGTCACATTCGCGAAGTTCTGGAGACGTTAAGAAGGGAGAAGTTGTATGCTAAATTCTCCAAGTGCACATTCTGGTTGCGTGAGGTTCAGTTCTTGGGTCATGTAGTAAATCCGGACGGGATTATGGTCGATCCGGCGAAAGTGGAAGCAGTTATGCAATGGAAATCTCCGAAGACGCCGACCGAGATCCGTAGTTTCTTGGGTTTGGCGGGTTACTACCGAAGGTTCATCCAAGACTTTTCCAAAATTGCTTCTCCACTGACCAAGTTGACCCGGAAAGATGTGAAATTTGAATGGGGTCAAGCACAAGAGAAGGCATTCGAAGAACTGAAGACAAGATTGACCCAAGCTCCAGTTTTAGCGCTGCCCGATGGGAGTGAAGACTTGGTAGTTTATTCTGATGCCTCCTACTCGGGGTTGGGGTGTGTATTAATGCAGAGAGGAAAGGTGATAGCCTATGCATCCCGACAGCTGAAAGTTCATGAGGTTAATTATCCTACTCATGACTTGGAGCTGGCAGCTGTGGTTTTCGCGTTGAAGATTTGGCGGCACTATTTGTATGGGACGAAGTGCACCATCTTCACGGACCACAAAAGCTTGAAGTACTTCTTCGAGCAAAGAGATCTGAATATGAGGCAACGGCGATGGTTGGAGCTTATAAAAGACTATGATTGTGAGATCCATTACCATCCGGGCAAAGCCAACGTGGTGGCGGATGCCCTTAGCCGAAAGGAGAGGCCCGAGCCAATTCGAGTGAAGGCGTACCAGCTAATCATGACCTCCGACGTAATGAAACAGGTCAGAGAGTTCCAAGATGAGGCTTTGAAAGACGAACATCTTAACTCTGAGCGAATGAGAGGTGTGGTCGCGGAGTTGGGAGAAAACGCAACGGGTGTTAGAACTCGGTTTGGGCGTATGTGGATTCCTCGTCTTGGGGATCTACGAATGAAGATTTTGGATGAAGCTCATAAGTCTCGATACTCCATTCATCCCGGCGCCACCAAGATGTACCAAGATATGAAGAAAGATTATTGGTGGCCGGGTATGAAACGCGATGTGGTGGAGTATGTGAGTAAATGCCTCACGTGTTTGCAAGTGAAGGCGGAGCACCAGAAGCCGTATGGAAAGATCCAACCGTTGGACATACCGGAATGGAAGTGGGAACACATCACCATGGATTTTATCACAAAGCTGCCACGTACCCCGAAAGGGTATGATACGATCTGGGTGATTGTGGATCGATTGACGAAGAGTGCTCACTTCTTACCGATGCGGGAGACATATTCGTCCGAGAAGTTGGCTGATCTCTTCATCAAAGAAATTGTGACTCGTCACGGTGTACCGGTGTCGATTGTGTCTGATCGCGACACTCGGTTTACATCCAAATTCTGGAAGAAATTCCACGATGCTATGGGGACGAGATTGCATATTAGTACGGCTTATCATCCTCAAACTGATGGTCAGTCGGAAAGGACCATTCAGACCTTGGAGGATATGCTTCGGGCATGTGTTATTGACTTCGGTGGAAGTTGGGATGACCATCTACCGTTAGCTGAGTTCTCGTACAACAACAGTTATCATGTTAGTATTGGCATGCCACCCTACGAGATGTTATACGGTAGAAGATGCAGGACCCCCGTCTGTTGGGGTGAAATTGGTCAGAAAGAATTGGGAAGCGTCGAAGTGGTAGAGGCTACGACTGAAAAGCTTGAAAGAATTAAAGCGTACATGAAAGCTGCCAAAGACCGACAGAAATCGTATGCCGACAAACGACGCAGACCGATTGAGTTCCAGGTGGGAGATCGTGTTATGTTGAAGGTCTCACCTTGGAAAGGGATCATTCGATTCCGGAAGCGGGGTAAGTTGAGTCCGCGATATATAGGCCCTTTCCGAATCATTGCTCGAGTAGGAGAGGTGGCCTATAGGTTAGATTTGCCAGATGAACTAAGTGGAATCCACCCGACTTTCCACGTGTCTCATCTGAGGAAGTGTTTGGCGGACGAAGACATGGTCGTTCCACTGGATGATATCGAGGTAGACAAAAAGCTCAACTATGTAGAGCAACCAGTGGCGATCATAGATCGCAAAGAGAAGAGATTGAGAAATAAATTGGTTCCCCTTGTGCGTGTACAGTGGCGGCACAGGAAGGGATCCGAGTCGACGTGGGAAACTGAAGAGGAAATGAGGCAGCATTACCCACGACTGTTCGAAGAATGACAGGTTTCGGGGACGAAACCTAAAATAAGGGGGGTGGACTTGTAACACCCGGAAGTTTGACTTCTCAGCATGTGATGCGACTGAGCTTCAGTCGCCTGTGATTTATGCGACTGGAGGTCAACCGCATGGCTATTCGGCCGATTGAAGCTCAACCGCACGACTGGAGTTCAATCGCCCGAATGGAGTATGAGCCGCATGGAACATGTGCGATTGGGGTCCAATCGCATAGTGTTCATGCGACTGAAGGTCCAGTCGCCCCTGGACCAGATGCGACTGAGATGTGGGTATAAAAGGGGAGCAGCTCCATTCCCCTCCCCATTTTTCAGTCGGGGAGAGAGAGCAAAGGGCGACAGAGAGCAGAAAGAGACCGAGAAGAGAAAGAAAGAGGGGAAGGTGCTGCCCGATTGTCGAGAAGCAAGCTAATTCGAAGCTCATCAACTTCTACCTGACAATGTGAGTTCTAGGACCCCTCATTTACATGTTTTAACTGATTTTGGGGCTGGAATCACATATAAACCCTAGTTTTGTAAAAGTGTAAGTTTGACCCATTTGGGTAAATTTGAGTAATGCGTTTATAGTGAGAAGTAGGACTTGTATATGTTTGTATGATGTCCTAGTGTGAATCCCTGAGACTTGGGAGGGTAGATTTGGGCTATAAATGGGTTAAAGATGAGTTTGGGTGCGTTGGTTCGCGGCTGCTGTTCGTGATGAACTCCAGTCGCAGCCCAGTTAGGGTTATGCGACTGAAGGGCCATTCGGCCGAATGAGTGTGAGTCGATGTCCAATCGCCCGACTGAGGCTCAGACGCCCGATTGAGTCTCAATCGCACTATAGTTGATGCGACTGAGAGTTTCGGTCGCATGAGTTCAATCGCAGAGTAGTTGAGTCGTACGGTTAAGAGTTAGTCGCATATAGCCCAGTCGCATAGTGTCTAGTCGTACGGAAGGAAGTTCAATCGCACGTATGAGTACCCATTCGCATGATAGCCCAATCGCATGGCCCAGTCGCATGGAGGACATGCGACTGGTGATAGTTCAGTCGCCCGAACAGGGCTGATGTGAGTAAATGTAGAAGTGTATGCATGATGTATGTATGTTAGTATGATGTTGCCATGATAGATGGTGAATACTGATGATATGTAAGTATTTATGTTCCTTATGTATATGTGTCTTATCTTTTAATATCTTTACGTGAATGAATGAACGAATGGAACGAATGTATTAAGAACGTAAAGTGAAAGATAATGAAAGAAGGAACATGATGAATGAATGCATGCATTAATGAAAGAAAGTAAGTAAGGCTTGCAAGCAAAATGAAAGGAGGTGCACACCCCTGGCAGGTGTTAGCTCAACGGTGTGCGGGTTAGCTACCCCGAAGGATGCACATCGGGGTCAGTCTTTGTGATTGACCAGAAGTATGTATGGGATCCTTGCCGCTTACCCTAGGTGACTGGATCAGCATTAGTGCACAACGTTCGTGATTGATCATCACAGGTCCAGCACCCGCATTTGTGCACAACGTTCGGGGTATAGCATATGGCATTGATCCAGAAGTAAAGTGAAAGATAAGTGGTGCATGTACCTACCCCAGGTGACTGGATCAGCATTTGTGCACAACGTTCGTGGCTAACCACCACAGGTCCAGCACCAGTAGTATGTATGATGAAAGTGGGGTATTGTACGTGTCACCGAATGTAATGAACGTTCGAACGAAAGTAATGAAAGTATGAATGAATGTAATGAACGTTCGAACGTAAGTAATGAATGTATGAATGAAAGTAAAGTACGTACGAAAGTATGTAAAGTATGTATGTATGAAAGTAAACGAGAATGATGAAGTGTACACGAATGAAAGTAAGTAATGAATGATGAGATAATAACAATATTATCTACGTGTACGTATGATGTGTGAACACATGTATGGAAGAACAGTTAATGAGAATGAAAGTATGTTTTATTATAAAACTAGAACTCACTCAGCAACGCTGACTTTATATGTGTTTTCCAGTTGGCAGGTAGAGTTGCTGAGGATGGCAAGAGGCGGCTACTCAGCTCTTTTGGGATGGCATTCACTTTTTGATTATGCAGCCACATCATGTGTTGTGGGCCCGTAATGCGCGCAACACATCATGTTGCATGCAAGTGCAAGATTTCTTGATAATCCTGATAAACATGATTATTTAAGAAATCTTGCTTATGAAAGAAAATATATTTTTGGACATAATATCTTCTATATGAAGAAGAATATATTTTCTTTTTATTATTTTATTTCGGTAGAGGTCGCTGTATGACCCTATGATTGCTGTGGAATATGCATCAGCAGCAATCATAGTATAGTTAAGCAATGTAAAGAAAAGCTTGTATTTTGTAATCAAGTCAATGATGTAAAAGCTTTTATGATGAAATGAGAATGCATGTTTTATTAATTCCGCTGCGTATTTTATGATCATGTATTAAATGTATGTCATACGTGCGATGAAGAACCAACAGTAAGGTGCCCGGTGAGCGGGGCCTTACAAGTTGGTATCAGAGCAAAAGTTTAAGTAAAATGGGTAAATTTTCATAATAAACCTAAACTTAAGCTGAGAATGGGACAGGGAGAATGAGAATGCCATCTGAGTAGTCGCGTGCCATCAGGTATTTTTCTTAAAAGATTAACTGGTATTATGTGCGCTTGTTATGTGAATGATGTGTACTGTTAGACTGAGATACTAATGTAGTCAGGATAGGTGATGCTCGGGGTACGAAGAGTAGAGTAAGTGGCTAATCACAACTGGCCACTGTAATTAGGGACTTACTGTACTTAACATAAACTGAGCTATTTCCTTGAATGACCGTGTTGGTGTTTTAATCTTTCAGTGTGATAGAAGATGGTCGGTGATAGATCATCTGATGCTTCCCGTGATGGTGAACGTGGTGATGAGCCGCGTATCACGCGAGGAAGACTTAGAAAAGAGAAAGTAGTTCGTGAGGAGAACGAGGTTCCTCACCAGGAAGAGACGGACGAAAGCGCCAAGTTGAGAGCCTCGGTAAAAGAGGCAGTGATTGAGGAAGTGCACCAGGTTATGCAGACGATTTTACCGACTGTAATGACCGAAGCGATAAAGGCAGTAAGAGAGGAGGATAGACGAGGGAGGAGACGGTCCTCCGGTAGACAGCAACAGACAGAGGCAGAAACGGTATTGTCTGATGACGAGGAGGAAGAGGAGGAAGAACAAGTTAGAGGGACAGCCCGGGGTTGTGATTACGGGAAATTTATGAGATGCAAGCCTCCGACTTTTGATGGTTCAGGTACGGCTGCTGATGCTCACCAATGGGTGAGAGAGATGGAGGCGGTCCTTGATATCAGTGACTGCCAGGAGGATAAAAAGGTGAAGTTTGCTACCCACTCGTTTACGGGGACAGCATTGTGCTGGTGGGACAATATTGTCCAGGCTGAGGGTAGCAGGGCCATTGGGAAGATGAAGTGGTCTGAATTGAAAAGAATGGTGATCGAGGAGTTTAGTCCTCGTCGAGAGATGGACAGAGTTGAGAGAGAGTTCCTGCAGTTGGAGGCGGGAACGATGACCCACCAACAATACACGACCAAGTTCAACGACATGGCACGGTTGGTGCCAGAGCAAGTGACGCCGGTGTCTCGCAAGATTAACCGGTATATTCAGGGGTTGCCAGCCGAAATTCGTTGGCATTTGATTTCCGCCCGACCCAGTACTTTCAGGTCGGCGGTGGATTTAGCTGGGAGGTTGTACGACGAACGGGCTGCGATGGTGAAATCTGAGGGCAGTAAGAAGGGAAGTGATGAGAGAAAGTGGCAGGGAAAGAGGTTTGGTCGGGGTGATACTTCGACAAGTAGTAAGAAGGCATGGATTGATGATCGCCGTGTGGTTGTGACAAGTGCAGGGTCGAGAAAGTGTGGGAAGTGTGGGCGAGAGCACGGCGGTGAGTGCAGATGGGGGCTGAATGTATGTTTCAAGTGTGGAAAGCCCGGTCATATGGCCAAAGAGTGTAAAGGAATGAGATGCTTTAATTGTGGGGAAAGTGGTCATATGAATAAAGACTGCAAGAAGCCGAGATCTGAGGGTTCCGGTGTGAAGAAGACAGGGGGTGAAGGGTCGAAAGTGAGCGCCAGAGCATTTACGATGACGCAGGAAGAGGCGAGGACGGACCCCGATGTAGTGTCCGGTACGTTTCTGGTGAACCAAACCTTAGCCTCTGTATTATTTGATTCGGGTGCCAGTAGGAGTTTTATTTCTGCTGCATTTTGTGCCAAATTGCCCGTTAGTAGTAGACGTGTGGATGTGCCGTTTGATGTAGAGACTGCTATAGGTAAAACCACCAGGATTTCTGAGGTAATTGAGGGTTGCGATGTAGAACTGGAGGGTCACAAATTCCCAGTTAAACCCTTTGCGATGACGTTAGGTGGTTTCGATTTGGTGCTTGGAATGGATTGGTTGGCAGATTTCGAGGCGAACATTGTGTGTCGCAAGAAGATGATCAATTTGACAGCGCCTGACGGTAGCCCAGTGACAGTTTATGGGGATCGGGTTACTACGATTCCGAAAGTGATCTCAATGGCAGTGGCGGGGAAATGTATGAGGCGTGGATGTAACGCCTATTTATGTTATGTGAAAGATGTAGAGAAGCCAGCACCACAACTGTCTGATGTTCCGGTTGTGTGTGAGTTCCCAGACGTGTTCCCGGAAGACTTATCGGGATTGCCACCTGACAGAGAGATCGAGTTCCAGATTGATTTAGTACCAGGCGCCCAACCTGTTGCCAAGGCACCATACCGATTGGCCCCGACAGAGATGAAAGAGTTGATGGAGCAGTTACAGGAGCTACTGGATAAGGGGTTTATTAGACCGAGTATCTCACCTTGGGGTGCTCCGGTCCTGTTTGTAAAGAAGAAGGACGGTAGTATGAGGATGTGCATCGACTACCGCGAGCTGAATAAGCTGACAGTAAAGAACAGATACCCCTTGCCGAGGATCGATGACTTGTTTGATCAACTTCAGGGTGCTAGTTGGTTTTCACGTATAGATCTTCGATCAGGCTACCATCAACTGAAGGTGAAGGAGCAGGATATCCCTAAAACAGCTTTTCGTACGCGCTACGGTCATTATGAGTTCCTCGTTATGTCATTTGGTCTGACCAACGCGCCAGCTGCTTTTATGGACCTGATGAATAGGGTGTGCCGGCCGATGTTGGATAAATCAGTGATTGTATTCATTGATGATATCCTGATTTACTCAAAGAGTGAGACTGAGCATGCCGGTCACATTCGCGAAGTTCTGGAGACGTTAAGAAGGGAGAAGTTGTATGCTAAATTCTCCAAGTGCGCATTCTGGTTGCGTGAGGTTCAGTTCTTGGGTCATGTAGTAAATCCGGACGGGATTATGGTCGATCCGGCGAAAGTGGAAGCAGTTATGCAATGGAAATCTCCGAAGACGCCGACCGAGATCCGTAGTTTCTTGGGTTTGGCGGGTTACTACCGAAGGTTCATCCAAGACTTTTTCAAAATTGCTTCTCCACTGACCAAGTTGACCCGGAAAGATGTGAAATTTGAATGGGGTCAAGCACAAGAGAAGGCATTCGAAGAACTGAAGACAAGATTGACCCAAGCTCCAGTTTTAGCGCTGCCCGATGGGAGTGAAGACTTGGTAGTTTATTCTGATGCCTCCTACTCGGGGTTGGGGTGTGTATTAATGCAGAGAGGAAAGGTGATAGCCTATGCATCCCGACAGCTGAAAGTTCATGAGGTTAATTATCCTACTCATGACTTGGAGCTGGCAGCTGTGGTTTTCGCGTTGAAGATTTGGCGGCACTATTTGTATGGGACGAAGTGCACCATCTTCACGGACCACAAAAGCTTGAAGTACTTCTTCGAGCAAAGAGATCTGAATATGAGGCAACGGCGATGGTTGGAGCTTATAAAAGACTATGATTGTGAGATCCATTACCATCCGGGCAAAGCCAACGTGGTGGCGGATGCCCTTAGCCGAAAGGAGAGGCCCGAGCCAATTCGAGTGAAGGCGTACCAGCTAATCATGACCTCCGACGTAATGAAACAGGTCAGAGAGTTCCAAGATGAGGCTTTGAAAGACGAACATCTTAACTCTGAGCGAATGAGAGGTGTGGTCGCGGAGTTGGGAGAAAACGCAACGGGTGTTAGAACTCGGTTTGGGCGTATGTGGATTCCTCGTCTTGGGGATCTACGAATGAAGATTTTGGATGAAGCTCATAAGTCTCGATACTCCATTCATCCCGGCGCCACCAAGATGTACCAAGATATGAAGAAAGATTATTGGTGGCCGGGTATGAAACGCGATGTGGTGGAGTATGTGAGTAAATGCCTCACGTGTTTGCAAGTGAAGGCGGAGCACCAGAAGCCGTATGGAAAGATCCAACCGTTGGACATACCGGAATGGAAGTGGGAACACATCACCATGGATTTTATCACAAAGCTGCCACGTACCCCGAAAGGGTATGATACGATCTGGGTGATTGTGGATCGATTGACGAAGAGTGCTCACTTCTTACCGATGCGGGAGACATATTCGTCCGAGAAGTTGGCTGATCTCTTCATCAAAGAAATTGTGACTCGTCACGGTGTACCGGTGTCGATTGTGTCTGATCGCGACACTCGGTTTACATCCAAATTCTGGAAGAAATTCCACGATGCTATGGGGACGAGATTGCATATTAGTACGGCTTATCATCCTCAAACTGATGGTCAGTCGGAAAGGACCATTCAGACCTTGGAGGATATGCTTCGGGCATGTGTTATTGACTTCGGTGGAAGTTGGGATGACCATCTACCGTTAGCTGAGTTCTCGTACAACAACAGTTATCATGTTAGTATTGGCATGCCACCCTACGAGATGTTATACGGTAGAAGATGCAGGACCCCCGTCTGTTGGGGTGAAATTGGTCAGAAAGAATTGGGAAGCGTCGAAGTGGTAGAGGCTACGACTGAAAAGCTTGAAAGAATTAAAGCGTACATGAAAGCTGCCAAAGACCGACAGAAATCGTATGCCGACAAACGACGCAGACCGATTGAGTTCCAGGTGGGAGATCGTGTTATGTTGAAGGTCTCACCTTGGAAAGGGATCATTCGATTCCGGAAGCGGGGTAAGTTGAGTCCGCGATATATAGGCCCTTTCCGAATCATTGCTCGAGTAGGAGAGGTGGCC
The DNA here is from genome assembly GCA_024085815.1 of Flaveria linearis. Taxonomy (NCBI): domain Eukaryota; kingdom Viridiplantae; phylum Streptophyta; class Magnoliopsida; order Asterales; family Asteraceae; genus Flaveria; species Flaveria linearis. The sequence goes on from CM044001.1 coordinate 127,087,309, forward strand.
TATAGGTTAGATTTGCCAGATGAACTAAGTGGAATCCACCCGACTTTCCACGTGTCTCATCTGAGGAAGTGTTTGGCGGACGAAGACATGGTCGTTCCACTGGATGATATCGAGGTAGACAAAAAGCTCAACTATGTAGAGCAACCAGTGGCGATCATAGATCGCAAAGAGAAGAGATTGAGAAATAAATTGGTTCCCCTTGTGCGTGTACAGTGGCGGCACAGGAAGGGATCCGAGTCGACGTGGGAAACTGAAGAGGAAATGAGGCAGCATTACCCACGACTGTTCGAAGAATGACAGGTTTCGGGGACGAAACCTAAAATAAGGGGGGTGGACTTGTAACACCCGGAAGTTTGACTTCTCAGCATGTGATGCGACTGAGCTTCAGTCGCCTGTGATTTATGCGACTGGAGGTCAACCGCATGGCTATTCGGCCGATTGAAGCTCAACCGCACGACTGGAGTTCAATCGCCCGAATGGAGTATGAGCCGCATGGAACATGTGCGATTGGGGTCCAATCGCATAGTGTTCATGCGACTGAAGGTCCAGTCGCCCCTGGACCAGATGCGACTGAGATGTGGGTATAAAAGGGGAGCAGCTCCATTCCCCTCCCCATTTTTCAGTCGAGGAGAGAGAGCAAAGGGCGACAGAGAGCAGAAAGAGACCGAGAAGAGAAAGAAAGAGGGGAAGGTGCTGCCCGATTGTCGAGAAGCAAGCTAATTCGAAGCTCATCAACTTCTACCTGACAATGTGAGTTCTAGGACCCCTCATTTACATGTTTTTAACTGATTTTGGGGCTGGAATCACATATAAACCCTAGTTTTGTAAAAGTGTAAGTTTGACCCATTTGGGTAAATTTTGAGTAATGCGTTTATAGTGAGAAGTAGGACTTGTATATGTTTGTATGATGTCCTAGTATGAATCCCTGAGACTTGGGAGGGTAGATTTGGGCTATAAATGGGTTAAAGATGAGTTTGGGTGCGTTGGTTCGCGGCTGCTGTTCGTGATGAACTCCAGTCGCAGCCCAGTTAGGGTTATGCGACTGAAGGGCCATTCGGCCGAATGAGTGTGAGTCGATGTCCAATCGCCCGACTGAGGCTCAGACGCCCGATTGAGTCTCAATCGCACTATAGTTGATGCGACTGAGAGTTTCGGTCGCATGAGTTCAATCGCAGAGTAGTTGAGTCGTACGGTTAAGAGTTAGTCGCATATAGCCCAGTCGCATAGTGTCTAGTCGTACGGAAGGAAGTTCAATCGCACGTATGAGTACCCATTCGCATGATAGCCCAATCGCATTGCCCAGTCGCATGGAGGACATGCGACTGGTGATAGTTCAGTCGCCCGAACATGGCTGATGTGAGTAAATGTAGAAGTGTATGCATGATGTATGTATGTTAGTATGATGTTGCCATGATAGATGGTGAATACTGATGATATGTAAGTATTTATGTTCCTTATGTATATGTGTCTTATCTTTTAATATCTTTACGTGAATGAATGAACGAATGGAACGAATGTATTAAGAACGTAAAGTGAAAGATAATGAAAGAAGGAACATGATGAATGAATGCATGCATTAATGAAAGAAAGTAAGTAAGGCTTGCAAGCAAAATGAAAGGAGGTGCACACCCCTGGCAGGTGTTAGCTCAACGGTGTGCGGGTTAGCTACCCCGAAGGATGCACATCGGGGTCAGTCTTTGTGATTGACCAGAAGTATGTATGGGATCCTTGCCGCTTACCCTAGGTGACTGGATCAGCATTAGTGCACAACGTTCGTGATTGATCATCACAGGTCCAGCACCCGCATTTGTGCACAACGTTCGGGGTATAGCATATGGCATTGATCCAGAAGTAAAGTGAAAGATAAGTGGTGCATGTACCTACCCCAGGTGACTGGATCAGCATTTGTGCACAACGTTCGTGGCTAACCACCACAGGTCCAGCACCAGTAGTATGTATGATGAAAGTGGGGTATTGTACGTGTCACCGAATGTAATGAACGTTCGAACGAAAGTAATGAAAGTATGAATGAATGTAATGAACGTTCGAACGTAAGTAATGAATGTATGAATGAAAGTAAAGTGCGTACGAAAGTATGTAAAGTATGTATGTATGAAAGTAAACGAGAATGATGAAGTGTACACGAATGAAAGTAAGTAATGAATGATGAGATAATAACAATATTATCTACGTGTACGTATGATGTGTGAACACATGTATGGAAGAACAGTTAATGAGAATGAAAGTATGTTTTATTATAAAACTAGAACTCACTCAGCAACGCTGACTTTATATGTGTTTTCCAGTTGGCAGGTAGAGTTGCTGAGGATGGCAAGAGGCGGCTACTCAGCTCTTTTGGGATGGCATTCACTTTTTGATTATGCAGCCACATCATGTGTTGTGGGCCCGTAATGCGCGCAACACATCATGTTGCATGCAAGTGCAAGATTTCTTGATAATCCTGATAAACATGATTATTTAAGAAATCTTGCTTATGAAAGAAAATATATTTTGAACATAATATCTTCTATATGAAGAAGAATATATTTTCTTTTTATTATTTTATTTCGGTAGAGGTCGCTGTATGACCCTATGATTGCTGTGGAATATGCATCAGCAGCAATCATAGTATAGTTAAGCAATGTAAAGAAAAGCTTGTATTTTGTAATCAAGTCAATGATGTAAAAGCTTTTATGATGAAATGAGAATGCATGTTTTATTAATTCCGCTGCGTATTTAATGATCATGTATTAAATGTATGTCATACGTGCGATGAAGAACCAACAGTAAGGTGCCCGGTGAGCGGGGCCTTACAGGTTAATATGTAATTATGTTCAGTCTTCCACTGTAAATTGAAAGCTCTGATTTGTATTTAAGATATTAATCCTACGACGTGGCATGCCTTCGGTACCCTTCCGGGTTTAGGGCGTCACAGGTTGGTATCAGAGTACTAGTTAAAGGGATCTAGTGCCTTAATATCTAGACTTTAACTAGAAAATAGATATGCCAGCAAGGATAGCTAGATAGAAAAGTTTGTTAAAACAAGAGAAGGTGATGGGGGAACCTGAGAAGGAATAACGAGAACAGTAAAAGTGGAGTAAATAATTAATAGTACTTGGCCAACATTATTAATAATTTACTTTACTTATAGTGTTCTGGTTATATACTTACATGCGAATAGCAAATAATCCTGATCTCATTTTGATAGGTTATGGCTGATAGGGAGAATGAAAGAATACAAGGTGAAACCTCGGAAAGAAATGTTGATGAAAGCATAGAGATGATTAGTATGACGAGACAGCAATTTCGTGATGCAATTGCTGAAGAGGTTCGTAAGGCCTTGAATGTAGCTAGACCTGATGTGAATAGGAATGTTGATAAAGCTGAGGGGTCTAGTGAGAGAAAAGGGAGTTACGTATAATCAGTTTAAAGAATGTAATCCTCCGTAGTTTTCAGGGGCTTTGGATGTGGTAGCCACCTATAAATGGCTTCGTGAAATGGAAGCCGTGATTAAGTTGAGTGAGTGTAGGGAAGATCAAAAACTAAAGTTTGCAGCCTACTCGTTTGTAGGTGAGGCTCTGTATTGGTGGGATACGGTTATCCAAGCATTAGGTGAGGAGGCTACCGATAAAATGTTGTGGCCTGAATTTAAAAAGTTAGTGTCGGACAAGTTTTTCCCGAAAGGTGAGATGGATCGAATAGAGATGAGTTTCCTGCAGTTTCAGGCAGGTAATATGTCCCACAGGGAATATACGTCTAAGGTTGAAGAGATGGCGCAATTGGTGCCTCATTTAGTGGTTCCTGAAGAGAAGAAAATTTTGAGGTATACTCAGGGGTTGCCTCAGGAAGTTAGAAAGTTGGTTAGATCATCTGCTCTGAGTAGTTATCAGTTGACGGTAAACTTAACGGCAGATATGTATCAAGAAGTTTTTGGTAGTGATGTTGTTCCTGATGAAAGTAAAAGAAAACGTGAGGAACCTGTAGCCCAGAAAAGATTTGAGAATATAAGTTTTTAGAAGAAGGGTAAATTTGAAAGGGGTCAGTTTCAAAGGAATGTTAGAAATGAGGTATCACGTTGCGGGAAATGTGGCAAGATACATAGGGGTGAATGTATGATCGGTAGTAGGACTTGTTTTAAGTGTGGAAAGTTAGGACATTATGCTAATGAATGTAGTGAAGGTCCTCGTAGATGTTATGAATGTGGGGAAACGGGGCATATTCGGAGTGAATGTCCAAAGCTAGTAGTTAGAAAGTCTGAACCGGTTAGATCGATGAAAGGGCCAGGAGAAGCGTCGAGTGTGGCTAAGGGGCGAGCTTATTCTATGTCAGCCAGTGAGGCTAAAACTTTGCCAGATGTAGTCTCAGGTACGTTTCTAGTTAATGGGATTCCAGCTAACGTGTTATTTGATTCTGGTGCGAGTGGAAGTTTTGTATCTGTTAATTTTTGCCCTATGTTTGTGTGTGAAATTCGACCATTAGAAGCAGCTTTTATAGTTGAAACTGCTAATGATAGATCTGTGATAATTAATAGTATGATTGATGGTTGCTTTATTGAATTAGAAGGATATAGATTGTCTGTTAAATTATATCCTATGGTGTTAGGTGGGTTTGATGTAGTTTTGGGTATGGATTGGTTGGAAAACCATGAAGCTCATATTATATGTAATAAGAAGCTAATTCAGTTAAGAGCGCCTGAAGGGAAAATGACTAGTGTATATGGTGATAGAGAAGAGTCAGCTGTAAAAATAGTATCTATGATAAAAGCTGATAAATTAATGAGCCGCAAGTGTGCATCTTATTTAGTATATGTAATTGATTCTCAAAAGTCAGTAAGAAAGATAGAAGACATTCCTGTGGTTAGAGATTTTGTAGATGTATTTCCAGAAGAATTACCGGGTATTCCTCCATATCATGAAGTTGAGTTTAGAATTGATTTAGTTTCGGTTGCTAAACCAGTTGCCAAGTCGCCTTATAGATTAGCTCCATCGTAATTGAAAGAATTAATGAAGCAAATTGAGGGTTTGTTAGAAAGAGGTTTTATTAGACCCAGTTCTTCGCCGTGGGGTGCTCCAGTTTTGTTCGTGAAAAAGAAAGATGGGAGTATGCGTATGTGTATCAATTACAGAGAATTAAACAAGTTGACGATAAAGAATAAGTATCCACTTCCACGAATAGATGATTTATTTGATCAGTTAAAGGGAGCTAGTTGGTTTTCTAAGATAGATCTTCGTTCAGGTTATCATCAACTGAAAATTAAAGAAGACGATATACCAAAGACAGCGTTTCGTACACGTTATGGTCATTATGAATTTCCGGTTATGTCTTTTGGATTGACAAACGCACCTGCTGCCTTCATGGACTTGATGAATAGAGTATGTAAGCCGATGCTAGATCGATCAGTAATTGTATTCATTGATGATATACTGATCTATTTGAAGAATGAAGGAGATCATGCCTGCCATCTTCATGAGGTGTTGGAGAAGTTGAGAAAAGAAAAGCTCTACACAAAATTTTCTAAGTGTGAGTTTTGGTTGCGGGAAGTACAGTTTTTGGGACATGTGATCAACGCAGAAGGTATTCTAGTAGATCCTACAAAGATTGAAACAGTAATGAAGTGGAGTCCTCTAAAGACGCCATCTGAAATCCGCAGTTTCTTGGGTTTGGCTGGTTATTATAGAAGATTTATTCAGGATTTTGCCAGAATTGCATCCCCGTTAACGAAGCTGACAAGAAAGAATGAAGAATATGTATGGGGACCAGAACAAGAAAATGCATTTCAAGAACTGAAGCAGAAATTAACTCAATCACCAGTATTGTCATTGCCAGATGGAAATGAAGATTTGGTAATTTATTCAGATGCTTCGGATCAAGGTTTAGGTTGTGTATTGATGCAGAGGGGACGAGTAATAGCTTATGCTTCCAGACAGTTGAAAGACCATGAGAAGAATTATCCAACGCATGATCTGGAATTGGCAGCAGTGGTATTTGCCTTGAAGATATGGAGACATTACTTATATGGGACAAAATGAACAATTTATATGGATCATAAGAGTTTGAAATATTTCTTCGATCAGAAAGAATTAAATATGCGTCAGCGGAGATGGTTAGAGTTAGTGAAAGATTACGATTGTGAAATACTTTACCATCCTGGTAAAGCAAATGTAGTTGCTGACGCGTTGAGCAGAAAGAATGAACATCCTCCGATTCGAGTTAAGTCATATAAGTTAGTGATAACTCCAGATTTTATGCATCAGTTACGGGAAGCTCAATTAGAAGCATTAAAGGAGGAGAACGTAAAGCGAGAACGAATGAAAGGTCAAACAAAAGATTTGGGAGAAAATAGTTTTGGAGTTAAGACAAAATATGGTCGAATGTAGGTTTTGATTATGATGAAAGAGTTGGTGCTGAATGAAGCCCATAAATCCAGATATTCTATTCACCCTGGTGCTACAAAGATGTATAAAGATTTGAAACAAGAATATCGGTAGCCAGGTATGAAGTTTAATGTGATGCAGTATGTGAATAAGTGTTTGACATGTCTTCAGGTTAAAGCTGAGCATCAAAAGCCATACGGTAAGCTTCAACCTTTAGAGATTCCAAAATGGAAGTGGGAGGAATTGACAATGGATTTCATAACTAAGCTTCCGTGTACAGCTAAAGGTTATGATACTATTTGGGTTATAGTGGATAGATTGACACGTAGCGGGCATTTCTTATCAATCAAGGAAACGTATAACTCTGAGAAGTTAGCAAAACTGTTTACTCGAGAAATTATTGCTCGTCATGGAGTACCGTTATCAATTGTGTCAGATAGAGATACACGTTTTACTTCAAGGTTTTGGAGAAAATTTCATGAAGATATGGGTACTCGTTTATTACACAGCACATCTTTTCATCCAGAAACTGATGGGTTAACTTAAAGAACTATCCAAACAGTTGAGGATATGTTACGGGCCTGTGTTATAGATTTTGGTGGCAGCTGGGATAGTTATTTGCCATTAGTAGAATTCTCCTACAATAAAAGTTATCATTCTACAATGGAAAGAGCTCCTTATGAGATGTTATATGGTAGAAAGTGCAGGGGTCCGATATGTTGGGGAGAAATTGGGCAGAAAGAGTTGGGCAGTTTGGAAATTGTACAGGCTACAAATGGAAAACTAGATCAGATCAAGGCTCGGTTTAAAGCGGCTCAGGATTGGAAAAAGTCTTATGAAGATAAAAGGAGAAGGAATATAGAGTTTGAAGTAGGAGATAGAGTTATGTTGAAAGTATCTCCTTAGAAGGGAATTATTAGATTCAGAAAGAGAGGAAAGTTAAGTCCTCGTTTTACAGGACCGTTTACAATTATAGAACGAGTTGGAAAGGTAGCTTATAAACTAGAGCTACCCGATCAGTTACAAGGAATCCACCCAACTTTTCATGTATCGCAGTTGCGTAAATGTTTAGCTGATGAGAGTACCTATGTACCTTTAGATGATATAGAGGTGGATGATAAGTTGAATTATGTTGAGAGACCTACTGCTATAGTAGCTAAAAAAGCGAAAAGATTGAGAAATAAGACTATTAAGTTATTTAAAGTGCAGTGGTCGAATAGAAAAGGGTCTGATTTCACATGGGAGTCAGAAGACGGGATGAGAAGAGATTATCCCCAGTTGTTTGAATAGTTGGTTTCGGGGACGAAACCTATTTAAGGGGGAGAGAGTTGTAATATCCGGTTTTTAATCCGGACTTGTAATCATATTATGGTTTATATTTTATAAGTAGGTTGAAGTTTATGTTATATCGGTATTTAACACCGTATTTATAAGTTAATTATGAGCGAGGCGGTTAATAATAATAATAATAACAATAATGTTAAAATATGATGTATATGTATGTGTGCATAAGTTAAGGCGGCAAGCAGCATCAAAAGAGCAGATCCCTATCTTTCATTTCAAACTTATCTCAAACCCAAACGCTCCCGTTTTTATCTTCGTCGAATCTTTGATTAAATCGACTAATTTGGCTCCGTTTCGGTAAGTTTTGAATGTCACGGATCAATCCTGGTATGTTATAAGCTGTGTATATGATTGAATCTGATCCAATAACACTTTTAAATCATCGATTTGATCTTGTTCTTTTCTAAGTTTAAAACCGGAAAATTCGGATCCGATTTTTAGTGAAGTTTTGATAAAATAATGATCCAAAACTTTTATAAACTATGTGTACATGTTCTGTTTTGAACATGGCATGATTTGGATGATTAAAACTCAAGTTTTGAATAAGTTTTGTATCAAAAACAACAAGTACACAGCTGCTGATCCGTTTCAGGCGAATGGGCTCAGTCGCATGATTCAGTAGTGCGAATGAAGGTCTAGTCGTGCGACTGAGTGCGAATGAAGGTTTAGTCGCATGGTTCAAACGCATGGTTTAGTCGCATGAGGTCTCATTCATACGATTGACTCTGAGTGGTTGGCTCTGTCGTACGAATGTGTTCATTCGTATGGTTCATTCGTGCGAAAGAGAGGTTCATTCGCATAGGAGTTCTGTTTGAGAATAGTTTACTGAATCAAGGTTTATTGCTTTAGATATACCTTGTTAGAAGAAGGACTAGTTATCTCGTGTACGTGGATTGTTTAATTATCGTGAGGAAGTTAATAAGGTGAGTTCTAAGCCTTTTTCAAATGTGTGGTTTTAACATTCGGGCTAGCATACATACGATGATAAATGATTTGAATGTTTTAGCACCAGAATTGTAATAATGATGTTTATACATTACTAACAGCTTATGAGGTTGTTAGGGTAAAGTTGGGGATAATGAATGGTTATCTAAATATTGCTAATCATTACGTGTTTGGTAATGATTCCAATGGGTTAGATAGGGTTTTAAAAGAAATGAAAATATAATGAAACTGGTGCTAAAAGAAAGAATATGTGGTGGGTGTGTAATTGATGTGATAATATTGGCAAAGAATAAATAAATGAGTTTGATGTGATGTAAATCTCAATAGGCCAGTTAGGGTAAGATGCCTGGGTGTAGACTGTACAGTGCAATGATGATTCATCAGAGGGCTATGATAGCGCTGAGGTCCTCAATGTGTCAGTGGCTAGTTCTGAGACCCAATGGGTGATGGACTCAGGATGTTCCTTTCATATGTACCCAGTGAACGAGTTCTTCACAGACCTCAGTTTACAAGATCTTGGATCTGTGAAGTTAGGAGATGATAGTCCATGCGATGTGGAAGGAATTGGTACCATTTGCTTCAAGATGAAAAATGGCATAGAGGTGGAGTTGAAGGATGTGAGGTACATTCCTACTTTGAATGAAAGTCTATTGTCATTAGGGTTGTTGGAAAGGGCAACGTATTATGTTTGTTTAAAGGATGGTAGAGCCAAGGTGTTCAAAGGCTCTATGGTGGTGCTATCGGGTATGAGAAGGGACAACAACCTCTATCTGTTAGATAGAGAGGTGTTGAGTGGATCAAACTATGCTGCTAGTGTTGATTTGAGTAATGAGGTTGTGCTCTGGCACAAGAGACTGGGTCACATCAGTCAACAAGGACTTAGTGAACTTCACAAGCACAAGTTGTTGGGTGACATAAGAACCTGTGATTTTGGATTCTGTGAGTCTTATGGGATGGGAAAGCAAAAGAGGGTAAAATTTAATAGATGAAAGCACAGTACAAAAAGCATACTAGACTATGTCCATTCGGACCTACAGGGGCTTGCTCAGGTGGATTCATAGGGAGGTGCCAAGTACTTCATGACTGTAATAGATGAATTCTCGAGGAGAGTATGGGTGTATATTTTAAAGAACAAGAATGATGCTCTGAGTAAGTTCAAAGAATGAAAGGCATTGGTGGAGACTCAAACTGATAAGAAGTTGAAGAAGTTAAGAACAGATAATGGCCTAGAATACTGCAACCAAGAGTTCAATCAATTCTGCAAGGCTCATGGTGTGTCCAGGCACTTGACAGTACCAGGAACACCCTAGCAGAATGGATTGGCTGAGAGAATGAACCGCACTCTCTTGGAATGGGTGAGGTGCATGTTAACTGATTCAGGGTTGCCAAAGAAATTTTAGGATGAGGCTGTTGTTACAGCTGCACATCTAATCAATAGATCTCCCTCAACAGCATTAAGTCCAAAAGACCCCTATGGAGGTCTGGTTGAGCGCCAAGCCAGACTACAATAATTTAAAGGTGTTTGGCTTAGTGGCTTACGCATATGTGAATCAAGGAAAACTAGAGCCTAGAGCAGTGAAGTGTGTCTTCATTGGGTATCCGGATGGTGTTAAAGGAAACAGACTTTGGCAATTAAAGACAAGTAATCCCAAAGTGATAATAAGTAGAAGTGTGGTCTTTAAAGAAAATTTGATGTTTAAGGATGTGGTTAACAAAGGAGTACCAGAAATGGATCTGGGTTCACAGGATAGAGTGCAGGTTGAGGTGGAGCAACCTACAGGTCAAGAAGATTGTGCTTTTGGAAATGAGTCCTCAGATCACCGGTCATCTTTAATGGGAAGTCCTAGTTTGGCTAGGGACAGACCTAGAAGACATGTTGTACCTCCTTTGAGGTACAAAGACGGGGTCAATATGGCTGCCATGGCCTTCGTGGTAGCTGAGCTTGAAGAAGCTGTTGAACCTCTCACTTATTCTGAAGCAATTGAGTCGGTGGATAAGGAGAGGTGGTATGAAGCTATGTAGAGTGAGATGGAATCACTGCATAAGAACAAGACTTGGGTATTGGTGGATAACCTAAGGATAACAGGCTGGTTTCTTGTAAATGGATTTTTAAGGTAAAGGAAGGGGTTGCAGCAGGTGATACACCCAGGTATAAAGCCAGATTAGTGGATAAGGGATTCTGATGTAAAGGGTTTGGAATGATATTTATCATGGTTAAATGGTTAGCTTTAATGTATCTGCTTAAGTATAAGAGATTGTGTTGAATATGTTAACTACGATGATTTGATGTTTCATAGATTAAACACAATCATTTGATGTGTTTTGAAGAATGCATACGAAGGATAAATGAAGATCATGATAGATGAGGTGATGGAGAATGCAATTACGAGAACGGGGCCATAAATGGGGAGGAAACGGAGTCCGAACGAAGAAGTTAGGAAGAAAACAAGAATCGGGAAAAGATGGGCAACCATAAGTTACGGTGGAAAGATGACCTACGGTTTATCAGCTCAAAAACTGAACAGAAAGCTCATAAAGTAACTTACGGCGTTCAAGTGACCTACGGTACATGACGCGCTGAAATCACTTATAAGTTGTAAAAATTAGGTTTTCAGGGTTATCTTTCATTCCAAGCCGTCCCCAAGTCCCAAGAACGACTCCAAGTGATCCAAAAGGCTCCCGGAGGCGATTTCAAGGCTCAATATCTTGTTTTTATCATTCGGTTTGAATCTTTAACGTTAGATACAATGTTTACCTTTGATTTTGAATTGTTTTTCATTTTCATGTCCGGCTAATCCACCCGTGATCTTCTCCGGGTGTTAGGGTTTATACTATGACTTGTTCTTGATGGTTTTTGTTGAGCTAATGTTTGAAAACGGTAAGTTAAGCCAAGTAACATTATTTATTGTTTGAAGATTATAAAATACATGTGTTGCTTTCAATTCAATTGTTCTGTTTTGATTGTTTTAGATTTCTTTTCATCTAGAAACGTCAATTTTGGATGGGGTTGGGTAACACAAACGTAGGATATGATTCGAGTAGTTCTTTAACAACAGTCTCATTCAATCTATTGTCTTTAATCAAATCAACCTGGTTATGTCTATGTAACCACTTTTAACTATCAAAGCAAGTCTAAGTTGTAAACCTTAACCCAGAGGGGATTACTCTTTCCCATCATTGTTTACAATCAACTTTACTTTTCAACTTCAAGTACCTTTTGCAATTTAGTTAATTTACAGTTATTTTCAATAAAGCTTTCAACTTTATAAATTGAACCACACTTTCCACATGTTCCCTGCAGATCGACCTGACTTACCCTAGCTATCTTAGGTGAGTTCGACCATTATAAATTATTTTTGATTAGGTCTTGACAAACCTCAATCAAAATAGCGCCGTTGCTGGGGAATTAGTGCGCAAAGTGTCAAGTTCAAATTTTTATTTATTGTAGTTACTCTCTCTTCTTTGTTACACTAAGTGTGCTTGTGTGTGTAGGCGACAACTCCGTGCATGCATACCCGGTACGCAAGGAACAAATCTCCACTTATTTTCGATCCAGAAGTTGAAAAGACCGCTCGAAGAAACCGAGCCCAATCCCATACCTAAGTCAAAAATCAATCAACTAGTGCAGTTAGAGATCAACCAATGGAGCATCAAAACCTGATTCCAAACCCACCACTATCTAATCAAAATCCACCCAATGACCAACCACCAAATCCACCACAAAACCAACCTCCACCAAACCAACTCAATGACCCATTAGCATACCCAAATCTGCAGCCACAAAACAACCTAACAAGACAAAATACAATTATTCAAAACCAGCCACTACAAAGGCAGAACCCATATCCTCAAAGACAAAGACAAAACCTTAGGCCACAAGCTCCAAACCGGTTCGAGGAGGAAGAAGACCCATATGAGCATGTTAGCGGCCACACGTGGAATGAAGAGGAGGATGGTTTGATGAAGAAGAATATAATAAAGAGTTTGAAGATAAGCAGCAAGGTCAACTGAGAAACAGACATATCAACCATCAGAGACAACAATTCAATCAGCATCAGAACCGCAATCTAAACCAATGTCAAGGTTGTTAGCATACACAAGCACCGTTCAGATTCAACCAAATCCTTGGTTTTCAACCTTATCAAGCGGTAGTTCAAGGAGTGAATAGCCATTTAAGACCCACAATCGCATGTGCCTCTTCTCCGATTGTGCGACCACAGGTGTGGGGAAGATCTTTTGAAATTAGGTCCAATAGCTTAAGAATCCTTCCAGAGTTTCATGGTTTGCCCAAAGAGGAACCTACCTTCATTTGAATGACTTCAGTGCCATCTGTGAGACCATTGGGGCACAAGGGTTCACTCCCAAAGAAGTTATGTTAGTATTATTCCAATTCACACTGAAAGGCAAATCCAAGAAATGGTTTCGCTCTTTACCACCGGCTAGCATTTTCACTTGGGAGCAGTTGCAACAAGCATTTCTCGAAGAATATTACACACCAGACAAAACAAGTGAAGCTAGAACTGCAATCCGAACTTTTCAACAAAATCAAGATGAATGTTTTCATGAGGCTTGGACAAGATTCAAGCATCTTTTATATGAATTCTCTGGATCGGTAAACATCCGAGCGTGTTCTTGACGGAAGGATACACGACCAAAACCAAAAGTCAAATCTATAACATGAACTATCAAAAATTGGTTTCATTGATAAAACCTAACGATTACAAGCTCGTTACAACATAAGAATCAAGACTCTTGGCAAGGGAAGATCAAGCATGATCTCCCCTCTCATCCGGCAGCCCTAGACTCTGGGCAGACTCCCTCTCGAATCCCTGCCTCTCTACACATTGAAACTGGTATATATAGGCCTCGACCTATATTAGATGCGACTGGGCCCATTCATGCGATTGGACCATGCGTATGGTTCAATCGTACTACTGTACCATGCGTATGGTTTAATCGTACGACTGGACCATTCTTATGGTTCAGTCTTACGAATGCCCCAATCGCATCTCTCAGTCGCACGACTGGACCATTAGCATGGCTCAGTCGTACGACTGAGTCTCATTCACATATGCTCCTGCAAATGACCCAGTTTCATGTGTTTACAACATATCAGGTGTAATACATTAAGCCTAGACTATTCGTCAAGCGACGGACACACTATATATGACGATATATGCTCCAACAAATTCCCCCTTGGACGTTGCTTGCGAATAGTAGATAACAGCTCTTACAATCTTCAGTCAATCTTTGCTCTGGTTTCCAATAGAATCAAACAAACAACCATATTAGCCAACGTTGCCGATCTGTCAGGTTACTACAGTATCCCTAAAAATGAATTTAGGCACAATAGCTTTCGTTTACCTTGTATAACACCATCATAGCAGCAAGATTCCCCATATGATTGATTTTTCCAGATAATGACATGAACAGTTTTCCATTGCTTCAATCTTCACACAGTCTAACCTGATTAACATTAACAACTATAGAAATTCCCCTTCACATTCAGCATATCCCAATACATAAACATTGTGCTCTCCTGACGTCTTCATACGGTGTATTGGGCAAAAGGTCGAAGGTTCCAATCCACAGCTGACAATATCAAACAAATCAGCATGCACGTAGATTCATCATCAAAAACTTGCTCACATCATCACTTTCTGATTGCGTCTTCAATTTCTCTATACATGGATTCCCCCTAAGAATGAGAATCCTCAATATAACTTGATTGGCCCATAAGTAGTCAGATGCTCCTGACTAACCCACAAAATCAGCACCGACAGCTGACATCTTCTTTTCTCACTTTCGTGTTCTAACAACATTAACCTATTCTGGAAGTCCAATGAATAATGAGGTATCCATCGAACTTGTTTGGACAAAAGAAACTCAGGGTGAATGTGCTTTGCTCATCCTCAACTCATCCTCAATTCTTGCATAGACTCTTCAGGAAAATCTTCACTATTGACCCGAAAATGAACCGAAAATGAACTGAAAATGACCCGATAATTTTCCTGAAAAAAATTTATTTTACCAAACTTTTTCAGAAGGCTTCCCGACTGATAAAAATGGTTTAGGGAAAAAATCATGCAAGAAGCTGTTCCAGACTCTTTTTTTTTTTTGGTCTGGAACACCTTTCATTCGTATGACATGGAGTACACTGATCACAGTCGTGTGAATGAATTATACGAATGATATCTTCGTGTGACTGAACATAAGACTGGACATAAGACTGGTCCAGTCGCACGACTCACATAAGACTGGTCCAGTCGCATGGTCCAGTCCCACGACTGGTCCATTCGCATGGTCCAGTCATACGAATGGTCCATTAGCATGGTCCAGTCGCACGAATGGTCCATTAGCATGGTCCAGTCGCACGACTGGTCCATTCGCATGGTTCAGTCGCATGAACGGGTCTGCACGCAGTTTTTCAGATTTGCAGCCGCTAAGGCTGCCAAAAACCCTAATCCGACGAATTTTACATGATTCGAACCAAAATAGAAATCATCAGATTCGCAAGGGTGATCAGAACATTGTTTCGAGTTCGATTTTAACATAGAAACAACACACGCCACAAGATCTGAGCAAAACACGAAGAACAAGAAGTGGGTTTAACGTCAAATAACCTGAAATAGATCCAGAGATCAAGAGCTCGGGTTGCTAGAATGATTGTTAGATCATTCTAGAAGTAACCGGGCTCTGATACCAATTGTGAAGTTGCTAGATCGGTAAACATCCGAGCGTGTTCTTGACGGAAGAATAAACAACCAAAAACAAAAGTCAAATCTATAACACAAACTATCAAAAATTGGTTTCATTGATAAAACCTAATGATTACAAGCTCGTTATAACATAAGAATCAAGACTCTTGTCAAGGGGAGATCGACCATGATCTCCCCTCTCATCCGGCAGCCCTAGGCTCCGGGCAGACTCCCTCTCGAATCCCTACCTCTCTACACGTTGAAACTGGTATATATAGGCCTCAGCCCATATTAGATGCGACTGGGCCCATTCGCGCGATTGCACCATGCGTATGGTTCAATCGTACGGCTGGACCATGCGTATGGTTCAATCGTACGACTGGACCATTCTTATGGTTCAGTCTTACGAATGCCCCAATCGCATCTCTTAGTCGCACGACTGGTCCATTAGCCTGGCTCAGTCGTACGACTGAGTCTCATTCGCATATGCTCCTGCGAGTGACCCAGTTTCATATGTTTACAACATATCAGGTGTAATACATTAAGCCTAGACTATTCGTCAAGCGACGGACACACTATATATGATAATATATGCTCTAATACAAAGGTTATTTTAGGTCGACTATTTTTGGCAACTGCCAATGCTCAAATCAACTGTCGGGATGGAACAATTGATATGACATGTGAAACCTGCAAGTTACGTTTTAATGTGTTTTCTAAGGCTATCACTTATCTTGTTAATGATAACCTTTTGATACAAATATGACTAACGTGTGTGTTCCTTCCTACATCTCACATGTAAGCGAGCACATAACTTTTGATAATGGTTGCAAGTATGATAGGGATAAACAAATGGACTTGAAAGAGTTTATAGATTCAAAAGAAAATAAAGAGCTAGTGATGGAGATAGAAATAAAGCATGAGAAGCCAAAATAGAAGAAAAAAGTTGGTGATCCCCCTTATCCTAAAAATGCTCAAGTTAAGACAACGATGTTTGGTCCATGTTTGGATGACGTTGGGAGCCCACTAGATCAACAAAAGCAAACAGTTATAGAACTCTCAGAAGGCAAGCACCACTTTCGACCACCATGAGTGGTGATAGGTATGGTCTGGTTGAAGACCTAAAACTTAGCGCTACTTGGGAAGTAACCTGAGATGTTTGTAATTTTTATTTTTTATGATATTTTTTGTTTGGAACTTTGTGGGTGTGTTCACTAGAAACCCTCACGAGACTCCACTCGTCCACTCGGGTCTATCGATAGGTTTGAAAGGCTTGTTGCATATGCTAAATGCAACCGTGATTCCTACGAAAGTGAGTTTTATTAAATTTTTTTAGTTTTTGTTGTCTTTTTAGTCTCAAGTCGATGCAAACATGCAAGTGTGGGGAAGCACATGGAATTTTAGAAGCATATTTGATGAGGTGCTTAGCAGGTTTACCCATAGTCTTCATATAACAATATTGAAGCACTATCAGATCATCTACCATTAGGTCCATATGAACTTTCTTTGACTTTATTTGTTATTTTTGTTTTGCACTTGGGGGAGTGTTCGGGGTCGGTTAATATCACAAGAAGTCATGTTGAATTTGAAACAACCATACATTGGAGACAATCTATCGCAAGTGTGGGGATGGGGGAGCCCAGGCAGAACATTTTGAAGAAATGGAAATTTAGACAAAAATTTAAAATTTTTAAAATTTTTATCTAAAATACTAACCGTTAAAAGAGGTTCTTAGTCATGGTTAATTCCTTTAATGTTTTATACCCGGGATGTTTGCAAAAGTTGGAAAGGGAATGCCTAACTAGCATAATCAAACCTTAGGTGTAGTAAACTTGCACAGTTCAGTAGTTAACCCGAATCCATCGTTTTCATTGGTGAGAAGCCTTTAACTTGTTGCATATCGTACTTTCTTATTTGAGTGTACAATGGCATATGTTAGTGGTAGAACTTATGAAGCGTGTATATTTCGACACTCGAGACCGTGATTCACATTAAGATGATTAAGGCAATAGGATTAACCATAGAATAACCCCATAGGATCCACCTACCCGACATTTATCCATTATTCACCAATTTTGAGCCTGTTTCCTTGTTCATTCTGCTTAAATCCATTAACATAACCATTAAGCCTTTGGTTAGCCTTTTTGTTTGTTTAACCTTGTGATAGAACTTGAATTAGTAAAGTATGTTTGATATATTTCAAGTTTTGAATTATAGTTGGAAGACAACTAAGTTTAAGATGAAATCCAGTGGGCGCATTTAAAAAATATATAAATAAATAAATAAATAAAAAAGAAAAGTAAATATAAAAAAAGAAAATAAAAAGAAAATACAAAAAATAAAAAAAGGAGAAAAAGCAAAGAAAAGTGTCAAAGTAACTTAGGTTGAATGACCGAGTTAGGAGACAAGAAAAACATTGTATTTAGCAAATAAGATGTGTTGAGAAGCATTATAGTTTGTTTTTGACATTGAATAAGTAGCTAGTTTAAGTTATCCATCACCTTAGTCACTATTTCCCAAATAATTCATACCCGAACTTAAGGCTAATAGTACAACCCTATGAAAGCCCTCATGATTTATGTGAATTATCATGTTAGTGGGTGGAGAATTGATTGCTTTACAAGCATATGCTCACTAATTTGTATCATTGAGTGAGTGTTCAGAAATATCTGGCATATCTTTTGTCGAGTCTAGAAATTACACCGAGTGAAGAGTTTTATGGTGAGGGGTGTGACATGTGCAAGGGAGCCACTTAGAGTTTAAGAATTTTAGTCAGGCAACCCAATAGGTTTGAGGTTGTGTGGTTGTAAACGGGGCCACGATTATAAAGTTTGGGAATCGGGTATGACTTTGAACATTAGGTGATGTTTAATAATTGTGTGTCTTATATGAAAAAGTTTTGACCCGAATTGTTGAGTTTTAAAAGCAACCTCGCTTGAGGGAAAGCGAGAAACAAGTGTGGGGATATGATGTAAGGGGTTTGGAATGATATTTATCATAGTTAAATGGTTAACTTTAATGTATCTAATGTGCTTAAGTATAAGAGATTGTGTTGAATATGTTAACTATGATGATTTAATGTTTTGTAGATTAAACACAATCATTTGATGTGTTTTGAAGAATGCACATGGAGAATAAATGAAGATCATGATAGATGAGGTGATAGCCACAAACAGGGAGGAAAACGGAGTCCGAACTAAGAAGTTAGGAAGAAAACAAGAATCGGAAAAAATTGGTCAACCATAAGTTACGGTGGAAAGATGACCTACGGTTCATCAGCTCAAAAACTGAACAGAAAGCTCATAAAGTAACTTACGACGTTCAAGTGACATACGGTACGTGACGTGCTAAAATCACTTATAAGGCATAAAAAATAGGTTTTCAGGGTTATCTTTCATTCCAAACCGTCCCCAAGTCCCAAGAACGACCCCAAGTGAGCCAAAAGGCTCCCAGAGACGATTTCAAGTCTCAAGATCTAGTTTTTATCATTCAGTTTGAATCTTTAACGTTAGATACAATGTTTACCTTTGATTTTGAATTATTTTTCGTTTCCATGTCCGGCTAATCCACCCATGATTTTCTCTGGGTGTTAGGGTTTATACTATGACTTGTTCTTGATGGTTTTTGTTGAGTTAATGTTTGAACACGGTTAGTTAAGCCAAGTAACATTATTTATTGATTGAAGATTCTAAAATACGTGTGTTGCTTTCAATTCAATTGTTCCATTTTGATTGTTTTAGATTTCTTTTCATCTGGAAACGTCAATTTTAGATAGGGTTGGGTAACACAAACGTAGGATACGATTCGAGTAGTTCTTTAACAACAGTCTCATTCAATCTATTGTTTTTAATCAAATTAACTCGGTTATGTCTATATAACCACTTTTAACTATCAAAGCAAGTCTAAGTTGTAAACCTTAACCCGAAGGGGATTACTCTTTCTCATCATTGTTTACAATTAACTTTACTTTTCAACTTCAAGTACCTTTTGCAATTTAGTTAATTTAAAATTATTTTCAATAAAGTTTTCAACTTTATAAATTTAACCACACTTTCCACATATTTTCTGTGGATCGACCCGACTTACCTTAGCTATCTTAGGTGAGTTGGACCATTATAAATTATTTTTGATTAGGCCTGACAAACCTCAATCAGATTCACATAAAGGGCAGGGGTTAATTACAATAAAATTTACTCCCCTATGGTAAACTCTTCAATAAGAACCATGTTGTCCATTGTTGCTTTTCTAGATTTAGAACTAGAGCAGATGGATGTTAAAACATCCTTCTTACATGGCTATCTAGATAAAGACATCTTTATGAAGCAGCCTGAAGGCTTTGAGGTCAAAGGGCAGGAGGAGAAAGTGTGTTTGTTAAAAAGGTCTCTTTATGGCCTTAAGCAATCTCCCAGGCAATGGTACATGAGGTTTGATGAGTTCATGGTTACTTATGGTTTTAGCCGAAGCTCTTATGACAGTTGTGTGTAGTTCAGAAGGTGTGATGGTGGAGATTATGTGTATCTACTATTATATGTAGATGACATGCTTATAGCTTGCAAGGATAAGTCTGAGATTCAGGCTACCAAGGAGCTGTTGAGACAGGAGTATGATATGAATGATCTAAGTGCTGCTAGAAAGATTTTAGGGATGGAAATTAGCAGGGATAGACAGCAACGACTATTGAGGTTGACTCAATGTTCATATATTGAGAAGGGGTTAAAAAGATTCTCAATGGTGAGTAGCAAGTCTGTCAAGTCACCTTTAGGGGGTCATTTCAAGTTGTCATTAAAGGATGCTCCTAAGACTGATGCTGAGGCAAGCTATATGGAGAAAGTACCCTATATGAATCTGGTTGGGAGCCTAATATATCTTATGGTACGTACGAGGCCAGACTTGGGGTATGTTGTAAGTGTGGTGAGTTGTACACCCCAAAAAGTCAAAACGAGTCATCAAGGATAATGAGCTTAATTTGTGGGTATTTAATAAAGGAAGGAAATGGGTTATGGGCTAATTAGGCTTATGGGCAAGAGCCTAAGTGATTTAGGGCCCATAATCAGCCTTCAAACCCACCTAATCAGCCACCATCTCCCACACTTGAACCCTAGCCACTAAAATTCGTAGAGAGAGAAAGTAGAGAGAGAAGAAAACTCAAGATTTGGAGCTTCAAAGGTTAAAAGATTGAAGATCTGGGTGTTGGAGCATCAAACCATAAGAAAGGAGCAACAAATCCAGGTAAGAATCGACCTCTAAACCCTTCTGTAGATCAAACCCAGATTCTAGGGTTTTGGGTTTTGAAAAGTTTCAAAGAGACACATAAAGGTCAAATTTTTATGTATGAAAACGTGTAAAAAAGTTAGATATGGTTTCATAGATGGTAAACCAAGGATTTGGACGTATAAAGTTAAGATTTTGGGTTAAAAACAAGCTGGTTCTTCATTTCTGTTCATCCAGCGAAACTGCGCCCCCGATCAGCGAGACTGTGCACTCATCCAGCAAACTATGCACTTACCAGCGAAACAAAGAGAGTTCCAGCGAAACTACAGTTTCGCTGGTGCGAAACTACAGTTTGTTGGTAATTTCGCTAGTGCCCAGGTTGACCTATAGACATTGAGAAACTAGGAAATTCTAACGAAAGTTGGGCGCTCATGGCAGCGAATCTGTCCAGCGAATCTGTCCAGCGAAACTGGCAGAAGTGTTGTCCAGTGAAACTGGTAGCGAAACTGCCAGCGAAACTGACAGCGAACCTGCCAGCGAAACTGACAGCGAACCTGCCAGCGAAACTGGCAGCGAAATTGTGAAGAAAATGACATTTTTGTGTATTAACTTCCGTGCAGCTCGTGTATTTGGACTATAGCTTAAATAACTTAAATTGAAGCTATTTTGCTAAGTTCAGGTAAGTTCTAGACCCCTCCTTTACCTGTTTTCAATGTTTTGAGGTGATATGCATACTAAAATACATATTTTTATGATGACGGTTTTTTTAAGACCTTTTATCAAGAAAATTAAAGTTTTCTAAAGTAAAACGAGCCATTTAAATAGTTCAAAATAATTTTCGGGCACGCCGACCTGGCCGCCCGGCCCCAGCCAGGGGCGTTGCCCCTTGGACCCCACTAGGGGCTGCCGCCCCTAGAACCCCGCTATCAGGGGCTGCCGCCCCTAGAACCCCGCTATCAGGGGTTGCCGCCCCTAGAACCCCGCTATCAGGGGCTGCCGCCCCTAGAACACCGTTATCAGGGGCTGCCGCCCCCGAACCCCTGTTGTTTCCCCCGGAGGGTCAGTTATCTGGTTTAACTCTCGTGTTTGATGAAATGTGAATGCTTAGACTAAGAGTTTGCTTCTTATTATGTGTTAAGTGCATGTGAGAACTAAAGATATAAGTGAAACTTAAAGAACTGTTATTGGGCCCATAACGTGTACCTTGATAAAGTAAAGTCTTGCAAGCAATTGATAAAGGAGGGTTGCATCTGTTGTGCCCTCATAATGATAAAGTATAGGCTGGAACAGGCAGGTCAGTAAGGTCTGGATTGGCATGACAATAATGGCCTGTTTGGGTACAACAGTAAGGCCTAAATCGGCATGTCGGTAAAGTCCTGTGTTTATCATAGGCACCGATAGTATCTAGGAATTGACGGATAAAGAAGAGTAATAATTAACGAGTAATGGCAAAGCACCGATAAAGCGATAACCCGTGTGTATCAATGTTCTGATAGATGATGATTATTTTCAAATGTTAAAGCTAATACCTCTTACAAAAGTTATTTAACAAGGAAAACCTAGAATTCACTCTGCGAAGCTGACTTTTTATGCATATTAGTTGACAGGTGAGCGTTAGGGCTTATGGGATGGGAGCAAGGATCTAAATCTTCTTGGCATCTAAAGACTGGCATCCCTGATGAAGAAGAATTTAAGAAGATTTTAAAGACTATTTGATGTTTAAAGACAATGTTTATATTTTAATTTAACTATGTTGTAATGAATTGCAATTACTATATCTTTCCGCTGCAATATATATACATATATACGAAAACAAATGATTTAAATCTATGTTTTTGCTGTGAATGACCAACTGTGAGTTTTTCTGGGATTAGGGGCCTTACAAGTTGGTATCAGAGCCAATGTTTAAGAGATTTGGGAAAACTATTTTATAAACCTAAACTTAAACAGACAATGGGACCAAGTGTCAAGGATGCCAGTCCAAGAAGCTCCATGCCAAGAGGTAACAAAATATGTTGTAAGTATTATTCTGATGGGTAGTGCCCTCTTATTTAAGTTAGAATCGAGGGTAGGGTATGATAATATTATCTGTGGTGCCTATCTGAATTTATGTGACCTATACGTGCATAGAATAGGTATAGTAGGTTCTAGTGTTAGTGTGGTTCAGGATAGAAGAGTTTAGGACATGAGAAGTTCTATAAGTAGTTAATCACAACTTGCCACTGTTATTAAAAATTTACAAAACTTTTCGTGATCTGAACTTGCCTTGAACATATTGACATTCTGAATCTTATAGGAAGTAGAAAGAATGGCACCAAAGAAAGCAATTCCAGCTATGGTCACCCGGAGAAGAACTAGGGGAAGGCCCCCTACTAAGGCCAAAGAAACTGCAAGTAAAGCTGCGAAACTGACAAAAAGGTCAACCAGAAAGCCGGTTGAGGAACCGGTTAAGGAGGAGGTTGAGTTAGAAACGGGAGCCGAGGGGCCTACCACTGACCATGCAAAGCTGAAGGAAACAGTAAAGGAAGCTATTGCCCAAGAGGTGCACCAGATCTTATTTGGAGTGATGCCCTCTTTGCTTACAGAGGTTGTGGAGCAGGTTAAGGGTGACGGTAAAAAGAGTACGGCTTCAAAGAAGGTTGATAAGAAGGAAGCGGTCAAGACTGAGGAAATGAACGATGAGGAAGATCGTCTGGGTAACAATGACGATTTGGAGGTGGAAGAGGTGACAAAGGGGTGCAGCTATGGGGCTTTTCAGAGGTGTAAGGCCCCAACATTTAATGGCACTGGTAATGCTGCTAGTTGGATTAGGGAAATGGAAGCCGTGCTGAGGATCAGCGAGTGCCAGGAAGACCAAAAGGTGAAGTTTGCTTCCCATTCCCTTTTGGATCCAGCACTATGTTGGTGGGATAACATCGTTAACTCTTACGTGGAGGAGGCTATTAAGAGGATGAGGTGGCCAGAAATGAAGAGGTTGGTGATAGAGGAGTACTGTCCGGAAAGAGAGCTTGACAAGATTGAGCAAGAGTTTGTGAACTTGGAGGCTGGAAACATGACACATCATGATCAGTTGTACACCACAAAATTCAATGAAATGGCACGTCTGGTGCCTGACTTGGTGACTCCTGAATCCAAGAGGATCAAGAGGTACATACAAGGGTTGCCTATGTACATTCGTAGGGACATGGTCACTGCCCGAACTAGTACGTTTAGGTCAGCAGTGGACCTCAGTGGAAGGTTGTACGATCATCGCAGGCCAGTGAAAGTGGGTGAAACGAGGAAGGCTTGGAATAATAATGGGAAGAGGTATGGAAATGGTAACTACCAACCGGGAAACAAGAAAGCAAGGGTGGATGCAAAACAAGTGATTGTGAAGGGGGTCGATGAAGTTAAGGAATGTGGGAAGTGTGGGATGAGGCATCCCGGAGAGTGCCGAGTGGGTAGCTATGGGTGCTACCGGTGTGGGAAAACTGGTCACATGGCTAGAGAATGCCCGGAAATGAACAGGTGCTTCAACTGCCACGAGTCGGGGCAACACAGCAGGGATTGCAAGAAAGCTAAGCCGGGAAACTCGGGAACAAGCGGGAATAATGACAAAGGGGATGATGGAAAGCCCAAGGCCAGGGCAAGGGCTTTCACCATGAACAAGAAGGAGGCAAGGAAAGACCCGGACGTGGTGTCAGGTATGTTCCTTGTCAATGATGTTTGTGCCTCCATATTATTTGATAGTGGTGCCAGTAAGAGTTTTGTATCTGTATCCTTCTGTGCTACTCTAGATATCCAAACTAAGGAAATAGATGATGCTTTCGAAGTAGAACGGCCGATGGTAAGTCCATTAGAATAGTCAGAGTGTTAGAGGATTGCCACATTAAACTAGAATGTCATTACTTTCCCGCACAATTGTTTGCCATGACCTTAGGAGGTTTCGATGTCGTACTAGGAATGGATTGGTTAGCTGCCCATGAGGCTAACATAATATGCCAGCAAAAGATAATCCAATTAACGGCTCCCGATGGTAATCCGGTTATGATCTACGGTGATAACGATTGCAAGGTTCCAAGGATCATTTCCATGATCAAGGCGGAGAAATGTATGAGGCGGGGGTGCGGGGCTTATCTAGCATATGTCAAAGATGTTAAAAATAAAGCGAAAGAGTTGTTAGATGTACCAGTGGTGCGGGACTTTCCTGATGTATTCCCGGAGGATCTGCCAGGGATACCACCGGATAGGCAGATAGAGTTTCAGATTGATTTATTGTCAGGAGCCCAGCCCATTGCCAAAGCACCCTACCGCCAAGCCCCGTCCGAGATGAAGGAGCTCATGTCACAACTGCAAAAACTTCTTGACAAAGGATTCATTAGGCCCAGCATTTCTCCATGGGGTGCTCCGGTGTTCTTTGTGAAGAAGAAGGATGGCAGCATGAGGATGTGTATAGATTACAGGGAATTGAATAAGCTGACCGTGAAGAATCGATACCATTTACCCAGAATAGATGATCTGTTTGACCAGTTGCAAGGGGCAAGCTGGTTCTCCCGAATAGATCTCAGATCCGGATATCATCAACTGAAGGTAAGGGAGCAAGATATCCTAAAGACGGCTTTCCGAACGCGCTATGGACACTATGAGTTTCTGGTTATGTCTTTTGGGCTAACCAATGCTCCTGTGGCATTTATGGACTTAATGAATCGCGTGTGTCGCCCGATGTTGGACAGATCAGTAATAGTCTTCCTTGACGATATCTTGATATACTCAAAGAACGAAGGAGATCACGCTTGTCATATCAAGGAGGTGTTAGAAACATTACGAAAGGAGAAACTGTATGCGAAGTTCTCTATATATGCATTCTGGCTACGGGAGGTGCAGTTTTTAGGGCACGTTATAAATTCCGAGGGAGTTATGGTTGATCCAGCAAAAGTTGAAGCAGTTACGCAATGGAATTCCCCAAGGACACCATCCGAGATCCATAGTTTCTTAGGATTGGCTGGCTATTATAGAAGGTTCATCAAAGATTTCTCAAAGATAGCTTCCCCATTAACAAGGTTAACGAGGAAGAACGTGGTGTTCGACTGGGGAAAAGAACAGGAAGATGCGTTTCAGGAATTGAAGGATAGACTAACCAAAGCTCCTGTACTAACCCTACCGGAAGGTGATGAAGACCTAACGGTATACTCCGATGCCTCTTACTGCGGGTTAGGCTGTGTGTTAATGCAAAGAGGAAAGGTTATAGCTTACGCATCCAGACAACTAAAGGACACGGAGGTTAATTACCCGGTTCACAATTTGGAACTTGCCGCAGTAGTGTTCGCATTGAAGATATGGAGACATTATTTGTATGGAACTAAGCGCACCATATTTACCGACCACAAAAGTCTGAAATATTTCTTTGAGCAGAAAGACCTAAATATGAGACAGAGAAGGTGGTTGGAGCTGATAAAGGATTACGACTGTGAAATCCATTATCACCTGGGTAAGGCAAACGTGGTAGTCGATGCCTTGAGCCGAAAGGAAGGATATGAACCAATTCGGGTGAAGGCGTGCCAACTAGTAGTGACCCCAGATGTTATGAGGTTGATAAGCGAAGCTCAAATAGACGCTTTAAAAAAGCAACAAATCAGGAAGGAAAGGATGGTGGGAAAAGTATATGAATTGGTAGAGAACACCTTGGGTGTTAAGACCTTCCACGGCAGGATATGGGTCCTGAGGCATGGCGACTTGCGATAAAAGATTATGGATGAAGCGCACAAGACCCGATACTCGATACACCCGGGAGCAACTAAGATGTATTATGACTTAAAGAAGGATTACTGGAGGCCTGGGTTGAAGAGAGATGTAGTTGTGTATGTGAACAAGTGCTTGACGTGTTTGCAAGTAAAGGCCGAACATCAGAGGCCCTATGGGCATGTTCAGCCATTAGAAGTACCAGAATGGAAGTGGAAACATGTTACCATGGACTTTATCACCAAATTACCACGCATGACAAAAGGCCATGATGCGATATGGGTGATAGTTGATAGACTGACTAAGAGTGCGCATTTCCTGCCAGTCAAGGAAGCAATTAGTTCAGAAAAGCTTACTAAACTGTTTATCCGGGAAATTATGGCGCGGCATGGTATGCCCGTATCGATTGTTTCAGATAGAGATACGCGTTTCACCTCAAAGTTTTAGAAAAAGTTCAATGAAGAAATGGGCACGAGGTTGCATATTAGTACCGCATACCACCCGCAGACCGATGGGCAATCGGAAAGAACAATCCAGACACTGGAAGATATGCTTCGGGCATGCGTTATCGAATTCGGTGGTAACTAGGATGATCATTTGCCACTAGCAGAGTTCTCTTATAACAACAGCTACCACGCCAGTATTAAGATGCCCCCATATGAGTTTCTGTATGGTCGACGGTGTAGAACTCCTATTTGTTGGGGTGATGTCGGTCAGAAAGAGCTAGGGAGTTTGGAGGTGGTGGAAGCCACGACGGAGAAATTAGAAACAATCAGAGCATGCATGAAGGCGGCAAAGGACAGACAAAAGTCATATGCCGATAAGAGAAGGAGACCAATAGAGTTCAGAGTTGGGGATAAAGTAATATTGAAGGTTTCGCCATGGAAGGGGATTATTCGATTTAGATAGAGGGGGAAGTTAAGTCCAAGATTTATCGGGCCATTCAAAATAGTGGCTCGGGTTTGGAATGTAGCTTATAAGTTGGACCTCCCCAACGAGTTAAGTGGGATTCATTCCACCTTTCATGTATCGTATTTAAGGAAATGTTTAGCACCTGGTGAGGCAGTTGTGCCTCTACACGACATCGGAGTGGACGAGAAGCTGAATTATGCAGAGCAACCAGTGGCCATATTCGACCGGAAGGAGAAACAATTGAGAAACAAAGTAGTCAAGCAAGTTAAAGTTCAGTGGAAACATCGAAAGGGATCGGAAGCCACATGGGAGTCAGAAAGAGAAATGAGAGAGCACTACCCTCACCTTTTCAGTAATTTATAGGTTTCGAGGACGAAACCTTAATAAGAGGGGGAGACTTGTAACACCCCGAAAAGTCAAAACGAGTCATCGAGGATAATGAGCTTAATTTGTGGGTATTTAATAAAGGAAGGAAATGGGTTATGGGCTAATTAGGCTTATGGGCAAGAGCCTAAGTGATTTAGGGCCCATAATCAGCCTTCAAACCCACCTAATCAGCCACCATCTTCCACACTTGAACCCTAGCCACCAAAATTTGTAGAGAGAGAAAGTAGAGAGAGAAAGAGAAGAAAACTCAAGATTTGGAGCTTCAAAGGTTAAAAGATTGAAGATCTGGGTGTTGGAGCATCAAACCATAGAAAGGAGCAACAAATCCAGGTAAGAATCGACCTCTAAACCCTTCTGTAGATCAAAACCGGATTCTAGGGTTTTGGGTTTTGAAAAGTTTCAAAGAAACACATAAAGGTCAAATTTTTACGTATGAAAACGTGTAAAAAGGTTAGATATGGTTTCATGGATGGTAAACCAAGGATTTGGACGTAAAAAGTTAAGATTTTAGGTTAAAACCGAGCTGGTTCTTCATTTCCATTCATCCAGCGAAACTGTGTCCCCGATCAGCGAAACTGTGCATTCATCCAGCGAAACTGTGCACTCATCCAGCGAAACTAAGAGAGTTCCAGCGAACCTACAGTTTCGCTGGTGCGAAACTACAGTTTCGTTGGTAATTTCGCTAGTGCCCAGGTTGACCTATAGACATTGCGAAACTAGGAAATTCACGAAAGTTGGGTGCTCATGGCAGCGAATCTGTCCAGCGAAACTGGCAGAAGTGCTGCCCAGCGAAACTGGTAGCGAAACTGCCAGCGAAACTGACAGCGAAACTGACAGCGAAACTGACAGCGAACCTGCCAGCGAATCTGGCAGCGAAATTATGAAGAAAATGACGTTTTTGTGTATTAACTTCCGTGCAACTCGTGTATTTGGACTATAGCTTAAGTAACTTAAATTGAAGCTATTTTGCTAAGTTCAGGTGAGTTCTAGACCCCTCCTTTACCCGTTTTCAATGTTTTGGGGTGATATGCATACTAAAATACATATTTTTATGATGACAGTTTTTTTAAGACCTTTTATCAAGAAAATAACAGTTTTCTAAAGTAAAACGAGCCATTTAAATAGTTCAAAATAATTTTCGGGCACGCCGACCTGGCCGCCCGGCCCCAGCCAGGGGCGTTGCCCCTTGGACCCCACTAGGGGCTGCCACCCCTAGAACCCCGCTATCAGGGGCTGCCGCCCCTAGAACCCCGCTATCAGGGGCTGACACCCCCAAACCCCCGTTGTTTCCCCCGTAAGGTCAGTTATCTGGTTTAACTCTCGTGTTTGATGAAATGTGAATGCTTAGACTAAGAGTTTGCTTCTTATTATGTGTTAAGTGCATGTGAGAACTAAAGATATAAGTGAAACTTAAAGAACTGTTATTGGGCCTATAACGTGTACCTTGATAAAGTAAAGTGTTGCAAGCAATTGATAAAGGAGGGTTGCATCTGTTGTGCCCTTAAAATGATAAAGTATAGCCTCGAACAGGCAGGTCAGTAAGGCCTGGATTGGCACGACAATAATGGTCTGTTTGGGTACGACAGTAAGGCCTAAATCGGCGTATCGGTAAAGTCATGTGTTTATCATAGGCACCGATGGTAACTGTTAATTGACGGATAAGAAGAGTAATAATTAACAAGTAATGGCAATGCACCGATAAAGCGATAACCCGTGTGTATCAATGTTCTGATAGATGATGATTATTTTCAAATATTATAGCTAATACTTCTTACAAAAGTTATTTAACAAAGTAAACCTAGAATTCACTCAGCGAAGCTGACTTTTTATGCATATTAGTTGACAGGTGAGCGTTAGGGCTTATGGAATGGGAGCCATTCGTGCTTGCCTTTGCCGTGATTGTCCGTTGTTCCCTTGGTGCGCTGTCATAAAGCTTCTTGGCATCTAAAGACTGGCATCCCTGATGAAGAAGAATTTAAGAAGATTTTAAAGACTATTTGATGTTTAAAGACAATATTTATATTTTAATTTAACTATGTTGTAATGAATTACAATTACTATATCTTTCCGCTGCAATATATATACATATATACGAAAACAAATGTTTTAAATCTATGTTTTTGCTGTGAATGACCAACTGTGAGGTTTCCTGGGATTAGGGGCCTTACATGAGTAGGTTTCTGTCTACTCCTGGTAAAGCATATTGAGAAAACAAAGTGGATCTTAAGGTATCTTAAGGGTTCTTGTAAGGTTAGGCTAACTTTTAGCGGCAGTGTTGAGGATTATAGTGGTACTATAGAATGCTATGTTGATGTTCATTTTGCCAAGGATATGGATAAAGGCAGGGCTATTACCGGGTATGTCTTTAAAGTGCTTGGTAATGTGGTTAGCTGGAAAGCTCAGTTACAGAAAGTGGTGGCTTTATCTACTACTGAGGCTGAATATATGGCGTTGACTAAGGTTGTTAAAGAAGCAATTTGGCTTAAGGGCTTTGTGATTGAGTTGGGAGTACAGGTGGTTGATGCTGTTGTGTTTTATGACAACCAGGGTGTTATGCACTTGTCCAAAAATAGTTTGTATCATGAAAGGAGTAAGCATATCAATATAAGGCTTTATTTCATCCGTGAAGTGGTGAACTCAGGATTGGTTAAGGTGTTGGATATTGATACTAATTTGAACTCGGCTGATATCTCACCAAGACGCTGCCTCGATCCAAGTTTCAGTTTTGTTTGGTGTAAGGCCCCGATCCCAGGCGCGTTAGTTAGACCAAATGACATAACGAGAAACTCGTAGTGACCATAGCGCGTCCGAAAAGCTGTTTTAGGAATATCCTGCTCCTTTACCTTCAATTGGTGGTAGCCAGATCGAAGATCTATCCTCGAGAACCAACTGGCACCCTGGAGCTGGTCGAACAAGTCATCGATTCTCGGTAACGGATACCGATTCTTTATTGTCAACTTGTTCAATTCACGGTAGTCGATACACATTCTCATGCTACCGTCCTTCTTCTTCACAAATAAGACCGGAGCACCCCAAGGAGAGATACTCAGTCTAATAAAGCCCTTGTCAAGCAACTCTTGCAGTTGCTCCATCAACTCCTTCATCTCCGTCGGAGCTAATCGATACGGTGCCTTGGCGACAGGTTGGGCACCGGGTATCAGGTCAACTTGAAATTCGATTTCACGGTCAGGTTGCAATCCCGATAAGTCTTCCGGGAATACATCTGGAAACTCACTCACAACCGGAACATCGGATAGTTGTGGTGTTGGCGCTTCCACATCCTTCACGTAGCATAAGTAGGCGCTGCACCCACGCCTCATGCACTTGCCTGCCACCGCCATCGAGATCACTTTAGGGATCATCGTTACCCAATCCCCGTATATCGTTACCAGACTTCCGTCAGATGCCGTCAGTCTAATCATCTTCTTTCGGCATACGATATTCGCTTCGTAGGTTGCCAACCAATCCATCCCTAGCACTACATCAAATCCACCTAGGGGCATCACATGTAATCTAGCAGCAAACCTATGGCCTTCTAACTCTATGGTACAGTCCTCTACCACATCAGTAACTTTAGTGGACTTACCAATAGCAGTTTCTACATCAAAGGGATCATCAATGCATTTACTACTAACAGGCAATTTAGCACAGAAAGTAGTAGAAATGAAACTCCTACTAGCACCAGAATCAAATAACACAGAAGCAAGAGTTTGATTTACTAGAAACGTACCTGACACAACATTGGGGTCCGTCCTAGCCTCCTCTCTGGTCATGGTGAAAGCTCTGGCACTCGCCTTCTGCCCTTCAGCCCCGGCCGCCTTCTTCGTCCCGGAACTTTCCACCCTCTGTTTCCTGCAGTCTTTGCTCATATGGCCCGCCTCACCGCAGGTGTAACACCTCAGATCCTTACAGTCCTTCGAGATGTGGCCCAGCTTCCCGCACCTGTAGCACACCTTGGGCCCCATTCTGCACTCCCCCGTGTGCTCCTTCCCGCACTTGCCACACTTCTTGGGCCCTGAACTGGATGACCCCACCCTACGGTCATCCCCTCTCATCCTTTTGTTGTTCGGGGTAAAGCCACCACGCCCGATCCGCTTCCCGTTCCAATTCCGGTCAGCACCATCGGATTTCCTTGACTCCACCACTGTCACTTCCCTTTCATCATAGAGTCTGCCAGCCAGATCCACTGCCGACCTAAACGTGCTTGGCCGAGCAGCAATCAAGTGCCTACGAATGTCGGCTGGCAGTCCCTGAATGTACCGGTTAATCTTTCGAGATACCGGCGTCACTTGATCTGGCACCAGCCTCGCCATCTCATTGAACTTGGCAGTGTATTGCTGGTGGCTCATGGTTCCCGCCTCGAGTTGCAGGAACTCTCTCTCAATCTTATCAAGTTCCCTGTGAGGACAGAATTCTTCAATTACCAGCTTCTTCAACTCGGGCCACTTCATCTTGCCTATAGCCCTACTACCCTCAGCTTGGACAATATTGTCCCACCAACATAGTGCTGAGTCAGTAAAGGAGTGGGTGGCAAACTTCACCTTCTGATCCTCCCGGCACTCGCTGATCTCAAGTACCGCCTCCATCTCCCTTATCCAACGGTGGGCTGCAGCAGCATTACCATTCCCGTCAAAAGTCGGGGGCCTGCACCTCTGGAATGCCCCGTAATTGCATCCCTTGGTTGTCACCCCTACCACATCATCTTCCTCTTCATCAGATACTACTATCTTTGGATCCGGTCGTTCCTCTCCTCCCTTGCTTTCCTTCCTAGTTGACCCTCTCCTATCCTCCTTCTCCTTTCTCTCCTCATTCCTCACAGCACGAATAACATCCGTCACCACAGATGGCATAACTGCCTGCAGGACTTGGTGTACCTCATCAGCAATCGCCTCCCTAGCTGAGGCATTCAGGCTCGCATTCTCAGTTTCTTCGTTCCTATCAGGAACCTCAGGGTTCACGGGGGTCGTCTCTGGAGCTTTAGTACTGTTCCTAGTCGTACGCGGACGACCTCTACCTCTAGCGGCTTTGGTAGGTTTCTTCCCAGCCATTTTCCTATGCACTATAAGATTCAAACACTAAAACAGTCATTCAAGGAAACAGCTCAGTTTATGTCAAGTATAGTAAGTCCCTAATTACAGTGGCCAGTTGTGATTAGCCACTTACTTTACTCTTCACACCCCAAGCATCCCCTATCCTGACTACATCAGTATCTAAATCTACTAAGAACACATAAATCACATAGCACATGCACATAATACTGGTTAACTTTTAAGAAAACAATACCTGATGGCACATGGCTACTCGGGCTGACATCCCTCTTCCTGTCCCATTCTCAGTTTAAGTTAAGGTTTATTTGAAAATTTACCCGTTTCACTTAAACTTTAGCTCTGATACCAACTTGTAAGGCCCCGATCCCGGGCACCTCACAGTTGGTCATTCACAGCATAAAACATACTTATTATAAATCAAAGCAGCGGAATTAATTTAAACAAAAGACATTCATTTCATTAAAAACACTGTTGTTAAGCAATACATTCTAGTTTATAAGTCACAAAATGATAGATGAATGAATTACAAAACAACAGTATTGTCAAAAAAATGAATGGATGTCAGTCTTGCCCGCCAAGTAGCCATCCCCGTGTGCCATCCTCAGCAACCTGTCACCTGCCAACTGGAAAATACATAAAAGTCAGCGTTGCTGAGTGAGTTCTAGTTTTATAATTAAAATACTTTATTTTCATTCAAAACCGTTCCTCATCTTCTTAGGTGATCATACATCGTACGCACACATAGGTACTATTTTTTTTTTATTATCTTCACCATCGTTCAATTCGTACTTTTATTATTCTTCTCCCGGTCTTTTGCAACACATAGTTGCTCAACCATTAACGATCTCAAGGATCTCAAGACTTTTGGGTCTGCTGTGACACCGAGTCACTTACCCATTTCCAACCTCACAGGTTGTAAGTCTTCTGCGGGCTTTTGCAACGCCAAGTTGCTCACCCATTAGCAATCTCAAGGATTGCAAGGCTTCTGCGGGCTTTTGCAACACCAAGTTGCTCACCCATTAGCAATCTCAAGGATTGCAAGGCTTCTGCGGGCTTTTGCAACACCAAGTTGCTCACCCATTATCAATCTCAAAGATTGTAAGCCTTCTGCGGGCTTTTGCAACACCAGGTTGCTCACCCATTATCAATCTCAAAGATTGTAATCCTTCTGCGGGCTTTTGCAACACCAAGTTGCTCACCCATTATCAATCAAGACTTTCGTTTATTCATTTACATTCCACTTTCTATTACTATTAATCTTCCACTTTATTAATGATAATAATTCCTGTCTTGATCCTGATCATTACACGTAGGATCATACAATATTATTATTAATAAGCATATTAATAATAATAATAGCACTGATAATATTAATAATCATATTAATATTAATCCCCATATCAGCCCTAATCATAACATTAATTAAAATATTAAGAAAGGGGTATTATTACATTCAACATAATCATTTGCATTCAATAAAGTCCCAGTCAACGTCCCTGTGAAACCCTACTGCACAGACTCCAATAAACTTTGTTAAAAATTCTAAGTACTTGGGCGTATGAGCCCTGTTCTAGGCGTTTCACCACTGTCGGACTCATCAGCTACACTTAGAAAAATTTCAGGCTCTGGGCGTATGAGCACTGCTGGGCGTATGACCCCTGTTGGTCGTATTAGCCCTGTTGGTCGTATTAGCCCTGTTGGTCGTACCATCCCATACTTAGAAAATATTTTCTGGTCATACGACCAGAATTCAGACTTTTCACCCTTTACTTAGTTTTTCAGACTCATGAGTCCTGTTGGGCCTTATAAGTCCCCATACTTAGCAAATTTTCAGACTTATGAGCCTAGTCGTTTTAGGACTAAGAGGACACATTACCTGCTTGGACTCATAACCTTACTTAGAATATTTCTAAGGCAATTTCCTGGGCGTATAAGCACTATTGGACACATTACCTTGCACTTAGTTATTCTAAGTCCAAATTTCAGGCATATTACTACTAATTGGGCTTGTTAGGCGTTTTAGTAACCTGCTCATGTGACTAATTCATATTCCAATTCCCAAACATCAGAATGCCTAGTACTAAACATATACACATGATTCTAGGCATAAATCTAACATAAACATAAACATACATACATTCATATCATACGGGTATTATACCCAAACTTATAAAAACATACTTACATGCATTTCCAGCCCCAAATCATTTAAAAACAGGTAAAAAGGGGTCTAGAAACTCACCTTAGTTTGTCTTCGGGTTTTGATATCCCTTCCTTGAACTTCTCAGTTGTTTCTAACACCTAAAACACACACACACATACCACCGAACACACAAGACACATTTATAAGCACACATACGGTTCTAGAATCATCTAAAACTTCAAGAACTCGAGATTTCTTACCAAAAACTTCTAGTTTTCAGATTACTCTTCAAAAATCCCGAGAATTCTCTGCTTTTGTGCTTTCTCTCTCTAAAAATATCGAGTTCTGTTTTCTTTTCTCTGAGAATTCCGAATGAAAGGATATGCAGGCATTATGGGCGGCCATGCCTCCCTTTTTGTACAAAATTAATGTGAACTTTGCCCATTTGGCACTTTTGGCCCTTCCACAAAAGTAGACTTTTTATTTCCTTTCTCTTTTTTTCTATTTCATTCTTTTAATTCCTTTAATAAGAAATTACGGGTGTTACATTTGGATGCTTTGAAGGTTGGTTAAAGTCATATTGTTGATTTTAAGGTGGAGATTGTAATATGGTAAAGTCAAAATATGTGTGTGTAATAATGTGTAATATAAGTACAGGGGTCCTAGTATCATTCTCTTGAACTAGGAGGACTTAATGTGTCAATTAGAAAGAAAGTTTATTAGGATGTCGTTAAACTTTGGTTAGCCGGTTAACTAGCCGTTAATCTTGTAACTAAGGTAGAGTCGTTCATTTCATGTGAGTTGTAATCGGAGTTATACAATGGATTGAAGTTCTTGCTTGTTTGTTCTTGCTTCATACTCGAATTCGATTGTTACTCTATAACAACCTGAAAAATACCATCGGATCTTCACTTTCCATCTCGCTTCTACCACTCGATGAAATCCACATGAATCTAAAATCTGCTGGATGAAACCCTAATTTTTTAGTAATATTCTTCTCAATCCCACATTATCACAAGTATGATATCACATGTGATCCATCTCCACAATTGCTTCTCTGCGGGTACAAAAATGACAACCTTTTCACTTCATGTGGAGTTTTCCATTTTTGATTTCTTAATTCTAAAATTGATTTGACTGTTGGTTTATGTGTTTGATGGATACCAAAAGAATTTGATGATCATGGAAAAGTATACAAGCCGATTTCAATCAACCATAGTCTCATTTAGATAAAGCTTTGGACTAGATTTTAGGCTTTAAAATATCTATACTACTATATAATACATTTTAGGAGAACAAGATAGTAAGTTTACTGAAATCGTAAGGCGCCTAATATAATATTTTAAGCATAGAGTACAAGTGACCTATGCAATAATTTCATTTTTACCCCTATTTAATAAACTTTTTTAATTAATACACTATTTAATACACATTATTAATACATTATTTAATAATATGAAATTATTTAATTCAATACATTTAATATTATACTATTTTTAATACTTGAAAAAAAATTTAAATTTATTAAATACCTTTTAAATTGTTAAGTATACAACTAATATTTATAATAACTAATAGTCATATTTTCTAGGGGTATTTTGGGTAGTCGATAACTTTAGTATTTACGACTAAATTTGTTAGTAAATTTTTTTAATAAATACACTATTTAATTAATACACTATTTAATACACTCGCTGAGAAGTGAAAAGATGTGACTAGATCGTCCTGAAGACGAATGCGATGAGAAGAAGTGGCATTTGGAAGTGTTCTGACTTAACATTTAGGTTTCGGTATAATAAAGCTTGCACTATCTTTTCGCACTTTGAGCAAAACTGCTTGAAGCGTGAGGCTGATCCGTACCATCAACTGCAGAAGAATGCGATTAGAGTTGATGAATAGGAGAAGGGTGCAATACATCTCCATCATCATTCTCCCCGAGGCTTAATAATTAGGTTAAGGAAAAGATTTATAATACTTTTTAATAAATTTTTTTAATTAATACACATTATTAATACACTATTTAATAATATGATATTATTTAATTCAATACATTTAATATTATATTATTTTTAATACTTGAAAATAACATTTAAATTATTAAATACATTTTAAATTATTAAGTATAATATTTTCTAGGGGTGATTTTGGGTAGTCGATAACTTTAGTATTTATGACTTAATTTGTTAGTAAATGACATATTATTTAATATGTCTAAAAAAATATAATAGTATTAATAGTAATGATTATTTTTAAAAAGTTAACAACAATACCAACAATTTTGTGTTAAAATTTAATACTGTTTTCTTGTCATGTTATTATATCTATGACAATATAATAATAATATATCATAAATCATGATACAATGTTCTATATTTTATAATAGTTTTATTCAAATACTCTTAATATATTTGTCTTACTTGATATCCACGACTTATTAAATATCATATATTCAATAATAGTATCATTATGATATAATAACGAATCATTAAGCATGTGTAGATATCCATGAAAATCCGAGCGCTTATATCATTGAACTCACTAAGATCATGATAATCTCAAAAACTATCATTGCGACGTTCACATATACATTTAAAATCAAACTACGGCGAAGCCCGGATGTCCACTATACTACTATATAAAGCAAAACCTTAGGATACAATGTAATCTTACAAAAAATTAAGACACCTAATATAATTTTTAAGCATTATGTACAAGTGTTCAATGCAATCATTCTTATTTTACCCCTTATTAATAAACTTCTTGTAATTAATACATTGATTAATATATTATTTAATATTGTACGATTATTCTAATTTCACTACATTAAATATTATATAATTTGTAATATTTTAGTTAACATATAAATTTATAAATAAGTATTTCCTTATTTGAATACTTAATTAAAAACATTTACAGCAGCAGCAGCAGCGCCAACAACAACAATAATAATAATAATAAAATTTCAAAATAATTATTATTCTATTTGAATACTTAACTATAAAATTACTAAATACTTTTATAATAATGATGATAATAATAATCTATGTCTTTATCATCTATTATTTATTAGTATCTATAAAACATCTCTTTAAGACAAGATTATAACTTTGCAATAATTTTAAGATAACATATAAGAAATCTTCCTATTATACTCTCATTCTGCTTTAAAAAAATATACCATGTGGTTTTCTATTAATATATTTATATTTAATATCTAATGTTATAATAAATATTTTCATTATTGTATCAAAGCAATTCAACTTATAATATGTCGAATATGATATTTTTAAAAAATATTTGTTAAACTATAATCATATTCAACACTTATGTTTACATAAAATTTGAGTCATTCAACCATTCTTATTAATGCTGATTAGTTTTGTAACAATGTGTTAGTTCTAACAAATAATAGTAATCATAAGACGTATAAGAGATTTAAATCATGAAACAAAACAATTGATAAATTAAGTGAAATAAAACAAGTATAGACTTATCAATTGTTCACTCCGCCGTAACACGCGGGTTACTCACTAGTATACCAATAATAAACCAAATTGTTTCTTGAAGTTGATAACATGATTGATTGTTTTTCCTTTTTATTTGATTACCTTCTAACTACCAGGATCTTGCCCAGGTAGATAAGCTTCCAAAATTAAGAGGAAGTTAGATGAAACAACAATTATATATGTAAGTGATTACTGATCAAGCTGAACCAATTTCAAATGATATTAAGAATAATTTAGGCTTTCATTTTCTATTTTATATCATTATTTATTCCTTAAGGTTTACAGACTTGTCAAGTCACAGTTGGTTACAATCATCTTCATTAAGTGTGTGTATATATATGATATTGCCTTCAAACTTTGTAAGTTTTGTTAGTTAAATAGGCTTTTGCTTTCAAAACATAAAATTTTAGTAGTACATCTTTTACCTTCTGTTTTAATTTTTGAGACAGATTTTTAATTTTTCTTTGCCAACTTGTTTTATTTGTTTTTATGTTTTAACATTATTCATGTTTCTTGGGGATGGCGTAATAATGATAATTCAACAATCTAGATTGCACTATATGACTATATGCATGATATAGTAAAGTTGCTTACATCTTTGAACTCTAATTGACCAGCTTTTTATATATGTAATCCTTCACTTGTGAAAAATGATGGTTATAGATTAATGATTTGATGCGAGTAGTATGCTAGCATTGGTAAATTCATATACACATTTGTGGTCTGTTAAAGTTTAATTTTCAATACAACTTTAAGTTTTTTCTTTTCATTTTCTAATATTTTAGGTGAGAATGATGATCTGTGTATGGTCATGTATAAAGTAAATCTGCCTTAGGAAAAACCTTATGTACGAGTTTATGCAGTTATTATCATTTTCATTTAAAACCACGTGAGGAGTTGGTTAATCTTTTGGTATTTATCATTTATACAACATTTGTAACATGTCTTCATCATTGGAAACAAAACATGTCTTAGTAGGGGTGGTTTCCACCCTCTTATAAAAAAAGTTTCATTCTCCGCATAAGAGATGGGAGTGCGTGATGAGAGAAAAGCGTTAAAGGTGAGCCACCTTCATCTAGTGATTGTAGGTGAGGCAAGGAGCCGAAGGAGCTGCTCGACCTTCAACACCTTTCGTTAAGTTTCCCACATCAACTTCACCTTCCTTAAGATACGTAACATATACTTTATATTTTGTAACACTTACATTATTATCAACAAACAAAAAATGATAAGTAGTAAAATATTTTTTTGTTAATGAGCTAAATTTATATTTAACTATATTTTGATATTTAACTAAGAGAATTAGAATAAAGAAATAAATTAAATTGAACTAAATTTATATCCAAAAGTTTTCAAACCGGTGAATTTTTAGATGTAAATAAGGACTTTGGGACTACTATGAAAATAACTAATGAAAATTTATAGAATTAAATTGATGTTTTTAATATTTGAGAGAAAAATTATTATTTTTGTCAATTCTCTAATCTTTTAAAGTAACTTATAAAACTTGTAGATCTAAATTGTGAACCCTAAAGCATTTAAAACTCAAAGCATTCGCATGTTTTGAAAGGGATTCAAAGCTCATGCTGATGGAGTTGTACCATACGCTATAAAACTTGTACGTATCTTAAATTTAAGAGTATTTGTAAAAAGACTAATTTGTCTCTCTAATCTTTGGAATCTAATAAAAGGTACATGTGGGGGATTGATGTGTGAAAGTTTATATATATATATATATATATATATATATATATATATATATATATATATATATATATATATATATATTAAAACCCTAAAAACTGAACAAAGATATATGATTTAAAGTAAAAGTCTTTTACTTTTACTATACATTTTTTTTTCATGATCTTATCTTCAATACATAAACCTTTTTCACCAACCCCAAAACTCATCTATCTTCTTTCCTCTATTTGTAAGGATTTTTCAGATCCGATCACAATGTCTTCTTCAAGACCCAATGAATCTTCAAGCAATTGGAGGTGTTCGAGTTGTCTGCGATGCTCCCTCTTCCAGATCCGTCGAAAGCCTTCTTCAAGATCCGTGATGCTCACCAGTTGTCTGCGATGCTCCCTCTTCCAGATCCGTTCGAGTTGTCTGCGATGCTCACAATGTGAACGAGCTCCGGTATGATTTCAGGCGGTGTCGGTGAGCCGCCGTCGAAGAGCTCGTCGCCGTGGGATGAATCGCCTTACAGCGAGCGATGTCGAAGCTCGACGAACGCATCACAATCGGTTCGTGGATCTAGAATTGTTGTAATCAGCAAGTTTTATACCCAGATCATTATTGTTCTAATCAGCAAGTTTTATACCCAGATCTCTCTTTGTTCTGCGACTCGAGTAAGCCATCATTAGTTTATTACCCTTGTGTTTGATTATGTGTAGACCCATATGAAAAGATGCAATCTTTTACAGTTTTTGTTGGTGGGTGTTTGTGATTAGGGGTTTTGGTGATTGAAGATGGCGATCAAGAGAGGGGGATCAAGTTTGGGTGTGCATAGGAACAGGGGTGGTGGTGGTGGATCTCGATTTCCAGTTGTGACTCTTGTGTTGATTTTAGTTGTTTCTCCCATGGTGTTCTTCCTTGGGCGTGGGATTTATTCAAGTAATTCAGTTGGTTAGTAAATAGTGTTCATCTTACTAAATGATGTGATTTTACTGAGATGTATTGTTAGGGTTCTTGCTAGCTGCAGTTTTAATGATTTATTCAAGTGATTCAATTGGTTGGTAATAGTAACCAGTTTGCTAGATAGTATATCGATGATGTGGTTTTACTGAGATGTATTGTTAGGGTTCTTGCTAGCTGCAATGATAATGATTTATTTAAGTGATTCAATTGGTTAGTAAAATAATGTTCATTTTGGTAGTTTTTTATGTTGATGATGTGATTTTGCTGAGATGTAATGTTAGGGTTCTTGCTTGCTAATTTTACTGATTTGAGCTTTATAGAGTTGAATGTTTGTGCTGTTGACTTGGTTCTTCTGTAGGGTAAGAGTAAAGAAAATAAAAAATTGATATGGTGTATGTTGAATTTATACAGTTGGTTTTATTGTATGTAATCGCTCTAGCGGGCTTAACCTTTGTGTATTATGCTGGCTTTGTAAGTTTCTCATATTTGTTACAATGATCTACATTGGCTTACAATAGCTTACATTAGTTTACAGTCTGGTTTTCGTTACAGTTTTACTATAAGTTACAGTAGTATAACAGTGTAACTTGATGTAACTGTGTACGAGCAATACTTTTTTTATTTACGCTAGTTAGTATTTTGGGTTGTTTTGTTCTAGACGTAGTACTAAATCATTAAGACATGGTGTAATGTCATATGGTTTACATTTAAAAAACGTTTGATTTACATTGGTTAATGATTCGTTTGTGTTTACAGAACGTTTTACACTAGTTAATATTGGTTTACATTAGTTTACATTGGTTTATATTGATGTAATGTCATTTGGTTGTTGTAATGATTATGCTATTTTTAGTTGGAGTGGTGTAATATCATGTGTTTAACAGTGTAACTAGATTTTTTTGTTACGACTTTGCTAAAAATTACATTAGTATAACATGATGTAATGTCATTTGGTTTTTAGGTTGTCGTAATGAGGATGTCATTTGTTTTTTTTTTTGCATGAAGGGGATGATAAGGTTTTGTTTTTTTTACCACATACCATAGTACATTATTTTTGGACGATGGATATAAAATTATTTTAGTAGGTTTTATTTTTGTTGGTTTATATATATTTTTTTGCTGTAATTTATTACAAGAAATTACAATATGATGTAAGTAACTGTAACTATTAAGATTTGTAATCGAGATCATAGTGTAATTTATTGTAACTAACTGTTGCACTGTGTTACATCACCGTAGAAGACTATAGCCATCATGTTAGTGTAGTGTAACCCTTATGTTAGGTTAGTGTAACCGTGATTTGCATTCATATAAACATGATGTAATTTATTGTGATATCTAACGTTCAAAATTTTTTTTAAAATATTTTCAATACTATAGTAGAATTAAAGAGAAAAATAAGACAAGTTTAATGGTGTAATTTTTTTAGAAAAATAACAATGTATAAAAAAGTTATAGAGGTTTTAAAAATATAGGGGTAAACTTTTTTTAAAATAAAAATAAAAATTAAGGTGAATTAAAAGATGGTAGGTGGTGACACTTGTCACCACCATATTAAATCTGCGTTTTTTGACTTTTTGAAATATATGCAAAATGTCTAAATTACCCTTTTCTATTTAAAAGAAAGGAAAGACACATGGCATGATCTTGTGCTTCAATAATTAAATCAATGGACCAAAAATAGTTAAAGAGTTTTTACAATAAGGTAGGGTTCTCATTTGAACCATACCCTATATATATATATATATATATATATATATATATATATATATATATATATATATATATTATATATATATATATATATATATAGGGACTTTCAAATAAGAACCAAGAAAATGGAAAAAACTATAAGAATCATTTTCAACCATTCATTTTTTATTCATTTTTTAATTTATTAAAAACTAAAATGGTTATTATGGTAATTTCCAAAAGGTTTGTTGATAACTGTTTTCTGGTGGTTTTCATATTCTCATAGAAATTAAAAAGGTCACACCTTTTGGAATTCTCGTTATTTCCTCTTGTATATTACTTTTTTTAATATTACTCTTCTTTAAAGTCTAACGTTTAACCCCATCTTTTTCTTTACTTTTTTTAATAAAAAAACTATGTCCATGTTTAATGATAAATGAAGTATATAAGCTTTCAAACTTGTGTTTAATTTTTTTTATATGCTTAAAATTATATGACAAGCATTAAAAAATATCTCATAGCCTCTGAAAAATATAGATGTTTTAAAAACATACTAATATTATTTTATTAAACGCATTTTGAAACGTACGCACTAGTGGACAATTAATATATCAGTATTTGCTAGCATGTAACTGACGTATAAGTACCAAGAGTCATTATTATTTTTGAATTTAATACATATTGTTATTAGTTTAAAGAGCTTTTATTTGTATATGAATTCGAGAGTAGATTTTTGAACTACCTATTACAAAGTAAGAATATTCTATTGATTTTATATGTATATTAATTATTAACGAGCTTTTTTTTCAAAAAAAATAGTCTTGTTTATATGGTGTGCTTAATGATATATGCAACTAAACGAAACTTATTTCTAAGTTTCTATGTGTAAGGCCCCGTCCCCGGGCACCTCACAGTTGGTCATTCATCGCACATAAAAACATTTCAAACGTACATTTACTTTGCAGCGGAATTTAAATTCTCATTAATAACTAAAACATGTCATTTCATAACTTTACAGCATTCGTTTTCTTCTCAAAATACAATGACATGTGAAAATATGGATGCCAGCCTCAACAACTGAGTAGTCGCCCTGTGCCATCCTCAGCAACATACCTGCCAACTGGAAACACATCAAAGTCAGCGTTGCTGAGTGAGTTCTAGTTTTATATGAAAACATACTTTTCTTTCGTTAAAACCGTTATTTACTTCTTTCAAAAACATACTATACGTTCGTATATGAACACACATCATATGTACATACACATAGATAATATCATTATTATCTTTTTTTCTCATTCATTCTTTATTTTTAACTTTCATTCATTCTCTGACTATCATTCGTTCATTATCTATCTTTAACTTTCATGCATTCTCTATCTTTCACTTCTATCTAGATCCGGTCACACTTTACCCTCTTCATGGCACACAGTCATGATTACTGAGGTAGAGTGACAAGGATCCCATTTCGTACATTATCATTACGTTCCTTCCGTTCGTTACTTTCATTCGTTCGCTCTTTATATTCCATTACGTTCATTTTCTTTCGTTCGTTTCATACATCATACATACATACAGATAATAATTGTTATTATTATCTTCGTCATCGTTCGTTCATTCATTCATTTCTTTACTCTTTACTTTTCATTACTCATCCGAGTCTGTTGCAACACGAAGTTGCTCACCTCACTATCTCATCTCGTGTAATTCGCACCAATAGAGTTGTCACTAAGACCAACTCTCCCTGTGTGTGAAAACTCTTGGGGTTTAGCCAACATCGCACGCCATCTCATGGGTTAGCCCAACATCGCACGCTACATAATCCACATGAGGTAGGCCAAAATCGCACGCTACATAGCACACATTAAATACCACATCGCAACGCGTCGGAGCAGTCACCAAAACTGAACTCCCACTGTGTCTATGTCCCCTTATGAGTTACACCGTACATATCGCACTAATCGCACCCACGGAGTGGTCACCTAAACCGACTCCCTCTGTGTGTGTGAGGGCTCTCGGGGTTTAGCCAACATCGCACGCCATCTCATGGGTTAGCCCAACATCGCACGCTACATAATCCACATGAGGTAGGCCAAAATCGCACGCTACATAGCAC
Source organism: Flaveria linearis (assembly GCA_024085815.1). Taxonomy (NCBI): domain Eukaryota; kingdom Viridiplantae; phylum Streptophyta; class Magnoliopsida; order Asterales; family Asteraceae; genus Flaveria; species Flaveria linearis. The sequence goes on from CM044001.1 coordinate 127,132,046, forward strand.
ACAGTAAATACCACATCGCACGTATCGGAGCAGTCACTAAAACTGAACTCCCACTGTGTCTATGTCCCCTTATGAGTTAGCCAAGATCGCACGCTATAATACTCACACCTTTGAGCTAACAACTCTCAATGAGCCGTGAACCTCCTTCCCTTCTGCTTGCAAGCCAATCTTACTCTCGTTCATCTGGATCCTGTCTCCCGCAATACCGGAGTACGCGACAAGGACCTCTTTCGAGTTTGTTGCGACGCAGAGTCGCTCACCTCATACACTTACTTGCAAGCCTTTCATTCATTCATTATTTCATGTGTTCGTTTATTCGTTCATTAATGCATGCATTCATTCATTACGTTCCTCTTTCATTATCTTTCACTTTACGTTATATAATACTTTCATTGCATTCATTAGCGTTCAACGTAAAGCCAAAGGAAGACATATATACATAATAAGGAACATACACATAATCCTAATATACATCATCACCATACAGGCATCATCATACACTCATAACACACGTCCGACATACTATGCATCACACGCACCGCCAGGCACACATCACACATAACATCATGCACGTCATCGTCGTCACTTATCGTCATACATCGTCTTGCATCATCCATGCCCAACTCATCATCAACAACCCCGAGGGTCCGAGTCTAAGTTCACACTTTTCGAAAGTTGGACAATACCACGGACATTCGGGCGTATGGACACCCTTCAGTCGCCTAGCCTCCATGCGACAGGCCCTTCATTCGGGTGACTACACCTTCATTCGGGTGACTAGACCTTCATTCGGGTGAATAGACCATCATTCGGGTGACTACACCTTCATTCGGGTGACTAGACCTTCATTCGGGTGACTGGCCTTCAGTCTCCCCCCATTCAGGTGACTGGCCTTCAGTCTCCCCCCATTCAGGTGACTGGCCTTCAGTCTCCCCCCATTCAGGTGACTGGGCTCCAGTCTCCCCTCATTCAGGCGACTGAGCTCCAGTCTCCCCTCATTCGGGTGACTGAGCTCCAGTCTCCCCTCATTCGGGCGACTGAGCTCCAGTCTCCCCTCATTCGGGCGACTGAGCTCCAGTCTCCCCTCATTCGGGCGACTGAGCTCCAGTCTCCCCTCATTCGGGCGACTGAGCTCCAGTCTCCCCTCATTCGGGCGACTGAGCTCCAGTCTCCCCTCATTCGGGCGACTGAGCTCCAGTCTCCCCTCATTCGGGCGACTGAGCTCCAGTCTCCCCTCATTCGGGCGACTGAGCCTAGCTGATGCAGAATGGAGTTCATCCCGACTGCAGCCGAGGGTTTTGGCCCTCAAACCCTTCCAGACCTCGTTTGAGCTCAAATTAGCCCCTCTAATCCATAGGGAAACATACCTCGACCTCATACAATCCTATCCTAGTCCGGGATCAAGCCCTAAACGTACCATACACATACACATACGTACATACACGGGTTAAACACCCAAAACTCGAAAAATAGGGTTTCAGATGTGTTCCAGCCCCAAAATCATTCAAAAACGTGTAAAAGAGGGGTCTTAGAACTCACCTTAGCAGCCTCCTTGGTTAGAGGTTCGATTTGACCCGCTATACGTCGATCTTGGCTCACGAACTCGCTTGAACCAACTTTCTTCTTCTCTTTTCCTCTTTCCCTCCTTTCTCTCTGATTTTGCAAGTATGGGGAGAGGGTAAGGGCTGCCCTCTCCCTTAAATACCCCTCGTCCAGTCGCCCGAGCTTCATGCGATTGGACCTTCAGTCGTCCAAGCTCTATGCGATTGAACTTTCCAGTCGTACGATTGAGCTCCAGTCGTGCGGTTGAGCTTCAATCGCATGACTCCCATGCGATTGGACGCTCCAGTCGCATGACACTCCAAATCGAACTTTCCGGGCGTTACAAGTCCTCCCCCCTTAAACGAGTTTCGTCCCCGAAGCCTGTTGTTCCTTAAACCTTCGCGGGCAATACTGTCCCATCTCTTTTCCAGTCTATCACTTGGAATCCTATCGCTCTACATCGTTTGTCAACATTCGACTTCGGGTCTATCTTGGAATATCGACATCGGCAACCCATGCATACTGATCAATGTTCATTTGACCAGCACCTGCGACTTCAAACATGCCATGTAGAATACGGTTACTGCATCACAATATTCGAGCAAAGGCTCGGCGTCATAATCATTGAGCTTCAGAGCATCGCTGAGAACCTTCAGCTTTAATGCTTGAGGAACACGGCCATCCACTTGTGTAAAGTTGCTAGCCCTTGTTTGATGTCGTTTATGTATGAATAATGACCCTCTGGTAAACCCTACAACTGACAAGAAAGGCAAATCGGCTTATTTGGTGACCCAAACCAAATTTATCCTTTCTCTTTTGCTTCCGATCTCCCATTCTTCTTGTTTGCTATGCGTACTTTGCTGTCGATGAACAATTCACAGGCTGATACTGTTCCTTAGACAACGGGTGACATAGCTTTCTCAATTGCATCACGTAATCCTCTAGGGCATCTGGTAACCTAGTGAATCCACTAATAGCAATCTCTACATCGAAGGGCTCATCGATGTTTCTTCCCCTAACATGCAACTCACAACAGAAGGCAGTAGGAACGAACTACTACTAGCATCACATTCAAGGCATAAAAGCACAAACTTAAATTATCAGAAACGTACCTGACGTCAAGTCGAAGTCCGCTCTAACCTCCCTTTGGTCATGACAAAAGCTCTAGCTTCCGCCCTCCGTTCTCCTTCCTCCAGCCTTCTTCACTCCTGAACCTTCCGCCCTTGGCTTCTCACAGTTTTTACTCATATGGCCAATTCCTCCGCAATTATAGCATCTCACGGTTCCACATTCTCTAGCCATATGACCAAACTTCCCACACTTGTAGCAAGTATTTGGTCCCCTTTTGCATTCCCCCGAATGCTCCATCCCGCAATTTACACACCTATCCGACCCCACACAAGGTGCGACCACACGACGGTCATCCCCCCGTGCGTGCTTATTATTTGCCGGGACACCACCCCGTCCAGTTCTCTTCCCCTTCCAGTTCCGACCTACATCATCTTTCCCGCCATCTTCAGCCACCACCACCATCGTTCTTTCATCATACAACCTCCCCGCCAAATCAACCGCCGACCTAAACGTGCTTGGTCGGGCAGCGATCATATGCCTATGGATGTCCGTCGCCAAGCCCTGAATATACCTCTTGATCTTTCGCGAAAGAGGTGTCACCTGATCCGGCACCAGTCGTGCCATCTCGTTGAATTTAGTGGTGTATTGCTGATGTGTCATCGTCCCCGCTTCCAATTGCAGGAACTCCCTTTCAACTTTATCCATTTCACGGCGAGGACAGAACTCCTCAATCACCAGCCTTTTCAACTCTGACCATCTCATCCTTCCGATAGCCCGACTACCCTCAGCTTGGACTATATTGTCCCACCAGCATAAAGCTGAGTCCACGAAAGAATGAGTGGCAAACTTAACTTTCTGATCTTCCCGGCACTCACTAATTTCCAGTACCGCTTTCATCTCTCTGACCCAACGATGAGCGGCAGTAGCATTGCCGTTACCATCAAAGGTTGGGGGCTTGCATCGTTGAAACGCCCCATAGTTACAGCCTCGTGCCGCCACCGGCGCAGGCGCTTCCTCTTCTTCCTCATCCTCGTCATCGTAGAAAACCGTTTCAGTCTCGGGCCGTCACCTTTCACCCAAAGATCTACCCCTTTCTTGTCTCTCCTCGTTTCTAACAGCCTTTATCACCTCGGTCACTACAGACGGTAAGATCGTCTGCATGACCTGGTGTACTTCTTCCACTACCGCCTCTCTCATCGAGGCTCTCAAATTAGCGCTTTCGTCTGCCCCCTCCTGATGAGGAGTCTCGTGTTCTTCATGAACCACCTTTTCAACTCTAGGCCTTCCTCTGGTGACCCGTGGTTCAGCACCACGTCCGCCACCACCTCCACCACGTGAAGCCTTAGAAGATCTACCACCGGCCATCCTCTATCACACTGAAAGATTCAAACACTAACACGGTCATTCCAGGGAATAGCTCAGTTCATGTCAAGTATAGTAAGTCCCTAATTACAGTGATCAGTTGTGATTAGCCACTTACCTTACTTTTCATGCCCCGAGCATTACCTGTCCTGACTATATTAGCATCTAAATCTAACAGTAGCACATAAACACATAACATGCGCACACAATACTGGTTAACTTTAAGAAAATACCTGATGGCACGCAGCTACTCAGTTTGGCATCCCTTCCCTTTTTTCTGTCCCATTCTCAGTTTAAGTTAAGGTTTATTTTGAAAATTTACCCATTTCACTTAAACTTTAGCTCTGATACCAACTTGTAAGGCCCCGTCCCCGGGCACCTCACAGTTGGTCATTCATCGCACATAAAAACATTTCAAACATACATTTACTTTGCAGCGGAATTTAAATTCTCATTAATAACTAAAACATGTCATTTCATAACTTTACAGCATTCGTTTTCTTCTCAAAATACAATGACATGTGAAAATATGGATGCCAGCTCAACAACTGAGTAGTCGCCCTGTGCCATCCTCAACAACATACCTGCCAACTGTAAACACATCAAAATCAGCGTTGCTGAGTGAGTTCTAGTTTTATATGAAAACATACTTTTATTTCGTTAAAACCGTTATTTACTTCTTTCAAAAACATACTATACGTTCGTATATGAACACACATCATACGTACATACACATAGATAATATCATTATTATCTTCTTTTCTCATTCATTCTTTATCTTTAACTTTCATTCATTCTCTGACTATCATTCGTTCATTATCTATCTTTAACTTTCATGCATTCTTTATCTTTCACTTCTATCTAGATCCGGTCACACTTTACCCTCTTCATGGCAAACAGTCATGATTACTGAGGTAGAGTGACAAGGATCCCATTTCGTACATTATCATTACGTTCCTTCTGTTCGTTACTTTCATTCGTTCGCTCTTTATATTCCATTACGTTCATTTTCTTTCGTTCGTTTCATACATCATACATACATACAGATAATAATTGTTATTATTATCTTCGTCATCGTTCGTTCATTCATTCATTTCTTTACTCTTTACTTTTCATTACTCATCCGAGTCTGTTGCAACACGAAGTTGCTCACCTCACTATCTCATCTCGTGTAATTCGCACCAATAGAGTTGTCACTAAGACCAACTCTCCCTGTATGTGAAAACTCTTGGGGTTTAGCCAACATCGCACGCCATCTCATGGGTTAGCCCAACATCGCACGCTACATAATCCACATGAGGTAGGCCAAAATCGCACGCTACATAGCACACAGTAAATACCACATCGCAACGCGTCGGAGCAGTCACCAAAACTGAACTCCCACTGTGTCTATGTCCCCTTATGAGTTACACCATACATATCGCACTAATCGCACCCACGGAGTGGTCACCTAGACCGACTCCCTCTGTGTGTGTGAGGGCTCTCGGGGTTTAGCCAACATCGCACGCCATCTCATGGGTTAGCCCAACATCGCACGCTACATAATCCACATGAGGTAGGCCAAATCGCACGCTACATAGCACACAGTAAATACCACATCGCACGTATCGGAGCAGTCACCAAAACTGAACTCCCACTGTGTCTATGTCCCCTTATGAGTTAGCCAAGATCGCACGCTATAATACTCACACCTTTGAGCTAACAACTCTCAATGAGCCGTGAACCTCCTTCCCTTCTGCTTGCAAGCCAATCTTACTCTCGTTCATCTGGATCCTGTCTCCCGCAATACCGGAGTACGCGATAAGGACCTCTTTCGAGTTTGTTGCGACGTAGAGTCGCTCACCTCATACACTTACTTGCAAGCCTTTCATTCATTCATTATTTCATGTGTTCGTTTATTCATTCATTAATGCATGCATCCATTCATTACGTTCCTCTTTCATTATCTTTCACTTTACGTTATATAATACTTTCATTGCATTCATTAGCGTTCAACGTAAAGCCAAAGGAAGACATATATACATAATAAGGAACATACACATAATCCTAACATACATCATCACCATACAGGCATCATCATACACTCATAACACACGTCCGACATACTATGCATCACACGCACCGCCAGGCACACATCACACATAACATCATGCACGTCATCGTCGTCACTTATCGTCATACATCGTCTTGCATCATCCATGCCCAACTCATCATCAACAACCCCGAGGGTCCGAGTCTAAGTTCGCACTTTTCGAAAGTTGGACAATACCACGGACATTCGGGCGTATGGACACCCTTCAGTCGCCTAGCCTCCATGCGACAGGCCCTTTATTCGGGTGACTACACCTTCATTCGGGTGACTAGACCTTTATTCGGGTGAATAGACCATCATTCGGGTGACTACACCTTCATTCGGGTGACTAGACCTTCATTCGGGTGACTTGCCTTCAGTCTCCCCCCATTCAGGTGACTGGCCTTCAGTCTCCCCCATTCAGGTGACTGGCCTTCAGTCTCCCCCCATTCAGGTGACTGGGCTCCAGTCTCCCCTCATTCGGGCGACTGAGCTCCAGTCTCCCCTCATTCAGGTGACTGAGCTCCAGTCTCCCCTCATTCGGGCGACTGAGCTCCAGTCTCCCCTCATTCGGGCGACTGAGCTCCAGTCTCCCCTCATTCGGGCGACTGAGCTCCAGTCTCCCCTCATTCGGGCGACTGAGCTCCAGTCTCCCCTCATTCAGGCGACTGAGCTCCAGTCTCCCCTCATTCGGGCGACTGAGCTCCAGTCTCCCCTCATTCGGGCGACTGAGCTCCAGTCTCCCCTCATTCGGGTGACTGAGCTCCAGTCTCCCCTCATTCGGGCGACTGAGCCTAGCTGATGCAGAATGGAGTTCATCCCGACTGCAGCCGAGGGTTTTTGGCCCTCAAACCCTTCCAGACCTCGTTTGAGCTCAAATTAGCCCCTCTAATCCATAAGGAAACATACCTCGACCTCATACAAGCCTATCCTAGTCCGGGATCAAGCCCTAAACGTACCATACACATACACATACGTACATACACGGGTTAAACACCCAAAACTCGAAAAATAGGGTTTAAGATGTGTTCCAGCCCTAAAATCATTCAAAAACGTGTAAAAGAGGGGTCTTAGAACTCACCTTAGCAGCCTCCTTGGTTAGAGGTTCGATTTGACCCGCTATACGTCGATCTTGGCTCACGAACTCGCTTGAACCAACTTTCTTCTTCTCTCTTCCTCTTTCCCTCCTTTCTCTCTGATTTTGCAAGTATGGGGAGAGGGTAAGGGCTGCCCTCTCCCTTAAATACCCCTCGTCCAGTCGCCCGAGCTTCATGCGATTGGACCTTCAGTCGTCCAAGCTCTATGCGATTGAACTTTCCAGTCGTACGATTGAGCTCCAGTCGTGCGGTTGAGCTTCAATCGCATAACTCCCATGCGATTGGACGCTCCAGTCGCATGACACTCCAAATCGAACTTTCCGGGCGTTACACTATGTGGTTTGACTTTTTAACGGGATCAATTGTATAACCATTTTTATGAGATATCCCGTTTTGATATGATGTATGGACACATACCTGCCTTAAAGATATTTTTTATACATTCTTATAATTTTTAAAATTACATGTGTTCTTATTTTTAATGCAAGCATACACATATGCATGTATGCACATATTAATGTACGCATTATATGCACGTATACATGTATGCAAATATGCAATAAAATATACATATTCACATAGATTTAAAATTACATATTTGTTCCTATTTTTAAGGCAAGCATACGCATATGCATGTATGCACATATATATGTACACATATATGCCCATATACATGTATGCATATATACAATAAAATTTACAAATTCACATAACTTTAAGAGTTACATATGTTGTTGATATTTTAAATGCATATATGCACATATACATGTATGCATATATGCACATATACATGTATGCATATATGCACATATACATGCATGCATATATGCTTGTATGATATGATACATATATCATTGCATAAAGTAACTTGAAACTTTATATGGATCCATATTAAATACTTTATATGCATTCTATGTTGATGGAAATGCGCATATGCATTCAATGTAAATGCAGTTATGCATTCTCTGTCTTTAAAATAAACAATAAATCAAACGAGCTTCTAAAACGTAGTTAGATTTGTTTTAATAAAAATATGTTATTGATAAGGTATTAAAAAGAACAATTGTTTTATTAATGCAACAAGTTTCTTCACCAAATACAGATATATACGTTAATACATAAACATAACTTAAAAACCCTATATCATAAAAAATAATTACATGACGTTACATAAAAATATCTTCGCTTGTATTATTTGTAAACATAATACACATGGACAACATATATCAAACCAACAAAACAAAAAAACGAACATTCCTTAATATCTTACGGTACTCCCAAACACTAAAAGAAATGAATGACTCATTTTAAGAAATGAACAAATTAAGTTTTTCATTGCTAAACTTGGTATATTTTCAACAGATTAAAACAGAGCAACATGTGATCCATATTAATTAATTTATTAATAAAACATGTAAACAATAAATCTATGGCATTTAATGTTGAGAGTTTTAAAAAGAAAATTAACTGCATGCCCACGATCATAGAAAATTGAATTCCAAAAATGCCCTTGCGTATGTAACTATTTAACCATTACTTATTGTTTTATTTACTTTTTTGCCACTGATTAATTAAGGCCCTTGATGATCCTAATCTATGGTTTAAAATGGTTCTTATAGTTCTTTCTATTTTTTTGGTTTTCAATTGAATGGATCCCTATATATATATATATATATATATATATATATATATATATATATATATATATATATATATATATATATATATATATATATATATATATATAATGAAAATAATATCACAAATTCAGGTTTTTAAAAGGGAATCATCGCCTAAACCTCACATAATTAACAAGTGTACTAGTCGTTTTGTATAGCTACATAAGTTCGGATATCAAAACCTAGAGACACTTTTAGCGGCTTTCAATAAGAAACCTATATCGACTTCTAGCGAATGATAACGACTAGTTGATTTTACTAGCCACTACTAAAACATGCAAATTGTATTAAAGCAATAAAGAGACAACTTAAAGACAAACTCACTCGAAAACTCAAGCTGAACTTACATGTCACAACCCCCGCTGGTAGTGGAAACATGAGGATGCGACGGACATGATATCATAATATTCATCAAAGTTCTTATTTTAGTGAAACCATGATTCATTTATCATCCCGAGTCCAATCTCTAACATTAAGTTCCCAATTCCGTTTCATTTTAGTTTTCAACTCATTAACGTGTACTAAATCGTTGATGTTAATCTTAAATCTATCTATAGTATCTAATAAAAGAATGTTTTTTTATTACTTGTACTTCTCTTGACCCATTTTTTGTCACTTATCCTTCTCTTGACCCATTTTCTCACCACTTGTCCTTTAAATATTCACATATTATTTTCCCTCCAAAATGATATTATAATAATTTAAAGACTTATATAAATTTCTCTCTCTTATTAAAAATTAATTTTATTAATTGATATATTTCTTTCTCCTATCTAGATTTTTTTAAAATCAAACTATCTTTTTAAAAAATAGATTTTACTAAGAAAATTAGAAATCACATCTTTTAATTAAAATCTAAATAATAAAAAACAAATATATATATATAATATGAAATTTTCTAAAACATTCTTTTAAACGTAATATGTTAAATCGTTTTGTTTTTTAAAAAAATATAAAAAGATAAACTTTTTTAAACCCAACCTTATTAAAACAACTAGAGTAATTACAAATAAGATTTTTTTTAAAAAAACAAGATTTCTATAAAAAATTAATTTTTTATGTAAAATCTTAAAATGAATGCTTAAAAATGAAATTATTTAGATAAGAGAGTTAAAAAATAATATAATTGTTTTATTTCTTGAATTATTACGTATATATAATTTTAATTATATTTTATATTAAAATATTATACCGTAACTCTTCGTATTTATTACTAACTATAATCCGTTTAATAAGTGTGTTTTTAGTCTATCTATCCATCTATCTATAAGAAAAACTAAAATAAGCATGAAACAGTTGTAAGTCTTATCAAACTAATTTTCTCATTTTTCAATATTATTAATATTAATATTGAATACTAATAATATTACTCATACCATTTTCAAATTGAAAATTGTATAATTTAAAAATTAAAAACCTATTTTTTATTAAAAACAAACTTTTTAAAAACACAATTTTCATAAAATACAAATACAACGAACTTTAAAAAAAACATTTTTCTTAAAACAAAATTTTTAGAAATCATAATTTTTTTATAAAACAAAAGTTCAACAAAAATACATTATTATTTATTTATTTAAAGTAGCTATATATATGTAATTATAATCATACTTATGATTTTATAATGCATAAATTTTTCTTACTAATTATTAATTTTTTATTTATTTAATCCATGTAATACACGGGGACTGACCTAGTGTATTTATATTTAAACGTCTTAGAGTCTCTTTGTTGGCTCACTTTGGATATTTAGTCTTAAATCTTAATATGTAAGTTTATAAAAATATTTCAGCTTGTAGAGCTGATCGCACACCCTTCTCGCGTACGCTGCTTGAAGGTCGAAACGATAAAAAAAGTCACATATGGTGCATAGTTGGAAAGTTAAGACCTTAAACTCACTTAAAAAAACATCTCAATTGGAAGAAGTATGAAGGATATATGACCTTACAAACACAGACTAACATTATGTTCGAATTTATCAGCTTTAACCTTCAATTTTGTTTATTACGTTTGGAGTAGACGATATTGCATTGATGCGAGACCACTTTGTTTAGTTAGACAACTCTCTGAACTATTTATAGACATGAAGTTAGACTCGTTTTGACTCCATATGATCAAGTTATGATCTGTACAAGACATCCTATTTTTCTTGCAACAAGCTGTCCAAATCCAAGCCTTGTCTTTTGTATCCCAAAACCATAATTTTTACTATTATTAACTTGAGACCTAACCTAAATTTTATTCCATGAACTATTTGACCTTTCAACATAATTACACGATTTGTTTAACATAGATTTCAATTCCAATTTGTTTGATTATATTTCAACGACTCATTTCACCTTTCTAGTCAATTAGCACGTAAATCCACTTTCTAATGCGTTTATCAATCCATGAACATTATTTATTGGACTTCAAAAAAAAAGGTTTTGTTCCCAAGATGTCCATCAGGACCAAAATACTCAAGAATCCAAATACAAAATAAAAAAAGTCCAAAAGCATAAGAATGGCACATGTCACACCCTCAAATTTCACATGCGAGGTTTTACCGCGATACGTGTGAACAAATCAATATCCAAGTCATTAGTTACACTAAACGACCTCTAAATGAATCTTCAAAATAAACCTTAGAGTTTATAAGTCTTAAATTACTATGGAAGGAGAAGTTAAATATTCAAAACCGTAATGTACAAATGTAAATACGCAAAACATGCACCCAAGCCATAGCTAAAATGTAATGCATAATCACTGTTTATAAAATGTTTGTTGATGCAAAACACGCACCCAAACCATAGCAACCTGAGAAAGACATACTAAAGTGTCAACACTAGGTTGGTGAGTTCATGAGTTTGTAAGTAAGTTAAAATAGTTGCGTTTGTATAACATAAGTAATGTGTACTTAAATAGATAGCTAGTCTATATCATAGGCAATAACAATAGTGTATTCACGATCAAAGCTGACTGTGTTTGTTTGTTTGCCTTTCGCCATGACTTATTGAGTCGTGACAACGTGTTAGTCGTATCACGTATGAGACAATGTTGCACTCGCTTGACCTCTGAAAAAATAATGACTTTTCAATGGTAATCTACATTATATTTTTTCCATGCACAACTTATATAAAAAAAGCATTTGAAGATATGTTTTCTCCCCAAAGTAGTATTTAAAAAGGGGCAGTAACTCACCTGAAGCGTAAGTAAGAAGTAATGCAAATCAACTAATGGAATGAAAAGACAACCCGTCATAGGTTACCTAGAATATATGAGTATGTAACTACATGGAAGACAAAATGGTTTAACAAACCCTAAACAATCAATTAGGGTTTTTACCATTCACTAAATGCCATGTGAAGTAGCTTGACTACTTCACATTTTAAATCATGTCAATCCTACTAAGTAGGGGAGATCTGCATGCCGGCATGTGTGTATGATGTTCATCATCACATTCCAAACATGACTTATACTAGCAAAATAATCCAAACATTCCATATTGATCAAACATCATCATGATAACATGAAACCCTAATTTTCTAACATTAATCCAACATGCTATATCATCACATCTATAATTAAATACACGAGCACTTGAACATTCAATATCCCAAAGTAACATCCATATGACCTAACCATTGCATTTTAAACCATTAAATGATTCCAACAACTAATCTAGCATGATCCTAATGTCACATGCATGCTCAAAACATTGAAATTTATCAAATGCATTCATAAAGTTTCCTCTTTAGAAAAGCATTATCCTATAACTCAAATTTCATCAAAACTAATCAATGATCATTTACATGGTAATTCTAGTTCATAACAATCATTATAACACAAGAAACACCATAAAATTACAAAATCCCAAGTTCTTGAAAATAAAAGTTTCCACATTAAGTTAGTTAAGAACTAGACATTAAAATTATGATTTTCTTTCATAATCCACGTTAATCATCAACAATAACATCAAACTAACATAAATACGATATTCAAGTTCATACATTTCAAGTTGTTTTACAAGATTGAACTAGGGTTTATTTGTAATCAATTTTTGTGAAAAAGATAGTGAAATAACTAATAATTCTTGCCTTATACTTGTTATTGATCCACAAACGAACTTGCTAATACTTTGCAATGATCAAACTAAGCAAAATTGAGTGTGTTTGGATGTTGCTTGAACAAAAATCACAAGGGAGAAGGGGGATGGGGGCTTCAGCTGAATTCAAGGAGGGGTATGGGGACTATTGTTTTTTTATTACCATTTATATACCCACCTTAATTTCCCATTAATCCACGTTAACTTTTACAGATTGTAAATCTTGTTTTTTTTAACATTTTTAAATCTCTTTTCTTAAATTTAGAGTTTAATAACACATTAACTAATATATGAATCAAGTGATAATAATCTTTCATGAATAGCATATAATTCACATAACCATGCATTGAAGTGCAAATCATAAATAACACGCAACACCTTGATTATCAAAATCACACAATAATAATTATAATTATTAATCAATTTAATATTAATTATACTAATATTAATTATTTGTTAAGTCGCCAACGTCCAATGACAACTAATGTGTGCGTATGTAACGTGTATGCAAAACTTAATGGAACTAACAGAGTTTTGGTAACGAAAAATTACCTGATGTCACAACATAAACTAGGGTTTTACCAGATTGATGACCCAAATTCCAAAACTCACAATCCTTTGCTATCCAATCCATATCGTTAGATGGATGATTTAAAAGTTTGATGATGAATATCATCAGGAACATGAATAATAAGATCTAAAATACGCAAAAACAAACGTTTCTTACCTGATAATGTATAGATGACCAAGACTTGATCAATATTCCAACTTGAATAATCAAAAAACAAAAAAATTAATATTGTGATGATGAACATGAAGAAAAGCTTGATGGTGGCTAAGGTTTATAGAGAGCACAAACTTGGAGAGAAAGTTTATGAAATAAAATAATGAAAAACAATGGGGAGGCTCCCCTTTTTTAATTCTTTGCCGCAAGGGCTTGAGGGTAAACCCCCTCGGGCCCTTGGCCCATCCCATCTTTCTTAGTCCAGTCACGTTTCGCGCCCTGTTTGTTTTTTACGTTTTTGAATTTATTGCGTTTTTACAAGAAGAACGAGATATTGTATAACATATTAGTTATATAAATTCCATTATTGACCAAATTAAGTCAATTTAGTAGACTTTAGAAAAAGTGTACCTGAATTCGGATTTCGTTGCATTTTTAAAGAAAAATTTATATTTTTACGTTTTTTAAGTCCTTAGTTCAATTCTAAGCATAGAACCATCATGCTAAGTCCAGTTAGGTAAATGTCCTTTATCACCATGTTCAATGCCCACTGGTCAATTCTAAGCCTAAATCATACATTGCAAGTACACATGTCTACACGTATCAAAGGTAATATACATAGTCCAAGTCAACGTTAAGACAACTTCAAAGTCAAAATATATGGTCAAAGTCAAAATCTATGGTCAAAGTCAAAGCACCCATTTTGGTGATGGATGCCACATTATATGACCTAGAAATGAGAAATTCGATCTCAACGCACCCTAAAATGTCAAGTACTCGAAAATAGCTTCACACCACTCAATATTAGCTATTACTACACTTTAAGGCCACTTTAAGCAGTCCTAGAGGAAGGAGTAAGTCTTGAAATACCGACTATGCCTTAGAAATTTAGAAATGCAAATGATATTCTTGACCTGGGCAATCCACTCTTGTGCAACTATTACCCAAATCGCCAATACCAACCCGACATCCTTTCCTCTCAGACTTAGTGTTGGTGAGACACTGAATTGAATGGCTAACAAACCTGCCCTCACAACTAGCTAGATCATATATAGATTACAAACACCAAGTAAGCAACAACCACATGTAGTTTTGCCCAAAAACACCAAAATCACCAAGTAAGCAACAACCACATGTAGTTTTGCCCAAAAACACCAAAATCAAACAAGTATAACCACACAAAGAGTAAGACATACAAAACCTACTCAGTCACAACATTCAAAAGCATCCATAATCTGTAATTTAAAGACCTTTGATAATAGCATCCACCATATAGCTCATAAAATCCCGAAAATAATCAAACTGAATCAATATTCAACTATATCTAGGTAGTTTAAGCATTTAGCTACTCATATTAATAATAATTGACACAATATTCAAAATAACAGTAAACATGATCATTGATATATGTGAAAACGAAATAATATACGAAACACATATAAAACACGAGTTAACAAATCGAAAAAGGACTTTGGTCTTCAATCCTAAGCTCCAATGGATCTTCTAGCCTTTAAAGAATTGTCTTTTAGCCACTACAGAGGGTACCAAGTCACATATCCCCTCAAACCTCGAAAGATTTATTTAAACATTGTAAATTTGGGTTTCTGGCCAAACGCATATGATGTGGCCCACATTCGTTGGGGGATGTGGGGCGCATCAATTTAGGGCAGTGTAATTATTAATGATGTGGCAAGGCAGATATCACACACACGTAGTTCTGATGTAGCCCACACCCACTAGTTGATTAGCGAATTGGCTCAGTATCTTTCAACTTTTGTCTTTTTCCTCATTCTTGTGCTCATGGTTCAAATCTTCATTTCATTCATCTGTTCAATATCATTTCCTACAAGATCATGGTGTAATACACATAAGTTCCAAAACAGTCTAATTTGCATGGAATTTATCAAAATTTATTTAAATGTGGATATTCTCAACCATAAAAACCTATGTGTTTTACACACACCAGGGACACTTGGAAATTAACTAGGCCATATACCCTTCACCCCACCCCCACCCCCCACCCTTATGTGTTCTTATTATCACACACTCACGGACCCTCGATCCTGAGTCAGATTACGCGTTGAATCCCAATTGTTCGCCTCTAATTTAGTGTATCCATATACCTTCCAACTTCCCTTTCCAAAACCATATCTCACAAGCAGTTTGTCGGTGAAAACAAATAAGGCGTTTGATTCTTCGGAACTGTAACATTTAGGTAGTTGTGTATGTTATTTATCCTTAGCGATCTTCTTTATTAATGGCCAATAGTATTGCCAGTTTGTTCTGTACAAACGTTAGTTGTGCCATTGATTATTCCTTATTCGATGATAAATGTCAATCGAGGGCACCCTCATTTCCAGAGAGAGAATCAGGCTGCACAGAAGGGGGATTTTTCATATTGTTACTTTTTTACTTAATGGCTTTCTCTTTGATCTTTTTTTTATTTTATAATTTTTAACAATAATTTTGAAGATAAAGTGTTTTACAAATAATGAGCAAATTATAATTCCACCTATATTAATTCATGATGAATTGAACAGTAATAATACTATTGTTTATCGAGTATAATTGATATATAATTTGTTTATTGTTTATTGAGTAAGAATATTAATTGTTTATTGAATTTAATTAATAATATTAGTTATTTATTATATCTAATATGTGTTTATTAAATTCAAATATAACAGGGACATTTTAACACCTTCACATCTTGATATTTTTTTAAAAACTTTATAACATATACTTTGACCCTCTTAGGTTTCTAAAGTATCGGGTATTCCCCGGTACAATTTTTACTTTAAAAAACTAATTTCTAACGTTCATATTTTTATGTACGAATCAAATCAAATATAAAACGTTTTTGTGCTTATTTTTATATACCCTTTGAGATTATATGCGTTTCAATATTTGTATATGTTTTGACAAAAGTTCCATTATGTAAATTGTTAAGGGTTACTATTTCTTACAATCATTGTTTATCCGGTAGTTTTTAGTTTCTTTGTTCTTGTCATGTTGTTTAACTTTGATTGTGTAGTCTTTACATTTACATTTTACTTTAATTTGCATTTATAGGACGCAAATGGCTGTTTTTAATCATTTTGACAAGTCTTCTGTAAACTTATGTGTTATCCTTCATCGGTTTAGTCTGGTAAGCATTTTATCCAATATAAATTCATTGATATTAACCATTTATTAGTATTAAAAGTTAGTGTTCTGGTAATGCTTTATATAAACATTGATAAAAAAATTGTTTATGTAACGGAACTAGACTCAAGGTGATATCACCCTATAATCGTGTAAAAACGGAATTATATTCGGAATTAACATTGGAAATCGTATATTCATTCCAAAGCTCAGTTTCCTCTTGAATTTAGAAAATACAATTTCCACTAGCCGTACGTATTACAATGACGATAACAAAAGTCAAAGACAATTTGTGCCAAGGGTTGAATTGTACTTGAAAAAAAATGTGTTTTTACACATGGTCAACTTTACGTTGCATTACCGAAAAATAATAGTAGAGACGGATTGAAACTGTTACTTTTAAATAAGAATAACGAGCCTACTAATGTTATTATAAATATAGTTTACAAGTAAGTTTTTACATATTTATGATTTACAAATCTAAATAATAATGAAATCATTTTTACTGAATGTAATCGTTGATAGTAGTCAATATAATTAAGAACATATATTTTTAACTTTGATTTTCTAACAATCAACACGTGAAATAAACCTATTATAAAAATTAAAAGAGTTAATTACACGATTGGTCCCTGTGTTTTGTTATATTTCAATATTGGTCCTAGCTTTTAAGAAATTACAGGTTTGATCCTTACTGTTTACCGAACTAATAATATTGGTCCCTGGAGTGGATGGTCAGTTTTTTCAGTTAACTCAAATGACGAAACTACACTCTAATATTATAAAACTTACAACTTTTTAATTATTTTAAAATTTGAGTGGGTCCCATCTTCTTCCCCCATCTCCTTAAAGTCAAAATTACATCTCCTGTCAACAACCAATCCACCACGCTAGAGCACCCCACTGCACCACTGCCAACACACCATCACAACCCCCACTACCAGTGCACCCCACCAGAGACGCACCACCACTGGCGACGCACCAGCACCCCTGGTGAACCACCCATCAAACCCCTATCTCCGACGATCTTCCGATCATCATCTTCGATTACTCTAATCGCCGGTCACGACGATGCATACTTAAATGACGAATTCGTTTCTATCACCGGCGAATTAGAAATCCAATGAACATCCTGACTAACTATAAACTTCCGATTAACATCCTTCTTCTCCGGCAGAGAGATCTCATATCAAAATCCAACAAGCAATTCACCGATGAAGTATCCGAAACCCCCGAATTCACACCGTTTAACGCATTAACAAACCAATCTTCCGATTCAATTAAACTCTCCATAAACGATACAATTGAAGACACAGGCTTCGGATTCGCCGGAAAAACGAACAACCGGAGGCTTGAAGTTGATGAAGGTAATTGCGGTCGGTGGTGGGCAGTGGTAATGGGTGGTCGCCGGTGGTAATGGGTGGTCGTCGGCGGTGTTTGTCTTCATGTTGAAGATTGGGTTGGTGTGCGACTGTGTGTGTACGATGTGTGTATAATAAACTAAAAAAGCGGGCTCTACATGAATTAATACATAGAGTTTATTATATATTTTCATAATCAGGGTTATTTTAGTTTTTTTATATTCACTTAACTGAGAAAATTAATAGAATTTAGTGTTAGTGACCAATTATGTTACGGTTTATTAAACAGTAAGGATAAAACCTGTAATTTCTCAAAAGTTGAGACTAATATTATAATATGAACAAAACAAAGGGACCAATCGCGTAATTAACTCATATTAAAACTAGCATACAAGTTTTAAAGTTTTGACCCCTCTAGTTTGGTAGTCGTCATTTTCAAGAAAAAGTAAATATTAAGAAAATAAAAAAGGGTCAAAATCCCCAATCTGTCTCTGTATCTAATGTATCACGATTCGTCTTTCGCAAATTTGAAATCCCTGATATCTTCGACATTTTTATAGGATTGTATACATGTTATCTACATAATCTTGAATCTATATTTCGCATCCTACACTTTACCCTTGTTGATTTCTTGTTCTTGGGCTTCAAAACCCTAGCTTCACTCAGAAACCCTAGCTTCCATTCTCCAACTCCCCGCAACTGTGTTTTGCATGTTTTCACTTGATTGAGGGTTTATTGCGTAAAGCTTCAGCTTGATTTCAAAGGTATGCTTAATTTTCAGGCATGTAATGGATTTTTGTGGGTGTCTTGCTGCCGAATTGTTTCTTTTGTTTCCTGAGTTGAATTTTGGATTTCTGGGCACTAGAGTTAAGTTATTTCCAATGTGATTTTGTATATTTTGATTGCACTTGGAGCTCTGGGACAAGTTTATATTATAGTGTATCATGGAAATACGAAGATCACAGTGATCTAATCTGATAACTAAAAGTTTCTTATGGCAATCAGTGACTAATGGACTTCAAAACTCTGTATGCTGGCAATGAAGAGAATATGTACATGGTCTTTGTTTGTGCATAGGTTTCTTTTCAAAGATAAAATGCCAAACCTTGCCTATAATCACAGGTTAATTTTTAGGTCACACATCGATTCTTTGTTAAAATTTTGAACTTAAGTATTGGTGTTTGGACTCAGGAGCTGAAAACCTAATTACATCTGTACACTATTTGATCAGTATTCGTCTGGTTTTCTCATTAAGTTAAACCATGTCCTCAGGTTTCACCTGAAAAGCAGCTGCTTTTTGAACTTTAATTTGTATCTGCATGCGTTTGTTTGAGTTCTGGTTGAATAAACAAATCTAGATTTGGATCCAGTGACGGCTTAAAAAATCTAACATTTTTCAGTGTAGGGATTCTTAACCTGGAGATTATACTTCTCACATTGCTTTCTGTTTCATTTCTTCTTATGTCTCCGTATGAAGAGGAACTTTTAGCAGGACACGATGTCTAAGTCCAGTTTATTCTGTAAACATAACAAGGAATTTAACTTAATAGTGTAAGAGCATTTTATATTTTTATGCATTACCTACCTGAGTTACGCTCTTAAGTATTATATTGCTTTTGGTACCACTGATTGCAATTTCATCGCTTAGTAGTTCGACCGCAAGATTAATTATTTTTTAAAAAGATTAACCTTGCATTTCACAATTCAATCTTTAGTTATACTATATGTGTATGCTTGACATTTCTCTCCAAGGAATCCCTACTGTACCTACGTGTCATCTAATGAGTAAACACATGTTGATCCTTGTGAAAATATTATCCATTATGAATAAATAAAAATAAGTATATAGAGACAACAGTTTGCAGTATCTAATGCAGGTTAATAAACATGGTAATTGCAGTGATTCAATGTGGGAGACAGTATGCAGGCCATAGTTTGGAGAAATGCAAAGGTATCATGCTACCAACTGCACTAGTGCAGTCAATAACGGTGCAGTTGGTGGCTCATCAGGCAGGGATACTTCCCGAGCTGAGTCATCCGCACTTCCAGCTAACATTCCACTAAATCGGTACTTTTTCTTATTTTGTCTTTCATCTCAACATATTTGCCTTTTTTTCAAATGTATTGTCTGTATTGCTAGCATCTTTTTTGTATGTTGTTTGACAATTCCTATGGCAAGCTTATTGAAGTGGCTTGTGTTTGTATTTATTCTTCTTCTAGCCGCTCTCCACAACTTGTGCCGTACAAACTAAGGTGCGAGAAAGATTTCCTGAATTCAAGGTAATATCTGTATTTTTTCTTTTTGGCATAATTTATTTCTGTTATTTTAGCAGTAGATTTTTTTCTAAGTGGTTTATGTATTTACCATTATCCTTTTTAATTGTTTTTGAGCTATTTCTCTTTTGTGTTATTAGGCTTCCTCCACCTGACTTCAACCCTCCAACAACAAATTGCCCTGAGGAGACACTTACAAAGGACTATGTGCTTGGTGGATACAGAGAGACAGTTGAGGGGCTTGAGGTATGCCTTAAAAACTGTATAGTCTAAACCCAAAAGTTATACTTTTCTTAGAGTCAGCAACGTTGTCTGCTTTTACTTACTTTAAACTTTTTTTGCAGGAGTCTCGGGAGATATCGTTATCTCAGATTTCAACTTTCACCAAACCTGTTATCCTAAAGTGCAAGGAGGTAATCTTTTATAATTCTGATGCCAGTCAGCTGGAGCATTGTTATCACGTTATTCTGAGCAGACATGATATTATGCAGGCAATCAGAAAATATCATCGAGCAATCAATGAATCCCGTGCTAAAAAACGCAAGGTATGATTTGTTATGCTTCTATCCTTGATATATACTGCATAACTTTGTATCTATACATTGATGGAGTAATGCAATTACCTTAGCAGTTTGTGTACATATATGTATGTGTGTAGATATATTTAAACGTAATATTAAAGATGAAGGTTGAATCTTGGAGCATATTTATGTGTTACAGGCTGGTCAAGTTTATGGAATCCCTCTTACTGGTAATTTATTAAGTAAGCCCTGTGTTTTCCCAGAACAGAAAGCTAGTGGCGAAGATTTTCGGAAGAAATGGATCGAGGTTTGTCTTTAAGTTTTAGTATGAAGTATATTATTTTAAAGTATATAGAAAATTCGGCTGTATATTTTCCCTTCATAGAATTTTATTATATACATTAGTTAAAGCTTATTGTTCATGATATGAATTAGACCTAAAGGTTTGATACTTTTGAGCCTTTCTTTACAGGGTTTGTCTCAACAACATAAACGTTTACGGTCCTTAGCGGATCATGTTCCTCATGGTTATAGAAGGAAAGCGCTTTTCGAAGTTCTTATTAGAAACAATATACCACTATTAAGGGCAACCTGGTTTATCAAAGTAACATACCTCAATCAGGTACTGATAGTGTCATTATACCATATGTAGGCTATTATGAGTATTTATCATTGGAATGTAGCAGATCATGATTTTGATTTGCAGGTTCGACCCGGGTCTTCAAGTGCATCTTACGGGTCATCTGATAAAGCACGGTTTTCCCGCTCAGATCAGTGGACGAAAGATGTTATTGAGTATTTACAATATCTTTTGGATGAATTTGTATCTAAGAGTAATTCCCATTCTACCCTCCATGTTAAAGACCGATCACCCCAGTTTGCTTATGGTGGGTCGCTCCAGCACGTGAGTGACCCTATGTTGGTGGTGGTTGATGGTGAGGAGCCGTCTTTACATTTCAAATGGTGGTATGTGATTAGAATCATACAATGGCACTATGCGGAAGGGTTGGTTCTCCCTTCTTTAATAATTGACTGGGTTCTTAATCAATTGCAGGTAATATTTTTGAATCTTAGCATCGACATATAACATATTTCTAAAGGTGGCACTATGGGTGGCTGGTAATGAGTCAAAAAAGGTTCGATCAAAATGGATAATTTTTTGAGTATGGGTTGGATCATTTGGGTTGTTGTTGGCCCTGATCGATTTTAAACACACAATATACACACTGATCATTGTGGAAACTCCCACGACTCTTAATGTTTCTATGACTCTATTTATATTAATACATAACTTGCTCCCTAAGCTAGTTATATTCCTAATAAGAAAAGGGTTAAAAACAAATTTCTAACCCTTTAGTTTCATCTTTGTCCCTTTAACTTTTGCAATCAAGATTAAACTTCCAACAATTGTGCTTTTGTTTCTTAAAAATTTTTGGATAGTTTTATAGTTAGTCAAATATGATTAGAAATTATATTATTTCGATAATATATAATATTTTGAATGATATGATTTAGGATTTTTGTGCATTTAGAAATTCGCTTTGGGTGAAATTTGATCTCTTTTTAGTTTAATTTTTTATTTTATCGTTTACCCACTTGTGATAAGTCAAACCACCCATTCGTATGTGTATGGGTGTAAATTGTCATCTCTGTATCTTCTAATCCTACTCGTCTAATATAATAAACTTTTTTTGTCACTTGCAGGAGAAGGAATTGCTTGGGGTGTTGCAGTTGCTGTTGCCTATCATATATGGTGTTATAGAAACTATAGTTTTATCTCAAATTTATGTCCGTGCCCTTGTGGGAATTGCTGTTCGGTTTATCCAAGAACCATCTCCTGGTTGTTCAGATCTTGTGGATAACTCTAGAAGGGCATACACCATATCTGCTTTGGTTGAAATTCTTCGATATCTAATACTTGCAGTTCCTGATACTTTTGTTTCCCTGAATTGCTTCCCACTCCCAGCTTGTGTGGTTTCAAATGCAGCAAATGATGGTAGCTTAATTACTAGGGTAATTGTTGAAGGCAGGAATAAAGAGCAAAAACAGATGTCCATCAATTCTGTTGTTTCTTCAATTCAGAAATGTGCAATCAATCTTTCAAGAGCTGCAAAACAAGGCCATTCAGGTCAAAATGTAGCAAAAGCCGTGCATGAGTTAGATAAAGCTCTTATTCATGGAGATATAGCCATTGCTTACAAGTGTATGTTTGAGGATTTCTATGACGAAACTGTTAATAAAAGATGGATTGCTGATGTTAGCCCCCATTTACGGTCATCTCTTAAATGGATCGGTACAATCAGGTCTTCATTTGTCTGTTCGGTATTTTTATTTGCGAGTGGGCCACATGTGATTTCCGCAATTTTCGGATGGGCCTGCCTCGTGGTGTTAAATTCAGTGGGAAGCGAGACTTTTCTCAGATATATATTGCAACTCGGCTTTTAGAGATGAAATTGAAAAGCTTGCGAAGTTCAAGCAAGTCAAAAGTTGGTGTTAGAAAAGTCGCAGATTTGTCACATATTTTCCAGAGTCCAGGCCCGTTACATGATATTGTTGTGTGCTGGCTTGATCAACACCAAGCCCAAAACGGAGAAGGTTTTAAGCGTGTTCAGTTACTTGTATATGAACTCATTCGAACTGGAATTTTTTATCCTCAAGTGTATGTGAGGGAGCTTATTGTTAGTGGAATCACGGGGTGGAATGACACTATGGCTGACTTTGAGCGAAAGAGGAGACACTATATACTCCTGAAAAATCTTCCTGGTTCATATATTGAAGATGCACTCCAAGAAGCACAAATTGCCGAAATGTCTCTTATATCTGAAGCCATGCATATTTACTCAAATGAACGCCGTCTCTTGCTTCATGAACTTGTTGACCACCCAAAAAATATTATCGGTTCAAATAAGCGAAAAAACCATCGAAAGTTAGAAAAAGATCAGTTGAAATTACCATCGTCATCACCTGCAGCTGAATCATTATCGAATAAAAATTTAAATAGAAAGATTAAAGAGTTAATGGATTCTATTGCTTTCCTGCTTCGTTTTCCAAATTTCCATTCTACCCCTAGCACGGGGAACAATCTTGACGAGTCTCTGGGTGCTAAACAGGCCACTGGGTCGACAGTTATCAGTGAAGGAACACCTGGATGTGAAGAATGTAGACGAGCTAAAAGACAAAAAGTAGAAGAAAAAAGTCAATATCTTTCTGATGACGAGGAAATCTGGTGGGTTAAGAAGGGTCTTACCCTTAAGTCAATGGAGTCTTTTAGAGCAGCCGAGCCACTGGCCAAACAAGTCAAACAAGCCACAAGAGGCAGACAAAAAACGGTCCGTAAGACTTCGAGTCTGGCTCAGTTAGCCGCAGCTAGAATTGAAGGTAGCCAGGGTGCATCCACTAGCCATGCGTGTGATAGTAGAGTCATCTGCCCCCACCATGGAAACAGCAACGATAACGCGGTCCTGAAAACTACCGACTCAATCAGAACTGTTCATCAGGGAGATGTTTCTTCGATTGGGAAAGTGCTGAAACGTGTACCGTTAGATGAGAAACGGGTCATTGTGGTGTGGTTGATGGGTATGGTGAAGCAGCTTCTTGATGAGGCTGGAAAGATCCCGGAGACTGCTCCGAAGGCAGGCCATTATGGTAGGGGTCTGTCTTCTGTTGATGATAATTGGCCGGCAAAGTGGAAGCTTGGTGAAGATGAATTATCCAACATCCTGTACTTGATGGATGTTTGTGATGATTTAGTTTCAGCAGCCCGATTACTTGTTTGGTTGTTGTCTAAAGTTCCTATCAACCCAATTCCTGCACTTCATGGTGGGAGGAATGTTATGATTGTACCAAGGAATGTTGAGAACCAACAGTGTGCGGTTGGAGAGACGTTTATTTTGTCATCTCTCAGAAGGTTTTTTCTCACTCTGTAAAGCTTTCTTAGCTTAATGTCTTTTTTTCTCGAAGGTGCTTGATACTAAACCTTTTTGTTCAGGTATGAAAACATACTTGCTGCAGCTAATCTTATTCCCGAAACATTATCCGGCATGATGCATCGCGCTTCCGTAGTTATGGCCTCCAATGGACGGATTTCTGGTTCAGCAGCTCTATTTTTTTCCCGCCAGATGTTAAAGAAATATGACCACGTGGCGAGTGTTGCTGACTGGATAAAGAAATTCAAAACAACGTCTGATAAAAGACTCATTATGGAGCTGGAATCCAGTAGATCATCAGATGGAGAATTTGGTTTTCCACTTGGCGTTCCTGCAGAAGTCCACGATTTTGATGATTTTTTACTTAAAAAGATAAGTGGTGTTCGTATTTCAAGGGTTGGTTTAAGCATGCGGGATACCGTCCAAAGACTTGTAGATGAATCAATCCCTGCCTTTTATGGTCAAGAAAAGAAGTCTTTTACTGGGGGCCAAATGAAAAAACCAAGTGTAGAAAACCCTAATGATGGCTACCTGATAGCCCAACAAGTTGTAAAAGGGCTATTGGATTGCATGAGACAAACAGGCGGTGCAGCGCAAGAAGGCGACCCGACTTTAGTTGCCTTTGCTGTTTCTGCGATTATTACTAATGTTGGGCAGGTAATTGCTAAAATTACTGAAATAACCCCGGTTTCATTGTCCTTCGCCAGACACATGTTGCGGGTCCATCTTACATGTTTGTCACTACTAAAAGATGCTCTTGGGGAACGCCAAAGTCGGGTTTTTGAAATTGCTCTTGCAACTGAAGCTTCTTCTGCCCTAATTCAAGTTTTCTCTCCTCCAAAAGCTTCCCGTGGTCAATTACAACTTTCTACTGAAACCCGTGATTCAATGTCTAATGAAAACTTGACATTTTCTAAAGCTTCGAAAACTACAGGTGCAATTTCTGCACTTGTTATTGAAGCTGTTCTACAGGGTATTGCTAGCCTAGAAAGACTGGTTACGGTTTTCAGGTTAAAAGAAGGGATAAATGTGATTCAGTTTGTAAGGAGTACACGGTCAAATTCAAACGGTAATGTACGGTCTATAGGTGATTTGAAAACTGATAGTTTGGTTGAAGTTTCGGTTCATTGGTTTAGGGTTCTAATCGGGAACTGCAGGACTGTTTCTGATGGATTTGTAGTCGAGCTTTTGGGTGAATCTTCTATTGTAGCATTGTCAAGAATCCAAAGAATGCTTCCTATTAACCTTGTTTTCCCACCTGCTTTTGCTATTTTTGGATTTTTGGTATGGAAACGGTTCATACTCCATGCAAATCTTATGGCCCGTGACAACATTTCCCAGTTGTTTCAGTCTTTAACATCGGCTATCAATGATGCCATAAAGCATTTACCTTTTCGTGACGTGTGTTTAAGAGAATGTGCTACCTTATATGACATTGTAGCTGATGATACAAGTGACTCCGAGTTTGCTGCTATGCTGGATCTTAGTGTGCCCGATTTGCATTCAAAAATTACGGCTTTTGTCCCTCTACGAGCCCGAATCTTTCTGAATGCTATTATTGATTGCCAATTGCCGACCGAAATTATCTCATATGATGATGGGAATCGGGCTTCTGGGCATGCTGATTTAAACGAGATGAAGCTTCTTGATAAGCTTGTTCATATTCTTGACACCTTGCAGCCTGCTAAATTTCATTGGCAATGGGTCGAGCTCAGGTTGTTATTAAATGAACAAGCCCTAATTGAAAAGGTAGAAGCCCGTGACACTTCATTAGTAGAAGCATTGAATTCGTTTTCACCAAATAATGAGAATATCGGGACTTCCGAGAATGAAAATAACTTCATCCAGATGGTGTTGACCCGGCTTCTGGTCAGACCTGATGCTGCTCCTCTTTTCTCAGAGGTGGTACACCTCCTCGGGAGGTCACTGGAAGATGAAGTACTTTTGCAAGCAAAATGGTTCCTAAGGGGCCATGATGTTCTTTTAGGTCGGAAATCTATTCGACAACGGTTAATCAATATAGCAGAGGGTAAGGGATTGTCAACCAAGATTCATTTTTCAAAACCGTGGGGTTGGTGTAGCACATCGGTGATTGGGCCGGGGCCCATAAGAAAAGGGAATAAGAGGAAATTTGAGACAGTCTCTCTTGAAGAAGGGGAGGTAGTTGATGATGGAAATGGGTCCGACGCAAAACGACATTCTTCTAGAGCATTCGGTCCGGTTTCTGATGTTGAAGCATTTATAGTTGGTCAACAACATGTGACCGAGAAAGCATTAGTTGAATTACTTCTTCCATGCATTGACCAAAGCTCTAATGATTCTCGTGTTACTTTTGCTAGTGATTTAATTAAGCAGATGAATGAAATCGAACAACAGATAAGTAATGTTACTCATGGAGTTAATAAACAGGCGGGCCCCGTTTCTTCTGGCATTGAGGGACCTGTGAGTAAAGTGACTACCCGTAAGGGTTTAAGGGGAGGTAGTCCTGGATTGGCCCGACGTCCTGAAATGATGCTGCCTTCCCCATCAGCTTTGCGGGCTTCGATGTCATTGCGTTTGCAGCTACTCCTAAGACTGCTCCCTGTAATATGTGCTGATGGGTAAGTATGCAAAAATCTTTAGTGATAATTTATTACTTTGGACATATGCATCTTTAAAACCCAAGTTAATCTGAGGTCCATGTAAAAAGTTACAATCTCCGAAGTTCAATTATAAAAGTAGCACAGTTATTCAGAATTTCAAGATGCATGATAAAACATTATAGTTTAATATTTTTGTATAGAACATATAAAAACTAGTGTATTCATAGGAGTTCTCGTAGTTCTTAAGATATTTAAGAGTTATTAAATGATCCTA
The DNA here is from genome assembly GCA_024085815.1 of Flaveria linearis. Classification (NCBI taxonomy): domain Eukaryota; kingdom Viridiplantae; phylum Streptophyta; class Magnoliopsida; order Asterales; family Asteraceae; genus Flaveria; species Flaveria linearis. The sequence goes on from CM044001.1 coordinate 127,159,758, forward strand.
ACCCTACATAGATATGATTTAAAAATAAGATATATGCATTAATATGACCCAAAATCTATTAATATGTTCCAAAAAGATGGAACATGTCATAGATACTTATGTATACATACATATGTGTTTAAATGATGTAGCGGACTTTTTGGTTTTTCCGGTTTGGTTGGTTTTCAGGTTCGTTTTTTTTTATTTTGGGTACACACAAAACCGAACCAAAGTTTTGGTTCCAAGAAAAATACTAAACTGAACCGCTGGTTTTTTATTCGGTTTGGTTGTTTCGGTTTTAGTTTGGTTATCTTGGTTTCATGCTCACCCTAGTTCAGCTCACCTTGTTTCACCCATGTATCTCTTGTTAATAAAACATAACCTGGCCTGATTTAATCAGTTTTACCTGTTGTCAACATGAGCCTTGTATTGTGAAATAGATCCGGCGGCATGCCTCTGTCATCTGGTGATATATTGACGTCATTTCTTGTCATGATAAATTTGTTATTAAATAAGCTGCTTGCTGCTTACATAGCTTGCAATTCATGTGTTAGGGAGCCATCTTCCCGTAACATGAGGCACATGCTTGCTTTGGTAGTCCTTCGGCTTCTTGGAAGTAGGGTTGTTCATAAGGATGCAGATCTTTCTAACCCGACGTCTGCTACCGTTGATTTGGGTGAAAGTCTTTTTGATCGTCTATTATTGGTGCTGCATGCACTCTTGAGCCCCTCCCTTCCCTGCTGGCTCAGACCAAAGTTTCTTTCCAAATCTGCCTCTGAAGGCTCTAGGGACTCCACTCTATTTGATCATGAAGTTGCAGAAAGCTTACAGGTATGCATCTCAGACAAAATAGCCTAGTTTGCATCTAATTGTTGCTTTTTAATAAATAAATTATATGATTTCTTTTACTCTTTTATCCTATGAGTTGAAACATATATATCGATGCAAAAGGTAAAATGCACAATGTACAATCAGTAAAACTGTCCATTTTATTATAATACAAAAGTAAATTTCTATGTTTAATGTACAAGTCTTGAACAGTAGTAGTAATGAATACTTGTACAAGCTGGGATATATCAACTGCACAAGAGTTGCATTTGTGTATATGATGTAATGATGACGAGATCCGTCTTTATTTTGGACCATTGTGATTCAGAATGAGTTGGATGGCATGCAATTTATTTTGGGATGATAGTGATTCAGAATGACTGTAGTTTGCAATTATCTATCTGAATATATGATTTTTTTATTTAATGGTTCAGAATGAGTTGGATTGCATGCAACTACCAGATGCAGTCCGATGGCGGATTCAGACCGCTATGCCATTTGTTTTCCCCTCTGCAAGATTATCAATCTCTTGCCAACCACCGCATGTCCCACTTTCTGCCCTAGGGTTTCTTCAACCGAGTATATCAATTCCCGGGCCACATCCTGGAAGTCTTAGAAATAATCAAGTGTCTTCATCACGAGCTATCTCAAACGGACCAGCAAAGGCCACAAAGCATGTACCCTCACAACCTGATTCAGATATAGAGATTGACCCGTGGAACCTTTTGGAGGATGGAGCAGGGTCTGGCCCATCTTCCATAAACACAGATGCAATTGCAGGAAATGATCATGCTAATCTCAAGGCGTCAAGCTGGCTCAAGGGTGCGGTCAGGGTTAGGAGGATGGATCTGACTTATATTGGTGCCATAGATGATGACAGCTGATATATAACTTTCCGAAGGTCAAAATGAAAGTCAAACCCTGGTTCAGGTAACCGTTAAATTGTAAAACTCATTTTGAGGTGAGGGTCAGCCTCCTTACCAGCAACGAACAGCTTATGGGGTTGATTACATTCTTTTTGAGGGCATGGACAGTCGCGCGCGCGCGGGGGGTGGGGGGGTGGGGGGTGGGGGGGATCTATCCATTTTGGCTCACACGTGGCTCGATGCCTTACCAACTTGTTGGATTAGTCCTGAACTGCATGGTCTGGAGGTTTGTTATATATATATGGAGGGATATATCTATCCATTTGGTTTTCACCATCCAGATCAAAGATTATGTCAAAAAATGAGAGAAGGATGTGCAGTTGTCTGTTTTGTTGGCTCATAGTAGTGATTTACATACACCAAACCAAGCTCTCTCACAGTCACACACTTGTGTATTATTATTTGTTGCTCATGGAGTAGGATGCCCAAGTTAGAAAAGAAACTAGAGCAATAAACTTATATAGACTTGTATCTCATATAGCGAGAGTTGTACTATGCTATGTATCCGATTATAATTGCTCTAGATGTTTTGTGTTTTACATGCATGTTATTAGATGTCTTAAATGACCTGACCCGACCCACCCTATTTACGATGTTAAGAAAATTGGGTGATGATTGACATGTGATTTATGTAGTGAAGTTTCTTAAAAAGTTTTTTGACTTTGATTCTTTGTTTTGTGTGCCTTTGTTAACGAGTCGGGAGTCTCTTCGGAAACGGTCTCTCTATCTCTCAGGATAGAGGAAAGACTTGCCACCACATACCCCTCCCAGACCCTGCTCTTTAGCGGGATATACTGAGTATGTTTGTTTGTTTGTTTGTTTGTTTGTTTGTTTATTCTTTGTTCTGTGTGTGTTTGTAACTTCAGTTATGTATAAATGATGTTAACATGATATTCTTACATTGATGGTATAACTTGTATAAGATTCCGATTGCATTGAATTTGAACAATGTGAAGTGCAAAGTCATGCATCATAAATGAAACGAAGCGGTAGGTACAATGAATATTTGCACATAATAATAATAATAATTCCAAGTAAAAGACAAAAATAATTTGAATACATGAGGCTGCCATGAAGCTAAATAACCGCCCGTCTTGATTTATCATTTATCGTGCGTGCGTACGTACGTGTGCGCGTGTGCGCGTGTGCGCGTGCGCGTGCGCGTGCGCGTGCGCGGGCGCGGGCGCGGGCGGGGGCGCGCGGGCGCGTGTATGCGTGTATGCGTGTATGTATGTATGTATGTATGTATGATATGGTTGATTGTGTAGTTGTGTTGTGAGAAAAGGATTTGAGAGCTTGATTTTGTTTGGCTCGTTTGAGCATTTGGTCTCCCATACGCATCGTGCCAATCGATAGACATCACAAAAAAACAAAGTTAGGAAAAGTCCTTGCAACAGACAACCATTAGCCATCTTTGCTCCTTACAACGAATCAATTTTGTTTCGACATGCAAAAGTACTTTCAAATTTCCAAACAATCAAGGAAACTCACACACGCATTCAAACCGTGCCTGCAAATGATAATTGACAATTAGAGGCTCAGTTCATCAATAATTTTCACAAAGTTGAAAAGTTTAATTGCAAAACATCATACAAACTATAACTAAAGGTGATATACATAAAGGGCACTGTGATTAGAGGATCCTCCTGGGTCACGGGAGAACTTTCGAACTATCTTCAACCGAGCAAGAAATCACAACAGGGAAAACCTGCTTTGATCCCTTCCCTTTTGCATAAGAATTCTACAATCTGCAAATTAAAGTGTAATTTATTATTATATTTAAGTCGTGCAATGATAGGTTTCATTTTTCCAAAAAGGTTATGTTTTAATGAAACATATAAATGACAACCTACAAGGTTGAGTTCACATAGACTGTATTATTTATTTCCATACCACTCAAGTTGCTATTATTTACAATACAACTACTAAAATTTTCTAGCCATTGATCTTTTCCTCGAGTTTAGACCATTAACCCAAAAGCTACAATTAGCATCTCTGCCAAGTTGTAGTATGGAAGACTATGAATACCAAATAGAAACACATAAACTGGGCATAATTAAAAAATAACAAACATTTGGAAATTAAGGTTTACCTAAGAACAGGATGATGAGGAGCACAGTTACGAGCAATAAAGGTTGTACCGTGATTTGATACAACCCCTATAAATTTTTTAATATTTTTTAAAGTGGTTATGAGTGGATGAGAGAGAAAGGTAATGATAAAAGTATTAAAAATATGATTTAATTACAAAGAAAAGAGAAAAAATAAAAGTTTTTAGTGTAATTATAAGGATAAGGATGGGAGACGAATTGTGGATGCTCTAATTGTTTAGAGTCATTATTTATGACTTACCAACAACATTGTTGTTGACGTATTTTAGCTCGTAATGTAGAGCAGGTGGTGGCGGGAAGCATATTTAGGTCAAGGAGACTTAACGGTTTGTGATGGTTATGTGTAATGGTTATGTTGTACTAATATACAATATTTGCGAGGTTTTCGTGAATTATCTAAACGTTGTTTAAGTTTTAATTTAGTCTAGATTTATGGTCTTGATTGTAAGTATTGCGTTGTATTTTGGTTGGTACCGCAATACAACTAGCCAGGCTCGAGGATTTGGGGTGTTCAATATGTACCACTTGAATTTTGACTTCACTTAGCATAGCAATAACAAATAGCACAAACTCGAGGTGATATCATTTTTTACACATGATACATGGAAGTAGCTAAAAGCCACGTAAAGAGTATATAAACATATAACTCTTTAGAAAGCTGAAATGATAAAATACAATAGCCACCGAAAGTTATGCAATGAGAAACGAATTATATAATTATGTCAATATGAAAGATGAATTATACTACCGTTAGGGTTATCTAACTACACAAATTTTTAAAAAGTTAACATGATAAACATATGACAACCACCTCAACGTGACAAAACTTTAATTATCCTTCGATTCATGAACATCATACCACGATTACAAAACTAATTCATACTCAATGAAAAGAGAGATTCATAATATACACCATGGTTTTCTCAAACATAAATATAAGAATGCACATTTGATTAATTTTACTAAACATTCAACATTAATTCACCGTTCCTGATCAAATGTCACAAATTACACAAAAGATGTAATCAAGTGTTATAAAAAACATAAGGTTTTTCAACATAATATGCTTACAACACCTACAAAATTAAACATTTCATCAAACTTAAATAAACATACGTAATAAGAGCATTCACAACCCATGCCTTATATTTCTGTGAGTGTGTTTGGTATATTATATGGAATGATTTTGAGTGGTTGTGAGTGAAGGAGAGAGAAAATGTTATTGTTGATTGGTATATTTGAAGAATCACTGTACAATCCTTATAAATTTTTTAATATTTTTGAAAGTGGTTGTGAGTGAAGGAGAGAGAAAAGGTAATGAAAAAGGTATAAAAATATATTATTTAATTGAAAGGAGAGAGAAGAAGTAGTGATTTTTAGTGTAATTATATGGATAAAGATAAGGAATGGGATGTGAATGCTCTAATTAAAAATAATCAAGTTTCATCATGATATAAACAACATGAGGAATTATGTACAAGTAGTTAAAACATGTCAAGTTTCATCTAATCAAGTGATAATATGAGTTTGACCCATGAGGCTTACAAAAACCACACCAAAAGTCAAGAACATGAAATAACTCATAGTAAATCTAGAAGAATTTAAACCAAAATCAAGTGGAAATAGGATAAGTGATGTTAGATCCTTTTTAAAAGTGCTCCAGTTTCAATCTTAGTTTTAAATCTTTAAAGATCTGCCCAAAATCACCTAAGAAATTTGAAAGAACTAGGGTTTGATGTAAGAAGTCGAATATGTTTCAAATGGAAGAATATCAGGTATAAAACCCATAGCCAAACACAATTGTGTTCTTCCAAGTTGTGTTGGTTGTTCAGATATCATACAAATCCACCTGAGTAACACAGTGGTTTTTATTTTAAACACAGTTATGTATTAAGAGAGGGGCAAAAGACGAGAGTGGGGATGGAATCATTAGAATTGTTTCCGGAATTCATTGCCGATGGACATGAAGGGTGATGGGTCAAGATTGCCGGACTCGCTAACAGCAAACTCGTCTGTAAAAATACACTTGGGTTGCTGATCGTCTTGCTGAAGAGGATAGGCTGAAGCACTGCTCAATTCGTCATCCCTACCACCTAACAAAACCAACACCAGCTACTTTTGACAAAAGAGGAGGCTTGCTCTGCTCCAGCTTCACAATCCTCAATGACTATCACAGCCCCAACAAGATCTCATCTACCAGATCCTACACCTGACCATTAATACTCGCACTTTTATGCTGGATAACTACAAGATATATGGATATTTAGCACTAGAATAATTACGTCTACTTTCAGCTTCTTTTTTGTATTCATAATGGCTTGCTATTTTACTGTATTGTCATGCTTAACAATCATAAGCGTTATCGAACTGTGACTCAAGTTTGAAATAGTCAAATAATTGGTTCTTTTAATCACGCTAGTTGGTTAATATGTTTGTCTTTAATATTGCCAGAATCAGGCTGTTCCTGAGCTGTAGTTCAGGATCTAGTGCAGAGCTTACAGCTCCAGATGTACTGATTCAGGTTACCCCTTCATATAGTAAGTACATCAATCATCACAAACATTTACATTTGCAACGTTGACTTCAATGTTCAGAAAAATTCATCGGTTTCCTCTCACACACACACAAAAAATAAATAAATAAATAAATAAATAAATAATAATAAAATAGATAAAATGAAATAAATAAATAATAATAAAAATAAAAATAAAAATAAAAATAAAAATAAAAATAAAAATAAAAATAAAAATAAAATAAAAATAAAAATAAAAATAAAAATAAAAAAATAAAAACTAGTCCAGTTGAATTCCACAGTATAAACCATGTGTTCGCTTAACAAAAGATACAAACAAAAGCCGAGTCAACCCTAAGAATCTGGGTCACTGATCTCAAAAGATAGTTGCATCAGTCAGTGGAGAACACATGCAACCCAAAATCTTTACCTGTACAGCTTATATTTCAGGGGTTATGATTACTATACACCCTCTAGAATTATTATTTTTTCTCTAATTTGAATTTATTATCCTCTAACATCGTTTACGATGCAAGTGTTCCTTCACTGACTTGATTGTCATCAGCAGAATCTGAAGGTTGACTTTTAGGTTTGACTACAATGCGAGAAAACCCGTACCCCAAAGAGCTTCCGCTAGTTTCACACAACTGCAAAATGCAATGTTTATTAGGAAAGACGAATCATGTGTGGGTTGGAGATTTTAGAATTAAATTATTAAATTATAAATATATTTTAAGATGCAACAAAATATTGCAAAGAGTGGATACCTCAGTTAGTTCAGAAAGGTGACGGGATCTAAACTCGTTGATTGTGGCTGCTATCTCGGACATTGGTAATTTAGCCTATCAAAAAGAAGAGTTTGCAGTTAGCTATCAAACATAAGGGCGTACCTGGTGCTGCAAAGAGCTCCCGCGTTTTCGCAGGGTCCAGGGAGGGTCCGTCCCATTTAAGGGAAGATGTACGTGGTCTTTCCCCCACATTTTGTGGGGAGACCGTTTCCACGGATCAAACCTGAGACCTTCGGTCCCTTAGGAACAGCTTTTACCGCTGCGCCAAGGATAGTGAACATGAAAAGATCTACATGCAACACAATGGGTAGGTTGTGTTAACAGGTAATAAAAAGGTAAATTATTTGTGTGGATTGGGCGAAACACATTTTTTCTATTTTCAAAAGACATTTTTTATAAGTTAGTAGTTGATTAACATGATAACAGCAAGCTATATTATTTAGAATAACAATCTCGTTTTTGAACAAAACAATTAGAGGGCTGTGTGCATCATAAATACACATTGGGCCTTTTGACCTGTAAATAAAGCATCCAAACAAAAAGATTCACACCAAAGTATTCATTGTTCAGCAAAATGGCGCGCCCTAATCCCGAAAGAAAAAGAAACCGTTTCTTTTCATGGGTGTCCAAAAACAAATGCAATGTTTCTATGTTTTGGCAAAGCTCCAACCCAAACTTGACTCTTTCTTCATGGTAATAGTTACTAATAATGATATTATTGACCTTGATCAACAATATTTTGTCACTGTCACAAATACTTCTGATAGTTGACTAGCAACATAACATGTTCACTAGACTGCTAGTACTTTTTTGCTTGGCTGGTGTATTTTCTATACGTATTCCAGCTTCTTTTTTATCAATAACATTTTCCTGCGGCTATTCTTAAAAGCATTTTCATTACAGAAACAGATGATCAATCAGTTTATTTCAGCTGCAAAAAATTTATATAACTTACTTGCGCAAGAACAGCAGATGCTAACTGTAAACTCGGTTCTAATGTCTCAGGCACCACCTGCATCATATTTTTTTATTCAAGGTAAATACAAGATGCAAGATTATCACAGAAAGCAAAATATGGGAGTTTAATAATGGTGGAAAAGCATGTCATTATTAAGTGTGGATCAAATGGGTCGAGTCGAATTTGCCCTGGAACACAAACACTTTGTTTATCCATTTTTAAAACTTCATAAATAATCACATTGCTAGATATGATTACAAGAATTATGATATCACACAAGTGATCTAACTTTTTTAACTGAATAGTTTCGGAGATTTATATACATTTGAACACACTACGGACGACTTTTAGCCTGTTAAACACAACTGACCTGTTTTCCAATATGTTTAATCCTATAACTTAACCCATTTGATCCGTTAATGATAAAAATAACCCAAATCGACCCATTTATAGGTAAATGGGTCAACCTTGCTACCTGTAGAAATTTATTCATCAGCAACATCATAGCTAGAATATGGAAGTAGTTTACGTCTGTTCCTGGTATTTGCTTAAACTACACTACTACAGTTTCCAATCTCACTCTTATCAGATTTTCTTAATCGTGATTTTGATTGAGTTATCAGTATCCAAAGTCACCCTACTTACTTCCCACTGTAATCTAACAATCTTGCTTGTGAAAAAGCAATAAAAACACTATAGACTGCAACAATGGGCTATTTTGGAAATGTAAATGCATTAAAACACTATCATTCTTTGAAGTTTGTTTAATCTCGTCATTCTTGAAAAGTTTAGAGGCTCTTTTTGTTAAATTCTGAAAAAAATAATGGTTTGTTGTAATGAAATGCAAGTATGATAATAAGAAAATGTTACATTGGATTTTGTTTATCCTAAACAGGACAATGCCTTAGATTCCATCTATTCGGTATCTTTGATCCATCTATGTAGCACAAACTTGCAAAACTCACTGAAATCCCACAAAAAATAGTGAATGCATTAAATTATAATAAATGCATCAAATAATAAAAATAATATTGTTATAATAGTAATCTAATCTCTTGAATAAAACAACTCAAAAGGTGAATGCAATAAAAATACGCACTGAATAACTTTCAATCCATTTGATACAATACACTTTTTATGTTACCCATTTGACCATTTGACATATAACATTAGGACATGAATAAAAGTAAGATGGTAAGAGAAACATACTGCTGTTGCACCAGCCTTTTCCAGATTGAGTCCATGATCAACATCATGAGCACGTACAAATGTCTTTACGTTTGGGAAATACTTGCTGAGAGCCCAAACTGTTCTATAATTTGCACCAGGTGTATCCAAAGTGATTGCAGCAGCACAAGCTCTTTCTGCGCCAATTTTATGCAACACCTGGAAATTCAAGCGCACAAATAGTGTAAGACTGATTCCACATCACGTGGTTTTCAGTTGTGACAGAAATAAGCTTCACCTCTCGACTACCAGCATCCCCAAAATACACAGGAAGGTCAAGTGCACGTCCAACTGCTACTCGGTCACTGATATAATAAATAAAATTTAGATGTTAACCGATTACATATATATGGATTTTAATCAAACCAATGGCTTAGATTTAGTTTAAGAGTTTTCTCAATTTCTCTTGGTTTGCATTTGAACCCATTCTTATACATATATACACACACATACATATGCATATATATATACACACATATATACATATATAGGGTGTAGTTCCTGTATAAGGTGTTATTTTTGTAAAAATGTAGGAAGCAATAAGGGGATGACATGTATAATGCATGTGTTTTTTAGGGAGGGTATTAGTGTCCATTTATAAACTAGTTTCTAGGCAACCAATATCAACACATGTTTTAAGACCAAGAAGTATAACTGATAAGGAATGATATGTAATTGGATTGTAATAAACACAAAGGAAAAGGAAAATAAGAGCAGAATGTATATGATTAGTGGAAACTTGGGGAAGAAGGTACAAAAGATGATCCAGGGCTATGCCCTCACTCCATACATCGTGAAGGAGACAAACATTCTATAACTCACGCATACCTCACCATACATTCCTCTCCCTTATTTATTCTCTCTCCTCTAACAAACTCTTAGCCACTTTTAGGAATGCCCCTTTTAGTCCTTCTAGAGTAATTTGTAATGGTGTAGATCCCATATTCTTATCATTACTTCCCCCTTCGGCCCTTCCGAATAAGTCTTGACCTCAAGACTTGTATCAGAAAATTGACCTTTAATCCATAAAGCATCCTCCCAAGTAGCTTCTTCCTGTGTCTGCCCCTGCCATTGAATCAGCCATTGTTCTTCTGAAGCTGAGTCAACGGTAATAGTGCGAGTGTCTAAAATGTGAGTTGGTTTGAGGTTGGTATTGCTACCCGTGTCCAATTCAGGAGGTAAGGTAGAGGTAGTTGGTTCTTTAACCGCTTTCTTCGAAAGAGAAATGTGGAACACAGGATGGATCTCAGAGGTAGGTGGTAATTGTAAACTATAAGCGACGGGGCCAACTTTTTCAACAATTTGATATGGCCCAAAGAATTTGGCAGCGAGTTTCTGATGGATACGCTTGACCACTGAACTTTGACGATAAGGTTAAGCTTGACATATACCCACTCGCCCACCGAAAAACAAAGATCCCTACGCTTTTTATCTGCTTGAGATTTCATAGAGGCTTGTGCATTAGAGAGATGAACTTTTAATTGTTTCAAAGCTTCATCCCTATCTTGTAATTCCCGCGCAACCGCCTCCACACATATTTCCCCAGGAACACATGGCAAAACCGATGGGGGGCGACGACCATAGACAGTTTCAAAGGTGGTGGTTCCCGTGGATATATGGAAGGTAGAATTGTACCAAAATTCTGCACATGGAAGCCAAACAGCCCATGTTTTAGGCTGATCTCCCGCAAAACAACGAAGATAAGTTTCTAAACAACGGTTGATGACTTCGGACTGACCATCAGACTCGGGATGGTAGGCGGAGCTCATTTGAAGTTGGTGCCCATGGAACGAAAAAATTTCTTGCCAAAATTTACTTAGAAATAAAGGTCCCGATCGCTCACTATGAATTTTGGAATTCCATGTAATCGAATAATGCCCTGAATAAAGGTTTCAGCCACAGTTTTAGCAGTGTAAGGGTGTTTTAAAAGAAGGAAATGAGCATATTTGGATAGGTGGTCGACCACCACTAGTAAGGGTGTTTTAAAAGAAGGAAACGAGCATATTAGGATAGGCGGTCGACCACCACTAAAATGACTATATACCCCTTGGAAGATAGTAGACCCACAATGAAATCCATAGTCAAATCTTCCCAAATTACAGCTGGAATTTCTAACGATTGAAGTAAATCACTCGGGGCAGTGGAACTAGCTTTAAACCGTTGACAAATGTCACATTCACGCACCAGCCGTTTGATAGTAGTGGTCACGCCCGGCCAATATACATTAGCAGGCTAGCAGCCAACCTCCGATATGTGCGATAAAACCCCGAGTAGCCGATGTGTGAAATTCATGGAACAGGGCAAGGATTAACTTGGACGTTTTGGGAATCACAATGCGATTTTTATAATATAAAAGTCCCTGCTTGAGATGAAAACCAGGGAACTTGGATGGGGCAGCCTGATATTTCAAAATGATATCCTGAATGTCTCTATTCGTCTTGGCCTCTTCAATCAACTGAGCGCCTTGTAACCAAATAGGACGGGATAGAACTTGATTGAGAGCATCCGCATCAGCCTGCCAAGAAAATACGTCTGCAGCACGATTTTTGCGTCCCGGTTTGTAATGAATATCGAAATTGTACCCTAATAATTTAGCAACCTAGTTTTGTTGGGCAGGAGTACAGACCGCTGCTGTAGCAGAAACTTAAGACTCTTTTGATCCGTGCTCACAATAATACGTGTACCCAATAGATAAGTGCGCCAATGTTGAACAACAGGACTAATGCCATCATTTCTCGTTCATAAGCGGATTTAGTCAGGTTCCGATCACTCAATGCTTTGCTGAATTAGGCGATCGGCTTATGGTTTTGCATGAGAACAGCCCCAATTCCCCGACCCGAAGCATTGCATTCGATTGGCTGGGAAAAATCGGGAAGACAAAGCACCGGAGAAGAAACCATAGCCTGCTTGAGCTGGTCAAACGCTTGTTGAGCAGCAGGTTGCCAAAGGAAAGCATCTTTCTTTGTGAGATCCATAAGTGGCCTAGCAATACTTCCATAATTTTTAACGAATTTGCGATAATAACCGGTTAGTCCTAAGAACCCACGTAAAGCTTTTAAAGATGTTGGAACAGGCCACTCCATAACCGCCTCAATTTCTTGGGATCCATAGATATGCCGTCGCCCGTAATGATGTGACCCAAATATTCAATAGAGCGTTGAGTGAATGAACATTTCTGTTTATTAACATGAATTGATGCTGCAAAAGGATAGAAACAACCTGTTGGAGGTCAGTCACATGTTGATCCCAGGTAGGACCGTAGACTAGAATGTCATCAAAGAAAATAACCACCGTTTGCCTTAAGAGAGGACGAAAGACGTCATTCATAACAGCCTGAAACGTTGATGGGGCGTTTGTTAACCCGAAAGGCATGACTAAATACTCATAATGCCTATCGTGTGTGTGAAAGGTTGTCTTCTCGATACTATCAGCCCGCATTCGTATTTGATTGTAACCTGCCTTTAAGTCTAACTTAGTGAAGTATCTAGCACCATGCAATTCATCCAATAGTCCGTCCACCACAGGGATTGGATATTTATCTGGAATGGTTGAAGCATTTAAAGCGCGGTAGTCCACGCACATCCACCAAGAATTATCCTTCTTTCGAACTAAAATCATCGGGCTAGAGTAGGCATTGGTACTTGGCCGAATCATACCCAAGGTCAACAGTTCTTGGACCTGATGTTCAATTTCAGATTTCTGAATATGCGGGTATCGGTAGGGTCGAACACAAATAGGATCAGTTTGTTTTCAAGCGAATACAATGGTCATGAGAGCGTGGTGGAGGAAGCCCGGAGGGATTAAGGAATAGGGATGCTATGTTGTAAAAGAGAATTTAAAGTGGACTGTTGGGTAGGGGATAAGGTAGGAGAACTAACCACAGGTTCCGACGTGAGGGCCAAAAAAGAAGCCGAGGGAGAAAGATCATCCAAAGGCAACCATTGATGAAGGGATGCTGGAAAAGATTGACCAGATAGAAGACCCTGAAGTCTAACCGTAGTTCCAGCATGTTGAAATCGCATCCAGGAGTGGTGCCAATCATGTGTGACTTCGCCGAGTGATTGGAGCCAAGCCATTCCTAGAATCAAATCGAGATTGCCCGTATCAAAAACCAATGCGTCAATGGTAAAGGTACAAGGACCAATATGAATTGTCAATTTAGTGCAACAACCGGTCACCAAAACCATGTGACCATCACCCAATTTGATTCGAATGCCCGGGAAAGGGGTAAAAGGAAGACCAAAAGCAAGTACCACTCTGCGGGACACAAAATTATGTGTGGCACCACTATCCACGAGCATACTGATCGGAATACCGTTCAAAGCACCGCTTAATCGAAGAGTCTTAGCACTCCCACTAGTTGGCGGTATCCCAACCGATTCCAAAGCAATACAAGTACCCGACGGAGGTTCATCCTCTAAAGACGTCGGTGGAAAACCGATTGGTTCCATGAGCAAATGTTCGCCATCCAACGCGTCGGATTCGTCATTACCTAATAGCAAAACCCATAGTTTACATCCGGGACATTTGTGAGCCGGTCCGTATTGTTGGCCACATCGGAAACATAAACCCTTTTTGAGTTTGTCTTCCCATTCCGAAAGTGAGAGCAATTTGATCCCTCTATCACGTGAAAACGACGATCCGATGTCACTGGTTGGAGAAATGGGGTATTTCGCGAAAGAAGCCGGGCGACCCCAAATTGAAAGCGGGTCGGTCGAAGGTCTTAGAGGCGATGATGGGTTTGGGTTCGGGCCGCTCCAATGGGCTAGGCTCAATAGGTAATCCAAGTGAATGAGATCCATATGGATTAAGGTAACGAAAACAGGAAAGGCAACTGTTACCGGAGGACGGTCGGAACATCCCGTCGACATCCTTTGCTAGATACATGGCATCCAATCGAGATAACGGCCAATGTAGCCGTACCCACTTTTTGACATAATCTTTTAGACCGGCAATAAAATAACCTAAAGCTTGGGATTCCGGTAGACAAGGAACCAGTGATAAGAGGTATTCAAAGTCATTAATATAATCATGAATAGAATCAGCTTGTTTAATAGTCGCCAATTGCTCATAAGGATTATGAATTTCTAATCCATTAAAACGTTGAAGGAGCTCCGATTTGAAATTCGGTCCAAGAAATTGAATCTCGAACCTGTGTGATGATGGTAAACCAATGTTGAGTGACCCCAACCATGCTTAATTGAGCTAAACAGAGGCGTAAATCGTCAGGAGTCTTGTTGATATCAAAATAAAACTGGGCTTTTTGAATCCATCCCTGAGGATCGAATCCGCTGAACTCCGGAAGTTTGATCTTCTTCACAGCCCATGGGAGGCCGGACAAGGGGTCTGGTGAACCGCAGCAAATCGTCGATCCCAAGAGGGGGTCGGAGCCAACCCCCGAACCAGAGAATTCGTCGATGTGCTTCTTCTCTTGCTGTTTCATCCAAGCAATTACCACTTTGCGAAATTCAACCGTTGCAACTTTGTCATCCTCCAAACCCTTCAATGTGGATTTGATTTCAGTAACATCAGTGTGAAGCTGTTTGATCTGAAGTTCTTAAGCATCCAATCGAGCAATTGAGCGAGTTTCCATGATGAAATATTGGCAGGTCGAGTGTAGGTCGGACCAATGATAAGGAATGATATGTAATTGGATTGTAATTAACATAACGGAAAAGGGAAATAAGAGCAGAATGTATATGATTAGTAGAAACTTGGGGAAGAAGGTACAAAAGATGATCCAGGGCTATGCCCTCACTCTATACATCATGAAGGAGACTAATATTCTATAACTCACGCATACCTCACCATACATTCCTCCCACTTTTAGGAATGCCCCTTTTAGTCCTTCTAGAGTAGACTTGTAATGGTGTAGACCCCATATTCTTATCAATAACACATTTATAATTTTTAGCATTGTATGAATAAAAAACACCAAATATATTCACGATCCACATGACAATATTTTAAGAAAATGATAACACCACCATGTAAATTAACATATAACGTTAAAACACATTAAAACACGATACCAACACATGTTAGTATGATATCAACACCGTTTTCGCATAGTTCAAAAACTATGTGTTAATATGTTATCAACACCGTGTTCGCATAGGGTTATAAACTTTTTAAAAAAACATTGTTTTTTTTCCTAAAAAAAGTATAGCAAAATTATACACGTTTTAAAGAGAAAAAGATACTTAATTTTATGGTATAATTTTTTTAAAAAAACAATAACGTATATAAAAATTATTGTTTTTTTTCCTAAAAAAAGTATAGCAAAATTATAAACGTTTTAAAGAGAAAAAGATACTTAATTTTATGGTATAATTTTTTTAAAAAAAAACAATAAAGTATATAAAAATTATTGAGGTTTTAAAAAATGGGTGGAACTAGTATTTATATTAAAAAGTCAAAGAAAGATAGTTAATTTCCTCTTTTGCTCCTTGTAACCATATTTATACTTTAATGAATTACAAAACTGCCATGTGTGAATCTCAACCATTAAATTAGTTTCATCGAAGGTCAAGATTGCTTCCTACACTTTTTATCAAAATCTCACTTTGTACATGACCCTCCTCCTACATATATATACATACATATATATATTAACTTTCTCTTATTTGAGTATTCCTAATTAAACTTTGGTTGGAAAAACGGAAATTCTTCTTATTTAATATTCTTATCTTTTGATGCAAGAAGTAATAGTAACAAAAATAATATATTATATATTTATAAAAACTTCATACCTCCTCACATCAAGAGCAACAAATGGAATTAATCTTTCAGAAAGAAGCTGGGCAATGATCTGAAAGAACCAGAAAGTTAAGAGATAATACTAAAAGTAAAATATGCCACACTAACCATATAAATAATAATGATCATGTCTATAAAGTTAAGAGATAGTAATAAAAGTAAAATATGCCACACTAACCATATAAATAATAATGATCATGTCTATCTTACGAACAATTGTAATAAACACAGTTAAAGAAGGATATACCTGTCCAACACGTCCAAAACCACATATAATGATATGATCCTGCAAATCATCTGTCTGCAAAATAGGATACATCAAAGAACAAAGAATAAGTCATATAACATGTAAGTGTCAAAATCACGGCATAGCATCAGAATATACTTGAGACACAGTTTTTTTAATTTACCTCACTCTCTACAGGTAATAAGCTTCGGACATCTTGCTGTTCAAAACGAGATGCTATTAATTGCCCTCCAGCAGCTAACCAAGGTGTGATAGCCATTGAAATACCAACCACAAGAAACAGCAAAGAAGACAACTGAGAAGTCATAATACCCTAAACACAACATGTATTCAAAGTTATAATAAAGCAGTTAATATTAAGTTATTAACCAACTTAGTTAAACAGATCCTAACCTGATTGACAGCTTCACCAAACGCCACAAATGCAAATTCTCCACCTGGTGCAAGCAGAAGACCAACTCTAATTGCGGATATTAGTGAGACACCAAAAAGCCTACCTACTAAAGCCACAAGTACGGTCTTCCCAGCAATCAGAAGCCCTAATGACCCCATAATAACAGGAAAATTTGAAACAAGAAGTTTTGGATCGATCGACATTCCAACCTGAAAAAACAGTTGATGTTGTTGTTATCTACAAAATGCTTAAGACCCTAAACCACACATATGATTGTCAAAGGTTAGAAAACTTACTGTCATGAAAAAAAGGCCTAATAAAAGACCACGATAAGGAGCAATATCTGATTCAACCTGCAGTGAGAATTCAGTTTCTGCAAGTAGCAAACCGGCCAAAAATGCTCCTAGTGCCATGGAAAGGCCAGCCTGTTTCATTTATCATGAACCAAAAAAAAAATATGAATCGCAAAGAGATCATCAGATATAATTATAAATAAAAATAATCTATTTACCCTAGCAGTAAGGAGACTGGTTCCCAGGATAACCAAGAGAGTGTTTGCAGAAAATATCTCTGCATTTTGCATCTCTGCAATTTGTTTGTAAATTGGGCGAAGCAACTGCAAGTGGAAAGAGAGAAAATTAGCTAAAAACTGCCCAAATTTTTCAAAAACTTCTACACGGTGGAATTTTTACCCTATAATTTTTAATTTACTTAAGTCAGTTAACTCTTTCAGAAACGTAAGGAGCTTACTAAGCGTCCTCCAGCAATAATGGCACTAATAGCAACAAGTGCCTTCACAGCAGCCAATCCCAGAGCTTCAGCAATTGCTTGGAATCCAATCTGAGAAAATAGGAAATATGTCATCATGTTACCATTTCACTTCTACGTTCAATACATACATGGCTTAGGGTAATAAAACATAGGGAATTTAGGGAACAAATTGACCAGATTGTATGTGTTATTAAAAAAAAATTACCCCTCCTTTTGATGAATTTGGTGAAATTAGAGGTATAAGAATCAGCAAAACAACAACTGCTAAATCCTGAAAAGAAAAAAAGACAATAAGCAATGAAATAGTAATAATGCGCAACTCAAGATTACAAAGTATCATGATTTGTTTAGTTAAATTAAGTAATGAATGAAACATAAAGAAATGTTTAAAGGTTATATACCTGAAAAAGTAAAACAGAAAATGTAGCTCGTCCATGACGTGACGTGCTTTCCCCTCGTTCCTGTAAGACCTACAAAAATAGAAAGATCCATATAATTTTAACTTTTAATCAGGGGTAAACTGTAAACAATATAAAAAGTAAGCTGCCGTGAATTCATTGACACTGCTGGTTATTACCTGGAGAACAACAGCAGTTGAAGATAATGCAAGCCCATTACCAATGACAATTGCAGCAGGTCCTAGCTGTCCACAGACATAGTGGGCAACCAATCCAACCACGGCAGCTGTTGTCAAGACCTGTGTTAACAATGATTTAGATACCGTGTCTAAGTGGGGCTGTTCATAATCAATTACAAAACAATATGTTTGCAATTACCTGAACAGAACCTAATCCAAAGACATATTTCTTCATGGAACTCAGTCTTTCAACAGAAAGCTGCAAAGATTGTACAGTTTCTTCAAATACAGATGCAAGGACCAAAGATAAACTTGAAATAGAGTTATTGTGTATACAAACCTCAAGGCCAATATTAAAAAGTAAGAAAACAACTCCAAATTCAGCTATTGCTTTTGTAGCATGTACATTACGAATAATTGAAAGACCATATGGTCCAATTAAGATGCCAGCTGTCAGATACCCAAGAACAGGACTGCCTGAACACACAATTGCATGTAAAGGAAACGATTAGGTTATAACAAAACCTGTATTTCCTACAAGCATAATTTTCTACATCTAAAATATAAGTTCACAAAATTCATAAACAAAATGGCTATTAACAAGTGTTTGGGTCATGATCTATTGATTGATACTTTTTTACATTTTCAGTGCAAAGAATATATAAAGAAAATGAGTGAGCAATAATATCAGAAAGATACATCAAGAACAATGTTTGTCTTCACTGATGGTTGCAAACATTAGAATTTTAGTACCTCCAGGAAGTTTCTGGAATATAGGCACAAAGATAACACTGGCAAGTAATAACCATAAAATGTCCAACAGGGAAGCCTCTTCTTCATTAATCTAGATAGATTAGCCATGTCAATAACTAATATTCACTGTCAAACTTGAAAAATATTCAAGATAATAAAGCAAAAAAAGGTTAAATATAAAAAAAGTGAACGGGAAAGAAATCAACAAACCTCTTGTTGAGGAAGCATCTCAATTAGCTTTTTGACTCTCTTTGGTAATTTCCTTATTTGTTTAACCAACGGTTTAGCGTTTGATGAAACTTCATCAATGCTGCTGGTGACAATATCAGGCTGTCGAAATAGTTGATGAATATGTTCTTCTCGTTTAACATAGAAAGCAAAACTGACGTTTACATAGGTATCATGAAATAAGAGGAAAACAACTTTAGAACCAAATATTTCAAATATAATAACAATTTAAATCAACAAGCATCTCTTTTGTCTAAACCTCTTTTTTTCTTTTAAATAACTGAATCAGAAAGAAAATTCATACCCTGCACCAAAAAGCAAAGTGGCAAGCACCAACTTAGGTATTTGCGTTCTTGTGGAATCGATTAGCCATTGGATAAATGAAGTCGGGGTAAACTCGGCATCATCCTCTGGAGAAGAAAAAAATGATGCTGAAAAGAAACGGGAGGATTTTTTCAATAATGTTTTAGGTGAATTTAATGGTGAGCTGTCTTTGGTCAAATCCTTCTGTGTTTCTGGCTTTTTTGTATGATTTTTTGTTTTTTCTGCATCAATTTCAGTCTCTTTTAATGGTATTCCATTCTCTTGATCACTATCATCAGATAATCGCGACTCTTCAAACATTTGGCTATCTGGTACATCCTCAATGATCAAAGAACTCTCAATTCCCTTATCTTCAACAATTACCTCAGCTGCATTTTCTTGAATGCCCTTATCCTCGCTAATTGATTCATCGCTTATAACATCAGAATCATCCACAGGGGAAACGGAAGACATTTTTTCAGCTTTCTGCAATGCGATTTCAGCATCATTAACACGCTTTGTAGCCTCGAGTTCAAAAGCAACAGCTTCCTCTGCTAAAAGCATTATATTTGCCACATCTTCCTCAGCTTTCAAAGCATCCATCTGTGCTTTATCTGCAAAATCTTTAAGCATATCCACTTCTCTTTGCAAAGCATCTTTCTTGTTCTGCAATTTAGTTAGTGCTCCCAGACAATTTGCTAATGTCACATGACACTCCCTTATGTCTTCCTGAGCAATAAAGACAGCTTCCTCTAGTTCTCCGGTCGGCTTCACCTTTTCTTCTTCACTTTCTTTTGCAACTTCTAATGAATCAAGAGCCACTTTAAGTCTAGCTTCAGACAAAGAAAGAGCCATTGTTGCTCTCTGAATGGCTTCTTTAGCAGCAATCTCTTCACTCTCAATCTTCTCAATAGAAAGCAAAACAGAATCGACATTATCTCTAGCAACTGAAGCTTCATCTTTTAGTGCTATTGCTGATTCAGATATTCTTTGAGCTTTCTCTTCAAACATGGTGCTGTTAAGTTGGGCAATTTCTAATTCCTTAAGTGCCTTTTGCAGCAATTTTTTCAATTCATCTACACTTGGGTTCTCTAACTCGTCTTCTTCTTTCTCATTATTTGAACTGTTCATCTTTTCAGGACAAAAATCGGTTTCCCCTGATGAATGATCTTCACTTATACTCTTAACAAACTCAACATCTTTTTCAATTCCATCTATATATGCAATTGAATCATTTCCCTTACAAGTTACTTTTACTCCTCTTGATGACTTAAGTAAACAAATGGTGCATTTCGGTTTCTTATAACTCCACAAACAACTTTCCAATTCACAACCAAACAATTTACTAGAACTAGCAACACTACAACTAGATGCAATCAGTTTCTTCAACTTCTTCCTAGGTCCGACTTTTAAAACAACACGTGTATTGCTAAATGATTTATAATCAAACCTTGAGCGCACAGTCAGCTGTTTCAGTGCTCTGCTACTAGTAACTTCACCACCATGACTCTGGAAACGTATGTCCATTTCTGCCTCGCGTATGACCGTCTCAACTGATATATTGAGGTAAAAACGGTTCTCATACAGGTGCCATGAATATCTGTTGAAGCAAAAAGTATCGATACAAACATGAGAAGAAATGAACTTGATCAACCAAGATGTTATTGAAATCAAATGACTACAAGTGGTAGTCAAGTACATTAAGTGAATTTCCCGTCATACTACTACTAAACATACAAAAACAAATGACACGACATACTACATATTAATGATGTGACTACTATATATGGCTCTGCATACATGCTGTACGAATCAAGCTTCATCCATCGAATGCCTAATCTTATTATTGCCCTCTAATATCACTTAATCAAATTCAAGGTTAAGTTATGTTGCTTGAAGTAGACAAACACATACACACGCGCGCGCTGTAGTGATGTAAGCATATATTTGTAATGTGTTGTAGTAAACTTGAATCGAGGGTTTAATATGTGGAACTGGATAGTTACACGAGACAGGTGCAGGTGGACGTACCTAGAAGCCAAAATGCTTTGAAAGAGATTTGACTTTGATGTATTGTTGAATCGTACCTCAAAGCCTATGCCAAAAAACGCATAGATCTAGATATAAAATATCCAGAGTCTAGCTTCTAATGCTAAACCCTAAACGAAACTTCACAGGCATGAATTACTAAATATGATTACTAGGTAGGCTTCCATCATGCATTCCAAGTCAAGTCGGTGTGTGGTGATTAAGTGAGGAAGAACATAAACATGATGAATTTGAGGGGTGTACGAGTGACATGTGCATTAGTGTGTGCAAAGCAGATGAAGCGGAGACTTACCGATGATTTAGAAGTTGAGATCAATGGCGGATGTTTTCAGGAAATTAGGTTACGAATGAAAAAGAAAACACCATGACGTCAGGGCCCGAGGGGAGGGGGGTCGGGAGAAGATGTCTAAAAATAAAAATTTTAAATTTAAAACAAAGAATATACTAAAATATGCTCCATATATATATATATATATATATATATATATATATATATATATATATATATATATATATACTAGCAGGGAACCCGCGCGATGCAGCGGTGATGACGATTTACAGACAAGGTATTTGTATTTGTTTTATGTTAGTTTATCTATGTCACGATGCAATAAATTAAATGGTAGATTAAGAACAGTTAAACTTACATATGATGGGTTGTTTATGAAATAAACCGCTGCATTGAACCCAAAACCACAAAAAAATTAATTAATACCTAACCCGTCAATTCTTAAACTTTCACACAAAATGAGTCCGGCTGTAGATATCTATCTACTTGAACAAGTCATCAACTTCATCTTCACTATCTTGCTTTACAAGAAGGTGGGCCTCCATTGTGTCGATCTTGCAGCCATGGTTTTAACCAGTGAGTGGACAAAATTGGGTGAACATCAAATTGAGTCCAATTCATGATTTGCAGCATATGACTTTACTCAAGCAGATTTAACCATTGACCAATTTGGATATATCCAAAAGAACTCAAGTTCAATTGCAGAATGACTTTAGCATTATTGCAGAGGCAACACTGTTACAACCAAATAGCATACCAAATCAGTTGCAGAAGCAATTTAAACACAGTTACATGAAAGTTCATCTGAGAAGCAGACTTTTTCATCAACTGAAACATTTCTTGAACTTTTAATCTTAAAGTTCTTTATTGAAGCACAAATCGAATTCCAACTTCCATGATTCAGCAGAGCGGCCGAGATTTACTCATCAACTGAAACATTTCTTGAACTTTCTATCTTGAACAAGTTATCTTTTTAAGACTATGTAACACCCTTGTAACACCCATAGACCTGTCAACTATCTAAGCCTGACCTAAACCCATCTTGACCCATTCTAACCTAAACCCATCTTGACCCAAACCCAGCCTGACCTGTCAAGTAACCCAATTCAACCCGCACATTTTGCTACCTATAGTATCAATTGAATCATAAGTTTCATACCTGCTTCAGAAGTGTTGCTCACATACGTTGAAGAACAAATCTCTCACACATCACCACTTTGAATGATCTGCCTGGTC
This sequence comes from Flaveria linearis, assembly GCA_024085815.1. Classification (NCBI taxonomy): domain Eukaryota; kingdom Viridiplantae; phylum Streptophyta; class Magnoliopsida; order Asterales; family Asteraceae; genus Flaveria; species Flaveria linearis. The sequence goes on from CM044001.1 coordinate 127,182,693, forward strand.
CTTCACATTTTAGCTCACTTTGGCTCATGAGGCATGTGAGAAGATTTTGTACTATTTACTCATCTGAAAATCAGTGTATAACCATTTTAAACTGTTTTGAGAACCGACTCTTATCAAATTTTCTATGGGCGTTAAAAAGTCATAAGAAATTACTTACACTTTGGAGGACATCATGTTCTTACACCTTACGAGGCATCTCTAGCTCTACTGGGGGAAGATTCAAGTAATCCAACTTGTGAATGTACAGGTGAGACTGCTGCAATTGAACCCAGGGTCATTTATGGAGTTTTAACATAGTTTCATTAATAATACTAATCATAACAAGTTTGCATTATGATGATGGGTTTAGGTCAGGCGCGTTTAGCCACTCTTTAAATCCATGTACAAACTCTTGTTCGTCGATTTTCTGGTCTCCACTTTTGTCAAGTTCTTCCATTATTTTAGTTGTTGCTTTATCTACATCCTCTACTATTTTCTCAGAGTTTAGTTCCATGATCAATCTCCTCAATTCTGATTGTGATACAAAATTGTCTTTATCAAGATCAATTCTTTCAAACAGCCTCAATTGCCCACAAAATCAGTTAGTTTATATGTCTGATACAAAATTATCTACACGAACTACATCAAGATCAACTATTAAAAGATTTTCATGTAATTAACCATAAATAATTAGAATCAAATTCACTATGCCCAGATAATAATCAGATAATCACTTTCAAAACACAATGTTAAACACCACCTGAACTCCAAAACTTGTTTCTCACCTTTTTATCGCAGATATATTTGTTGTTCCATCTTCATTGTAAAAGTTTCCCCGTTGAAAGCTTTTGACATGTCTTATAATTTCAGATACCGAGATCTTCATCATCTCTTCTTCTTTCTTTTTGGTCTCAACCCATGGATGGATGATCTAAATATATACATGAGAAGTTTTGGAATATAATATATTTGATGATGCAAATTTTTAGTTCAAGTACCTGATATAAGTCCTTCCACGATCTAATTGATGGGTATTTTCGGTTATCCACTGCAATTGAACCCGGTGTCATTTATGGAGTTTTAACATAGTTTCATTAAAGGTGAGCTCCGCTTGATCCATCGGCATTATTGATGAGATTTGGGGCTTCGATCTGTATGAAGATTGCATATGTTTCCCTCCCCGAAGTTTGGTTCTTCTTCTGTCATCACTTGAGAACCATCGGTTTTCTCATATTTTGGGTCACCAGAACCCTAGAATCTTCTGCCGTCAAGTGAAAAGGATCACTAACTGCTCGCTGTTACATTGCAAACCACCCTGTAGCGGCCTTCGGCCTGTACGCCCTACCTCGATTTCTCTTTTGCTCATGTTGTTAATCGATTATCAGCACCCCCAACCTTGATTTCTTTCTCGAAGCTAAGGAGGAACATGTGAAAGTAGAGGCTTCGCATCCTGGTGTTACGTGGATGTTCACAGAGAACATGAACAGCTTGATGAATGCAAATTTATGGCAGGGAGAGAGAGTAAGGAAGCGGTTTGAATTTTGAAATGGTAAATGGATTTTCGAATCTGGATGTTTTTAGTGTGTGTGTGTGAGGGAGATTTCAAAGCTTGATGAGTTGTACTCTATGCATATTAAGTTGTAAAACTCTTAATTTTAAGAGTTTTGAGTAAAATGACTTTCTTGCCCTCTTCAAATGCTTATTAATATAGTATAGATATATATATATATATGGGAAAGTTCCCCTAAGAATAATTAGTTGCCTAAAAAATCTAAGAAGCATTTATAGCCACTAATTACATGTTTAAGGGCATTTCCAGTAATTATATCAAATAAATGAACAAAGGGGCATTATGGTAATTTGACAATGTAAAATAGAAAAACACAAAATTACGGTTTCAAAACACGTCTTCTGTCAATTATTCTCCTTCACCGTGATTCAACAATCGAAATCAAGTAAGTTCTTCAAATTATTTGTGAAATCCATTCAAATGTTGAAGTTATATTACTGATTTTATGTTTTTTTGCTGAAAAACATAATCAAAACAACCTAAAATGAAGAAGAAATCGACAATTCATAGCGACGGTAAGTTTCTTGAATTTAGTTACAAATTCGATTAATATGTATAGTGAATACTAAATTTCAAACCGAGATTCATATATGTACTGCATTTTAAACTTGATTTGTTGCATTGTTTGTTTATATAAGATGATTAGTTTAGTTACAAAGTCGATTTTCATATATGTACTGTATTCCAAAACTTGTACTGCATTATAAATTTCAAATGGATTTTAATATATGTACTGTATTCTAAACTTGATTTGTAATTTTATAAGTATGAACATAGATTTATCATAAATGTGTTGTATTCTTGGTATTAAAATTAGTTGTACCTATACATGCATGAATACCATTATATACTTGTACATCATATTTTGTGTTGTATATAGATACAACACAATAGAAAAAACAGCACAATAGAAAAAACAGCACAAACATATAAACAACGAAACAAATACAGCACACACATATATAGATACAGCACAATAGAAAAAACCACTGATTCATATAAGGTACTTTTAATTTAAAACATCACATATAAGGAAAACAGTACATGTAATGAAAACAACACACTTAATGAAAACAAACACAGTTAATGAACATAGATTTTAAACACTATATGCACATGTTGTGCTATATTTCAACATATATGTACTATATTCTAAAATCTCATGCATATGTCTTGTTATCTTGTGCTGTATTGCAACAGATATGTAGTATAATTGTAGGTTTAATGTTATAGGTTAGATTTCTGTGTTGCACATGTACTATATTATTTCAACAGCACACTTAATGAAAACAGCACACTTAATGAAAAAAGCACACTTAATGAAAAAAGCACATATAATGATAATACATAGAAACAAATACAGTACAAACATATAAACAGCGAAACATATACAGCACACACATATATAGATACAGCACAATAGAAAAAACCACTGATTCATATAAGGTACTTTTAATTTAAAACATCACATATAAGGAAAACAGTAACACACTTAATGAAAACAAACACAGTTAATGAACATAGATTTTAAACACTATATGCACATGTTGTGCTGTATTTTAACATATATGTACTATATTCTAAAATCTCATGCATATATCTTGTTATCTTGTGCTGTATTGCAACAGATATGTAGTATAATTGTAGGTTTAACGTTATAGGTTAGATTTCTGTGTTGCACATGTACTATATTATTTCAACAGCACACTTAATGAAAACAGCACACTTAATGAAAACAGCACACTTAATGAAAACAACACACTTATTGAAAAAAGCTGCGGCTTTGGTTTCGTGAAATTGAAGATCCTTATGATTGTTTCAACGATCGAACGCTGCAATAGTGGTATTGAAATCGGTTGGAATTGCAAATTATAATAAAAACACACGATCTCAGGATTTAATTCATGAAATTGATGACGATGATAACTTGATTCGATCAAATTCGCCTCGAATCAGAATATGATTCCATCCCGAGCGCTGCAATACTGATTAGTTATTGAAATCAATTTGAATTCTATCGTACATGAACTGATCGTGGATTCGAGTGTGAAATTGAGGTCAATCCCCGCTGAAATCGTGAATTTTGTTGAAGAACAGAGAGTTTGAAGAGTTTGAATAATATCCTATTTCCAAAAATACCCTCCATTACTAAAAATTAAAAATGCCACATGTCACCATGATATTCATTCTTAGACAACTTAGGCAACTAATTATTCTTAGTTGAACCTCTACCTATATATATATATAATATATATATATATATAATATATATATATATATATATAATAGTAATAAATATCATATCATTTTCTTTGAAACTAGAACACCCTCTTAAATTTAAACAAGTAAAATGATTTGATGTGATCTCCTCTACATGATCCTTCGTCTTCCTCCAATCCATGGTGATTTGTATCACTAATATTTAGGTTATAATGTAAATTTTTTCAAGATTTCTATCGATAAAATAAATTTCTAGATCCACCTCTAAGTATTCTTATAAAACATTTATTCAAAGCATTCACATCCTGCAGTTTATAGATTTGACTTGAATTCTGGAAGGTTTATAAGCAAACATGCAAGCATGAAGTTTTAATTTTAGATTTAATTTTTATGATTATACGTGGTCCGTAGCGAAATCGTGACAAAAACAACAACATACACCAGTTCTATACTCGAACTATATGATTTTTCAGCAACTCAAACAAATAACCTCAAGATTTTGTGATAAAATGTCCATAATTCATATTTTTTCAGATTAATCAGCTTCTATGGTCTCTGTTTTGCTTTCAACTTTAATTTCATGCTCGGGTAGCTTCTCAACTTGGTCTTAAGATTGATCAGCTTCTTTTGTAGTCATATGTTTACTTTCAACTTCAGTTTCCTGTTCAGGTACATTCTCAACTTGTTCTATTGTGTTTTTTTTTGCGGTCTGCAGCCCGAAGAACATGAGAAAACGTTCCCTTTTCCATAAATAGTTGAGCAAAATGGTGTTTACAATAAAGGACGCCGTTGAGGGCGGCATATGATGAGTGGGTTAGAGGACACCCTCCGTGAACACATCTAAAACATTGTTTGTGGTATGATTCGCCTTCCATTGTCATCTGGTTTTCGGAAAAAAGTACTCATTAGTTCCACGCTTTAGATTTTCATGACAAGTGTCTATGTGTTCATTATTAATTATCGTGGGATTATTTCAAAGTAATGATGTTTGATTACATCCTAAAAAAATGGTTACTTGTACAACAAGAGTTTTATGTTGATCAAGTTATATTATTAACCTATGTGTTACTAGTAGTGGAGTGATAAAAAACGTACGAACCTTGTCAATAAAATAAACAGTTTTGTCGCAAAGTCGGCATTTGTCTTGAGTTCCCGAAAAGAAAGTTGAGAATTTGTTCGGTAATTGTGCCTGCATTATGCTTCTCAGTAAATAAATAAATAAATAATTTTGTGTTGAAGAATAAGATACATTGTTATGAGAAATAAACGTACCATTGAATTGTCCCTATCTTGCTTTGCTGCAAGAGTAATAGTCACAAAAAAACGTTTTAGCGACCAAATTATTGATTGAGTTATAAAAAAGTACTAAAGTATCAATAATAATCATCTCACATGTACGAAAATTCTTGTTGAAATTTCCAGTTTCTTTGAAAAGTTGTTCAAAATGAGGCATGCAATACAGTACTCCATCCATGGAGGAGTAGTTGCTCATCTTCAAGAATTAATACAAACAACGAAGACAACCCACAGCTAAATTAGCATGTATCCAAAAAATATAATCACATAGGACTTAATCTACATATATATTACAAAATATTCCAACCTATAAGATATATAATCTACATTCATTTCACTTACTCCATTGGCAATTTACTATTAATAGAAACTTTAGAATGAGAATAAAGAAAATAAGACAGAAAGAAGAAACAAACCACAAGGGTGCCTTTACAATGCGTGCATTTGAAACATTTTTTGTGATAAATGACATTGTCAACCGTCAATAAATCAACAAAATGAACGATCTTATCGCAAGCATTGCATTTGTCGATGGTTCCGCCAAACCCCATTTTTTATCCTTGCTGTATGTGGTTTTTAATGGAAATATAATTAATAAAGAAAGGAATCCAACGAAGTTTGGCAGAAACGATTGAACAATCAAGTATCAAAGAAAATGAATATTTCCAACTCAATTATTTTCCACGATGACTCTATTAGGATTTGAGTTCAAGGTAAATTTATAAAAATAATAATAAAAAAAAAAGAGTTAGAAACGTGGTTGGAGATCCTAATAAATTTGAGATAAAAAAGGAATGGTAGTCCACTATTGATGCACAACCATATATTACCTTTTGTAAAAAAGCTGTACAGCTAAATTTATTTTTGAAAAAAATCTATGTTTTCAAAATTTTGTATATTAACATGCCATTTGAAAGTAACAATCTGTCAAAACATGACATTCAAAAATGAAAACCACATGTTTTATAATAGTCGTTTTAGGTTTCGCCAATCTATAACATAAAATAATTGCTTCTAAGAGTGTAAAAAACATAACTATAATGCAATAATGATTATTTAAAAATCTAACTAGGAGGATACAATCTCGCACACTACACAAGTGTTTTAAATCAAAAAAAAAATAATGAAATAAAAAATAAGAAGTACTTGACAAGATTTCGGTCGACAAGTAGCGATAGCATATAAGTTAATTTCTAAGAACCGTACTTTCAGCCCTTGGCTCAGATCCACATATATCAACAATCAATTGCAATCAATGTTAGAGTTGCACCTCTTCGAACACATAATCAAGGATAGAGACGTAGAATTAAGGTTAAGGACTGTTAGTGGGAATTGGTTGAGATAGCGCATGCTTGTGACATAGTTAGACTCTCTTTTTCTTTATATGTGAAATGCTAATACAAGATTAAGAATAGGGGCTATTAGGGCAATCGTAGAGCAGAGTAATTAGGAGTGCTATTATCGAATGCGCGTTTTTTATTTTAAAATTGTCTGCCTTTTGTCCATTACCTGAGATGTGTACGTGGGTTTATATGTCGTTGTGTTTGCTAAACTATTATTTGAAATATACGAAATGTGCCTGTAATCTTTTGGTTTCTTTTCATTTCGAGCCGGGGGTCTCATTGAAAGCGGTCTCTCTATCTTTTTAAAAGATAGAGGTAAGATTTGCCACCATCAAACCCCTCCCAGCCCTGCTTATGGTGGAATATACTGGGTATGTTGTTGTTTTGTTGTATACTTTGATTTAAATGGACATCCCATTATTTTAAATCAACACCTCAAAATTTCTATACGGGTCGTATAGCCCCATACACTTCGTATAGGGGGTCGTATAGCCCCATACGCGTTGTATAGGGGGGTCGTATAGCCCTATACGGGGCGTATAACCCCTCTGACAGCCCCCTGAATTTTTCCTCGTAGTCAGTGTCGAAATTAGTTATACGCGTCATATACCGCTATATGTGTCGTATCGGGGGGTCGTATAGGGCGATATGAGGTGTATAGCTCTCTGAAACCCCCCAGAATTTTCTTCGTTTTCAGTGCATTCGACCCTATACGCCGTGTATGGACCCATACGCGACGTATAAGGGGTGTCGATTTATCTGGGTGGGTGTTTAAATATTAGGGGCCTTAAACAATGGATGGTTTGATTCTCCTTAGAGAAGAGGGAATAAATATACCATTTAACGCATCTCACAATTTTCATAAATTTATTATTTATAAATTATAATCAGTAGTCGGATAGGTAAAATAAATAAATAAATAAATAAATAAATAAAAAGGGAACTAAAAATGATAAGCAGTTAATAGTTTCAGAGTTTATTAAATAGATATTGCATCTGATTTTCCCATTGCACCAAAACAGAGTTTCTAACTTCGGTATTCAAATTTAAAATACATAAGTATATTTTTAATCCCCGGTATAGCTACAAGCATCAGATTGTAGATAAAAATAATAATAATATTTCATAGGCTGCAGAAGATAAAATATCATCTGCACAAGAATAAGCCCCACTTATTAAGCCTTACTTTTCATGAACAAGGGGACTGTAAACAGGATACCACATGTTGGATGTTACATACTCCACGGTCTCCTCCTGTACGTATCACAACATCAAATACCCACTAAATATTTACTATGATAATTATAAACGCCAGATTGCACTGAATTAGCAACCAGCTCTTCTTTATAAAAAAAATATACGCAAATCACCTGAAAGATAAACTAAACTGCCCAAATTGTATCAGTTTCAATCATACCTTTGACATGTGTGCAAGCTCTTTGGGTCCCACCTCACAATGTCCTTCAGCCAGTTCCTCAGCAACAGCCGCCCTTACCACCGCTGCTCCTACTTCAGCAGTAATATGTCGAATACTGCACGCATAAATCAAGACGCTCAAGAAAATTGTTTGACTATTTGTTAAATATCTTAAATAGCCTTCAAAGAAGACAAAAATACACGCATCTTCTGTAACCCAAATCATTATATCTATTATAAGTTGGCTAGTGGCACACTTGCAAACTTGAAAGTTAAACCGATACCTGTCAATAGATGGGTATAATCTGCCCATCTGAATTTCTTCTTCTGTCATGTAAGAAGCAAGACTGCACACAGAAAATAAAAAATCAGCTGGCATCACCTTTAATCCATTTCCCAGCAAATTTTTCCTTTTTTAAAAAGTAAACTATAAACTTGAAAAGCATGATGGAAATCAATCAACTTCTATAAATTCAATTCATGACTCCTACCATTCAGAAGCTGCTTGCAACATTCCATCAGATATGATACGAGCACCAGAGAGTAGAGATCCCAACCCAATCCTGGATTGGTAGAATACATATATTACAAGTTAACAACAATAAACACAAGATGTAATTTCTACGACACCATTTTCAAACAAGCACTGACCCAGGGAAGAGATACATGTTATTCGCTTGATTCACATGACCTACTTTCCCATTCCCTGCACACGTAAATAAAAATTTTACATAGGTTTAGTTCCGAGAAAAAAAAAGAATTTAGAGTGAAATGAATTGATAGCCAAAGATACGTAATTGTAAAGACATAGTACCAAGATCAACATTTTCAAAAGGGCTCCCGCTTCCAAAAACAATGTTTTCACCAGCATGCTTGAAAGCATCAGCAGCAGTGCATTCAGCTGTAACACGATTTATAATTGAGTAATAAAAAAATATTTAAAGAAAGATAAAAACTTGTGTCTTCTTTATGAGGATGCATCTGAGGGATTTATAAAACGACAAACCATTTAATGTGGGATTTGACATGGCAAAGATGGCAGGTTTAGGGGAATCAGAGTTTCGCATGGCTTTAAGTACCTGTGTATATACAAGTAAAGCATGAGACTGATGAATGAAAGTAACAAAGCAAACTTAGAAGCCTTTTAAGTACTTCATGGATTCATGAGTTCAAGATCTGATTGAGTGTATTAATATTATATTAGCAGTTAGCTCATGCACAATTATATTTATAATAGGCTACACTTAGGACTGCACAAAAGTGAAAAGAAAGCGCGTACATGCTCATTGAAAACACCTCCAACTCCAGATAAACCAAGAAGAACATGAGGCTTGACCTTTTTTACCTACAAAGCATCAGAAACCGACATCCCCAAATGCATTATATAGCAAAAACTTGAAACGTTGTAGAAATTTCTCGTTCGGGCTAATAAAAAACAGATGTACCACTTCAAGGAGATCAGATCCCTCATGGAGTCCTAAGCTTTTAACCTCTTCGATAGGCTTGGCAAATGGTGCAGCTGCTGAGTCAATACAAACCCTTTCTGTTGTAATCAATCCCTAAATCCAAAAATTACAACTTCTCATCAATGAAGAAATACATTGTATATTGGTGAGCAACTGTACGTCTCTATTTTCTTTCACTAGTTTTGTAAATTTTGTTTCACAATAGTGATTAGCTGGCAAAAATACATTTTTATCAAGTAGGAAAAACTGAGGATTTGCTTTTGTTCCTGCCATTCTTGCAACCGCCTGATAGGCCATGTTTAGAACACCAAGCCCTGCACTGAAAACCGTATAGCAAGTAGCAAAGTAAGTTTTCTCAGCGACACCCCCGAACACCACTATATATATATATATAGGGAAGGGATCAAATGTTAACCCTTGTTTATTGCGATAACCCATTAACCCAACTAGTGGTCCACAGCAAGCCACGTCACCATTGTAACTTAGAGTTACAGTGGTAAAATTAGTGGTCCAAAACGAACGTTAAAAAAATTTTAAAAAATATAGCAAGACTATACTCAAATAAAAGATATTAAAATGATCTATTTAATGATGTAGTTTGTTTAAAAAATAACATTATACAAAAAAGTTAAAAAAGTTTTAAAAAAGGGGTGGAGTTTTTTTTAAAAATGGAGAGAAAATTTGAAAATTGAGGAAAAATCGTTACATCGGTGGTGTAACGCGGTGTAAAAGTTAGTTACACTGGTGTAAGTGTTCGCTACATTAGAGTTAACGGGTTATCGCAATAAACAAAGGTTAACAAAGGAACCTTACCATATATATATATATATCTCTCTCTCTATATATATATGTGTGTGTGTGTGTGTGTGTGTGTGTATAGAGGAGGGATCCTAAGAAAACCACAATGTTATGAGAAAACTAGAGAAAACCAATGAAATCGGTCACATAACTTAAATTTTTTTTATCATTACCCTTTATAATGGATATGTATGAAGGGGCAAAAACGTGTGTGCGAGCACCAGTCGGAGACACAGACTTCTTTCCGGTGGAAGTGGGACTACACCAAGGGTCGGCATTAAGCCCGTTTCTTTTCACAATAGTGCTGGATGAGATGACCAAGTCTATACAAGAGCCTGTCCCGTGGTGCATGCTGTTTGCAGATGATATTGTCCTAATATCAGAATCTAAAACGGTGCTTAACGAGAGGCTAGAACAGTGGAGAGCAGCACTAGAGAGCAGAGGCTTAACGATAAGTCGCTCCAAGACTGAATACATGCATTGTAACTTTAGTGGTGAGGCTGAAGAGGACACACAAATCAGCATCCAGGGTATGACGGTACCACAGACGTCTACGTTCAAATACCTGGGCTCGTACGTACAGGAGGACGGAGAGATACACAGCGATGTAGTTCACCGTGTGCAATCAGGATGGTGCAAATGGAGAGCAGCATCAGGGATCCTGTGTGATAAGAGGTTCCCAGCAAAATTAAAGGGAAAACTTTACAGAGTGGCAATACGTCCAGCTATGTTATACGGACCAGACTGTTGGGCCATAAAGAAATCGCACCAGAGACAAATAGAGGTCGCGGAAATGCGTATGCTGAGATGGATGTGTGGACAAACAAGATTGGATCGAATAAGAAACGACGCGATTCGACGGAGGCTGGAGGTGGCGTGTATCACAGATAAAATAAGAGAGGGAAGATTAAGATGGTTTGGGCACGTAAAGCGAAGGTCGATGGTAGCACCCGTTAGAGCAGTAGAGAACATCACCGTAGAGGGTAGGAGGAATAGAGGCCGACCTAGGTTGACTTGGGACGAAATAATTAGGCGAGATATGGTAGACTTGCACCTCTCTGAGCACATGATCGAGGATAGGAGTGAGTGGAGACGTAGAATTAAAATTAAGGACTTCTAGCGGGACCGGTGGGTAGGAAGGGTAGACGTAGATCTTGGGTAGGAAGGGTAGACGTAGATCTGTTGCGGCCCACCTGTCTTCCTAATTCTGCCCTTATACGTGACTCTACCTGCTTATTTGATGTACACGCTTTCTATGTATTTTAAGTGATTTATACCTGTGTGTTGTCTGACTTACTTTATGTTTACGATTGCGACTGTTATTGGTTTTCGTTACTGAGTCGGGGGTCTCTTTGGAAGCAGTCTCTCTATCTCACAAGATAGAGGAAAGACGCGCCGCCACCTACCCCTCCCAGACCCTGCTCTTGAGTGGGACTTACTGGGTATGTTTGTTTGTTTATCATTACCCTTTATATTTGTGTGTGCGTAGATATAAATAAGGGTATGGGACAAATGAAAAGCGTAGCATGGTTTTACATATACGTCACATACAGGTTACGTATACGTAACAATTTTTCATTTGAAATAGTGTTACGTATACGTAAGACTCTTCATTCTCGTATTTACGTTCAACATGTATGTATCAAATACTTAAATACCTTTTTAACAATTAAAATAATAAAAAATTTATGATTTATATTATTGGTTTCCGTGATTTTCTTTGGTTTTCACATAAATATTGGTTTTCTCAGGAACCATCCCCTATTTGTGTGTGTGTGTATATATATATATAAATATAAATATATATATATATATGTATATATATATATGTGTGTGTGTGTGTATATATGTATATATGTATGTATGTATGTATGTATATATGTATGTATGTATGTATGGATGTGTGTATGTATATGTATGTATGTATGTATATATATATATATATATATGTATATATCTATGTATATATAGAGGAAGGATCATAAGAAAACCACAATGTTATGTGAAAACTAGAGAAAACCAATTAAATCGATCACATAACTTAATTTTTTTTATTATTATCCTTTATATTTATATGTGTGTGTGTGTATAAATAAGGATATGGGTCAAATGAAAAACCGTAGCTTGGTTTTACATATACGTCACTTATAAGTTACATATACGTAACCATTTTTCATTTGAAATAGTGTTGCGTATGCGTAAGACTCTTCATTCTCGGATTTATGTTCAACATATATGTATCAAATACTTAAATACCCTTTTAACAATTAAAATAACATAAAATTTATGAATTATATTATTGGTTTCCGTGGTTTTCTTTGGTTTTCACATAAATATTGGTTTTCTCAGGAACCATCCCCTGTATATCTATAGGTATACACATACGTGTATCTATAGGCATACACATACGTGTATCTATAGGCATACACATACGTGTATCTATAGGCATACACATACGTGTATCTATAGGCATACACATACGTGTATCTATAGGCATACACATACGTGTATCTATAGGCATACACATACGTGTATCTATAGGCATACACATACGTGTATCTATAGGCATACACAACGTGTATCTATAGGCATACACATACGTGTATCTATAGGCATACACATACGTGTATCTATAGGCATACACATACGTGTATCTATAGGCATACACATACGTGTATCTATAGGCATACACATACGAGTATCTATAGGCATACACATACGAGTATCTATAGGCATACACATACGAGTATCTATAGGCATACACATACGAGTATCTATAGGCATACACATACGAGTATCTATAGGCATACACATACGTGTATCTATAGGCATACACATACGTGTATCTATAGGGATACACATACGTGTATCTATAGGTATACACATACGTGTATCTATAGGTATACACATACGTGTATCTATAGGTATACACACACGTGCATCTATAGGTATACACATACGTGTATCTATAGGTATACACATACGTGTATCTATAGGTATACACATACGTGTATCTATAGGTATACACATATACGTGTATCTATATATGTATACGTATATACCTGTATCTATATATGTATACGTATATACCTGTATCTATATATGTATACATATATACCTGTATCTATATATCTATATCTATATATCTATATATGTATATCTATATATCTATATACCTGTATCTATATATGTATACATATATACCTGTATATCTATATACCTGTATCTATATATGTATACATATATACCTGTATATCTATATACCTGTATCTATATATGTATATATATATCTATATATATATATATATATATATATATATATACCTGTATCTATATATGTATATATATATATATATATATCTATATGTATATACCTGTATATATATATGTATATATATATATGTATATATATATGTATATATATATAGATATAGATATAGCATTATATTGAGAACCACAAATATATAAGAAACTACTAAAGAACCGCTTAAGCAATGCACATAACACCTCAACAAAAACGGTAATAGTAAAAGATGACGGTTTAATTATATCTTTTCATCGTTTATTTAATTTTATTAACTCTCTCCTCAATATTTTTAGAAAAACTATAAAATGTTCATATGTGCAATACAATGTAGGTGCATATATGCACATTATCAAAAGACTATGGATATCATATTTTTTATAAATTTACCTTAAAAGTAGTATAATTACAAGCATTTTGATATATTTATATAATAAATAACACAAGAGTTAAAGTAGTTTTTTACAGATTTATGATTCTCAATTGAATATCCCTATAAATATATATATATATATACATGTGTATATATATATATACATGTATATATATATACATGTATATATATATACATGTATATATATATGTATATATATACATCTATATACATATATGTATATATATACATATATATATACATATGTATGTATATATATATGTATATATATACATCTATATACATATATGTATATATATACTATATATATACATATGTATGTATATATATACATATGTATATATATATATATATATATATATATATATATATATATATATATATATAGATACATATGTATATATATATATATCTATATATATATAGATACATATGTATATATATACATATGTATATATATATATACATATGTATATACATATGTATATAGATATGTATACATATGTATATACATATGTATATACATATGTATATATATATATATATATATATATATGTATATATATATATATATATATATATATATATATCTTCCTCATTACCTTCCAGCTCCAACTACAACAATTTTCTGGTTTGCAAAATCTGATAATGGTCGGCCTTGTGCTCTAACAGTTCCAAGTAATCCAGCTAATGCAACACCAGCAGTTCCCTACAAAGAACATAGACATGTATGTGGGCCCTACCTGAAACCAACGGAATCTTACTGATTCTTTGGATGTTTCTAATCAAAGAATAGATTCCAACCTGTATGTCATCATTGAACATGCAGATCTTCTTACGGTATCTTTCAAGAGTTTCAAAAGCCCATTTGAATTGAAAGTCTTCAAACTGATTTTACATGGCCAATCATAGAAGTTTGAACATGGATTTGCAAAATAATATAAACCAGCAAACATATGAAAAGAAATAAACCTGGACCACAGCTTTTGGCCAACGTGCATGAAGAGCTTCCATTAATTCATCCACTACTGATATATATTCTTCTCCTTCTAATCTAGGTTGCCTTAGTCCTATATCTGTCAAAGTAAATTTAAGAGTTATATTGGAGTATTTCCTGAAGATATGATGATTTCAGTTAATAAAAGACAATTACTAGTTTATGCACATTATTTACTTACAAAGAGGATTATCTAGTAGCTGCTGGTTGTTAGTTCCAACATCAAGCATAATAGGAAGGACCTGTAGTGTACACAAAGGTGTGAGGAAAAATAAAAAGAAATCGAGTGTCAGCAAGTATTATGCCACAAGATTAAGATAAAGTTTTGACATAGCATACTTTCTGAGGATTAATTCCAGCAGCAGCAACATACATATCAAGTTTCCCAATAGGTATTGCCATTCCTTGAACTCCAAGATCACCTAGACCAAGAATACGGCTGCCATCTGTAAGAACTATCATGTCTACCTGGAATTTAAAATAATTTGTTAAAAGACTTTCAATTCAATTCAATTCACCAGATAAGAACTGAATTTCATGGGAATAAACTGAAACCTGCTTAGCTGGCCAGTTGTAAATCATGGACATCATCTCCCCCTTATCTTTTGCACTGAAATACATTCCACGTGGACGTCTAAACAATCCTGAGTAGTTTTGACATACCAAACCCACGGTTGGCGTGTATATTATGGGAGCAAAGTTTTTAATGTTATCAATAAGCACCTGTAAGGGAAGAGAGGGAGAAATTAGATAAGAGGGTTATTATGATGTGCGTTAATTTAATGGGTGGGTTCATGACTTACTCGGTAATATAAAGTCTCATTCCTGTCATGTAGTCTATTTAAGATTCTCCATTTAGCCAAAGACACAACAGAGAGAGGTTGGCCTAGTGTGTTATGCTCCAAAGAGCGAAATGATTCCACTAACAAGGGAATATTAGAAGATATGATTATAGCGTTTGATGATAAAGAATAATGCAATTGTGGGTATGAAGTGAAGAATAGATAAGATATGTTAGGAGAAGGGAAGAAACTGACTAAAACGGTCATACTGCTGCTCAAATGAAATGACACGAGGAGGGAGGAGGCCGCGAAGTCCAAGTCGATCTCTTTCGGTCAAGGGAAAGCCAGTATCCTGAATGAGATGAAATTGTAGTTAGTTAGTGGTAGAGGTATAATTGTTTAGTTTCATGTAGTTAGTGGTTGAGGTATAATTGTATAAATGGAATGGAATGGAATGAATGAGAAGCAATTAGGCCTAGGTACCTAACCTTGTTGAACCATGGATCATGAAGAATATCAGCTCCACGCTTGTGAACAATATAAGGAGGGGGAATCGGAGTGGTGGAGGCGCAGATGGAAGACAGCCTCCGGATATTCAGCGCAGATCCAAACACGCTCCTGCTTCTACTCCTCCACATAATCGCCTTTGATTTCCTTCAATCAATCCACTCGATGGATCGCAAGGCACCTGTAATATTGTAATGTTATATTGTAATGATGAAGTAGATACAGACAGACAGACAGACAGAGGACAATCTGTATGAATGAATGTATTGGTAGAATCGTCGTCGTCGTCACCAGAGTTGAATTGAAACTTGAAACCTGAAACTTGAAACTTGAAACTGTTCAAGCGCTTGATCGATGACCGAGATTTACGGGCAGGGGAATAAGAGGACGGACGGATAGATGCTTGCTTCCTGGCACCTCCCTCTAGAGTCTATGATTCATTAATTGAGAACTTGATGATTCATTGAAGATTGATTTCTCTCTCTCTCTCTCTCTCTCTCTCTTTCTTTCTTTCTTTTGACGAGGGCTTTTTCGGTATTCTTCATCTTTCACTTTGTTCTGTTCGCCACATATTACAAGTCAACTTCCGCTTTCTTTAATCCCATCCCATTGGCAATTGCCTTGGTAAGGAAGTTGAATAAGGTAAAAAATCCCAAAATCTAATCTAATTTTTTTAACAGATTCAAATGAGATATATTTTGGTTTTAATAAAACTATATCATGGACTTTCAAAAATCTTTACTACATTATAATACATGGGCAAAACTGGAATTTCACATTTTCCATAAGACGCGCCTGTTCACTTCTTCCCCCACCCGCGATTCACTCCGGCGACTCCATAGGACGCGCCTGCTCACTTCTTCACCCACCCGCAATTCACTCCGGCGACTTGTAACGGCTCACCGCCGACGATCCGACACGGAGCAACTCAACCGGCTGGGCAAGCTAAGCGGCTGAGTAAAGCTTACATAAACAGATTCCCCCTTCCCCCATCGTGCCATGGATCTCGATTTGATCAGGTTAGCACTTCTTCATGCATAATCAGGTCGCCGAATCACACCGCCACCTACCTCCGTCGCCGCCACCGCTCTCCGGCCGGCGCCACCGCTCTCCTCCCTCTACAAGCACAACTCATGGTCGCCGGACATTCTCCGAGACGAAGAGTGGTTCCGGAAAAAGGGCAAACACGACGTCCGCCACCGTCGGCAGCACAAGAGCGTCACCGATGAAGATATCGATGAGCTCAAAGCTTGTATTGAGCTAGGGTTCGGATTTGATGAATCGGATGATCGCCTTTCGTCGTATTCTGTTTCCGATTGTGATTCATCTTCTTCGCTGGACGGTAGTCACGCTATATTCGGCCATGGTAAGCATTTTCTCTTAATAAGTTCAATTGGAGATTGTTTACTTCAAAATTTATACAAGTTTTGATAGGATTTCAATCACCAGATGTTAATATATTGCTTTAATTTCAGCTATAATCTGTAAATTTAAAGCTGTGTTAATCAATTTTGCCCTAGGTTTTGAATTTGAACATGATGTTGCAGTTTAATCATCTTCAACTATAGATTTTCATAGGATTTCAATCACCAGATGTTAATGGATCTATTGAGAAATTGAATACAGTTAAGGACATGAAATTTTCTTGCTTTCCTCTTACAGGTGATTCAAATCAATGTTTGTTAAAGAAATTTGATCTGTTTCACTGTTTGAGCTTGAGTTGTTATAATTGATTTAATTTGTTGTTATTTTTATGGTTTGGTTCAGTTGCAGCAATTGAAGCTCTTGCAGGACTCCATTTAGAATTAGAAGAGGTAAGAAATCACTGTTTGTTCTTTTACAATTTCTTTTGGATTCAAATTCTCTAACTCGTTATTTTCATTTGGGTGCATAAATAGGATGATACTTCTTCAGTGATAGCAGATGATTGCTTGAAGGAGTTAGATGCTATTAAACAGGAGCTTTAAACTAGCAGACAGTCATCTGGTTTGTTAATTTTGCATTAAATTTGTATGGTTCTTCAATAATTCCTGATCTATGGAATGGTAAATGCGTTTGTTTTGTGACTAAAAGGAACCATTGCAAATGTTGTATGTGTGGTGGTATGATATTATGATATCCTAACCGTTGAATTGATTGTTTGATGCTAATCCATGTGTTACTCTAAACTCTGAAATAATTTGATGTTTTATGCTCCCTGTGACAATATCTTGCTTTACAACATACTCATCTTCGTTGTTTGCAATGTATGTGTGTGATGGTATGATACTATAATTTCCCAACTATTGATCTGATTTTTACTCTAAACTTTGAATTAATGTCATGTTCATGCTCGCTGTGACGAAAACTTTCTTTATAACATACTCATTGTTCTTGTTTGCAATATAGAAATCTGAGGGAATTGGATTTAAGGGAGAGTGAAGTGGAGGACCTGAGTGGGCATTGGCTAAGTCATTTCCCTGAATCTTGCACCTCATTGCAGTCCCTTAACATGTCTTGTTTGTCTTCTGAGGTGAGTTTTTCAGCCCTCCAACGCCTCATTGCTCGCTCACCCAACCTAAAGACTCTTCGACTCAATCGTGTTGTACCCCTTGAAAAACTCTCCACCCTACTACGCCGTGCCCCACAGCTTGTTGAACTGGGTACAGGTGCCTTTTCTGCTGAAATTCGACCGTATGTGCACTCAAATTTAAAAGAGGCTTTCGCTAGACGCAAGGAACTTAAGGGTCTGTCTGGATTTTGGGATGTTGTTCCTTCTTATCTTCCAGCTGTTTATTCTGTTTGTTCCAGACTCACCTCTTTAAACTTGAGTTATGCCACTATTCAAAGCCCAGATGTTACCAAAATCATCACACAGTGTCCTAATCTGCAGAGTTTATCGGTAAGTCTTTGTTGAAATTTGACGATTACATGTTTTCGTTTGATGTTTTATATCTGATGACTGATGCTTTAATTAATGAAATGGTTGCACACAGGTACTCGATTACATTGAAGACAAACCGACCCGTTACAAAAAGAACCCAGTTTACTGCCACGTATCTTGTTCCGCATACGCGCATAGCTCAGATTTGTATCTAAACTTATTTCTACATATTTTTGCACATTTTGAATGAACTCTGATGTCAATGTGCAGCTAGGATAATCAGTTGCTGCGCCTTCTATGGATCTGGTCAGGACAGAGGTGCGTAACCACATGCGTCAGTTCTCTAGAGGTGCATATACCCGTCTTCGTCTTTCCTTTCGACCATTGATGATCACATTTCTGCAGTGATTCACTTGGTCTCCATGTTTTTTATTTATTTTTTGCATTTATGTTCATCAATTGGGATCAGAAATTGAACCATTGTCATACCACCATGCCATAGAATCCAATGATTTGGTTAAATTGGAAAAAATGTTTATTTCATGGTCAACTTATGAGTGATTAGAATGAGACTGTTGAAGATTACTTGCATCAAAAGTTGTAAATTTTGATGATTTCTGGAGAATTTGATGACCCCACCACATCTGTAGGAAAAAAAAGCTTTTTATTGGTTGATGATGGCCACTCATCATCATTCATCATTCATATTATTCCTTCTCTGATCTTTCATCACTTATATCTTTAAATGTGAAATTCATATGTTTATCTTACAAGAGAAATAATACTTATTATGGTCATAAGTATGTTTTGATCCTCCTGACGATGTGTAGAATTGTTGGAGTCCTCGAAGATTTTAGTTTTTATTTTTAAAATTGAGATCATCATTATTATTGAGTTGTTTTCTTTATAAAATAAAAAATGTGTTGTAGTCAGCTTCTTATCCAATCTGAGAATAAATGTGGATCATAGTGACATAGTATATTACCTTTCTTGAGTTAAACATTCCAGTTCATAAAGTAATAATGTTCAATTTTCTTAAAGCATGTATCAGTTTAAGATTATCCTTATTGTACAATCTTCTATTAAACTACATCATTTGTGCTTTAATATATTTCTGGTCTATGTTGAGTTTCAATGGCTTATTAGGCACTCAAATCAATCCCCATCCATATTTTATCCCTCTAAATTAGGAGAAAAATTTAAGAAAACCACTTAAATTGTCACTCTATTCTATTCCCTAAACTATGGATCAAGTTTAAGAACGAATTTATCATCTCATATATTAACTCACTATTTATTCTTTATATCTTACTCATAATATTTATGAGTGATGTGAGTGGATGATGTAAAAAATGTAATAAGAAAGAAAAACATATTATTTACTTAAATAGAATCATAATATGGAGATTGCGATGTGAGAAGTTAAAATAATATGAACAAGTTTTAAGAATAAATTTTAGTTTTAGCTTAAATTATATAGATAAAGATAAAAAATGGATATGAATGTTGTTATTCATTGAAATGTATTAAGATTTCATAAGGTTTGGTAAAAAGTTTTTTTTTAAGTCGAAAATTTCTTTAAGAGTACTTTTTTATCTTATTAGATAGAGTTGAAGTTTGTTTATCTCACTTTTAGGATTCTTTTAATAAGTGGGATTATTAAAAAAATATGATGTTGTAGTTTAATCATCTTCAACTATAGATTTTCATAGGATTTCAATCACCAGATGTTAATGGATCCATTGAGAAATTGAATACAGTTAAGGACATGAAATTTTCTTGCTTTCCTCTTACAGGTGATTCAAATCAATGTTTGTTGAAGAAATTTGATCTGTTTCACTGTTTGAGCTTGAGTTGTTATAATTGATTTAATTTGTTGTTATTTTTATGGTTTGGTTCAGTTGCAGCAATTGAAGCTCTTGCAGGACTCCATTTAGAATTAGAAGAGGTAAGAAATCACTGTTTGTCCTTTTACAATTTCTTTTGGATTCAAATTCTCTAACTCGTTATTTTCATTTGGGTGCATAAATAGGATGATACTTCTTCAGTGATGGCAGATGATTGCTTGAAGGAGTTAGATGCTATTAAACAGGAGCTTGGGTGCAAATTTGGATTATTAGATGCACGTGTTAGGGGACTGTATACTACTTAATCAGAAAAGCTGCTGAAAAGTTGCTTCTTAATCATGTGAGTGGTTTTGTATACTACTTTCAGTGCTATGAAATGGGGGATTCATGAGAACATATATGTTACAGAACAAATCTCTATGTTATAGCAGCATTTAGGGCTATTGGTTATTAATTGTATTGAAATGGGTGGTTTTGTGTAAGATGATTGTAATTTTTGCATTGGGTGATTGGTTATAGCTTAAGGCAATGAGGTTGAAAGGGCTGGCAAATAATTTGGAGAATCCGAGAAACAATAATCGTGCCAAGGGTAAAAAGGTGATCACAGGCAAAGCTGATGTGTCTGAATCGGTGCAGAAACGAATGCACAAGATGCAAAGGCTTTTGATCAGGAAGCTTTAGATGCAATGTAAGAACATCTATTTTTTAATATTTGTTTTTTTTTCTAGAATGGACCTGGATGATGCAAGTTGTGTTTTTGAAGGTTGGCAGCATCAATTGAGGCAGAGGAAGGTGACGGTTTCAGAGGTGATTCCCTACATCTGGTGCGGGGCTCTCGCTGAAGATGAAGATGGGGAAGATGATGAAGAGATGCTACTTGTAAGTTATCTTAATTAAGTAAGAGTGTAAGGTATGTAGGTCTCAGGTTAGTGAGGTTATTTGGAGTTTGGACAGCAATTCCCAGATTTATTTTCCTCATATTTAAGTAAATATATGTGCACTTGGTCTAAAATTGAGAATAATATGAATACCAACCCATATGGAAGCGTCATTGTTCGAATTATCCAACAAGTGAAACACATAGAACGTGCAGTTAAAAATCCCGCTACAACGCGCGGGTAAGCCCACTAGTATATATATTACGCACATATCGTACTTCATGCTTCCCTTCGTTTCTTTATGCTCAAAAGAAAAATATCTTATAAATATGGACTTTCACCGCAAAAGTAGTATTCCATCATCTATTTATCATATATAATCTTATATGCAAGTGTCATAGAGTTTTCTTACTATGATTATATTACAACGGTTAAATATTTTATTTTTTAACTTTAACTCAGAATGTGGTATTTGTGTAGTGCTTTGTTTTATTTTGTTTTCCTACGTAAGGCTGATGTGGGTTCAAACCCCGTTGGTCACATTCATCATTTTCTTTTCTTTACTATCTTTCTTATATTTTTTAACTTTAACTCAGAATATTGCTCCTTTTTTCTAAATAATAAAGATATTTGAAGTATATTATAGGATTTCGTTTTCTTTCCATAAGGTACATTACGTTTAGAAATCAAATCAAATCAACTTTTTATTTTTACTAAATCTTGAATGAATTTAATTTCTAAGTTTACACTTTAAAAATATGAATGCGTGGATGTATATTCGGTTCATAGTCTAATTTACATTCAAAATAGTTTTAAATCAAGGCTCTGGAAATACATACACCCAGACATGTCACATGTACACTTTGAATACGAGTTATATTGTTTAATACAATCAGTCATTTGTAACATCCCGAGCGTTTGGGTCATATGAACTTCGCATTTCATATATTGTCAAACGAGTAAGTAATGAGTAAGTTGTCTATTTAAAGTGAAGTTTTCGATGAAATTTTTATGTTATAAGAGACCGTTTGAATATAATAATAATATATTATATTCGAACCTGCTCTGTTTTTTACGAAACTTAGGTTGACTCGTAGAGAAAAATAAACTCGTCACAACGACATATTTGAAATTTTATAATATGTTATATTTTAAAAGTTAAAAAAGAAAAACAAGTTAAGCAGCTGAATTAATTATAATAATATAATATTATAATAATATAATAATTATAAAATATGATACTTGAGATTTCAGAATGCATATATACGCATCTCACGTCGAATTCACAAAAGAGTCTCATCCCATATCGACTCATCAAAGAAATAAAGTGTCTACCTTCTTGTTATAAATATAAGCTTATATGTTTGATCTAGAGTATAAGTTTCTTTAGGAACGCTCTAACATAAAGAGAATCTCCAGTTCTCAATGTCCCGTTTGGTGTTGTTAGTAGTCATTTTTGGTGCTAGAGTAAGAGCGCGAGTAGGGGAAACTCTAAATCAAATTGCCGTATATAGTTTTCAGGTACGCTCTTGTTTAAAGGTTATGTTTAATTATTATTATAGTCGTTATTATTATTATTATTATTATTATTATTATTATTATTATTATTATTATTATTATTATTATTATTATTATTATTATTATTATTATTATTATTATTATTATTATAGGTATTAGTATTATTATAGTTATTATTAATATTATTATAAATATCATCTTTATAGTTTTTATCATTATAGTTGCTATTTTTATTATTATAGTTAGTATTATTATTATTTGTTATTCTTAATGTTGTAGTTATTATTATTATTATTGTTATTATTATTATTAGACTTTAAAGTTATCATTGGGGAAGGTATTGGGTAACCCGAGGGTTGGCTCGGGTATGATGGAAACGCCCAAGTTATGCCGACTAGTAAGGGTTGTACCAAAGGGTTGGCATAGGGTAAAAGAAAGTGTCCGAATAAAACCAACAAATAGAAAAAGATAACGAATCATCTCTAAAATTGTTACTAGATAGAATATAGCTTAAACAATGTTATTTTGCCTATAGGATAATACCTGATAGCAGTAAACCTGAGCAGGCGATATCACTGACTTGATTGATTGAGATAAGTTCCTCTGAACTGTTTTCTAAAACGGGATGTGATGTTCTGATAACTGGTAATAATTGTAGAGTTGACTATCAATAGCATCTGTGATATGTGGCAATGCTTGATAGGATGTTTGAGGGCTGCTTGTATGATTCTGCTTTAACCAGTGGAGTTTGTATACATAGCCTGGTTATGTGAATTTATACTGTGCTTACTCTGTTCCTATCTGTTTGTCATGGCTGTATTTGCTTGATGCAATAGTTAATAATAACATGTTTTGAATTTTGAAGGATGTCATGTTTATGAACTCACAAGCTTTATGCTGAGTCCCAAATGTTTTTATTATGGACACACATCCTATGTGTCAAGTGATTACAGGGATTGAAGGATTACGAGCTAGTTTATGAGAAAATAAAGTTCTAGATTGTTGTTGAAGATTTGGATCCCTAGTATAGTTAAACTGGTGTAATGGTATTATCTATTATAACAGATGTAGTGTACGCTTTTGATGTATAATTAAAGTTAGACTTCCGATGTGTACTCTATAATTCCTATGTATTCTGTATATCCAATGCGTAACACTCCCCACGGCGAGCCCTGGGAGGCGGGTGTTACAAGTTGGTATCAGAGCCATGGTTTAAGTGAACTAGGTACAAAGATAATATCTATACTTAAACTAGGAAAGATGCTTTAAGATAATTTGATTAATTGCATAGGTATTGGGTAATGGGCTTTGGTGAACCATGGAGGATAATGACTAGAACATTATAATGGCAATAGATAAGTAATGACACCTGGCCACTGTTATTTCTTGTCTATTAATACTATTATGTTCTGGATCATAATCCATCATGTGAATACTAAATCCCTGCTCCCTCATGTAGGCTTTGACTATGCCAAGAGGAGGAAATACTCATAGTAGGGGTCGTGGTAGGCCTCCTGGTAGTAGAAGGCAAATCATGTCATCTACGAACGATGATCATGAAAATCTTCATCATGCTGAACATGAGTCACAAAAATTTGCTGGACCATAATTCCAAGCAGCTGTAGCTGGCGTAATTACAGATGCTTTGCCAACTATTATAGCTGAGGTTATGAACGCCTCTGGAGGGTATGTGAGCAATGGTGATAATGGGCAGGATAATCATATAAATAACACCAATGGTAATGGTGATGCCGCTATGGAAACTGAACCTAAGCAGGTTGTTCTTACAAAGCTTTCAAGGGATGTGAACCTCCAATATTTAATGGCAAAAGAGATGCCATGGCGACTTTTCAGTGGATCCATGAGATGGAAGCTGTTATTGAAATTAGTGGATGCACAGCCACGCAAGCTGTCATGTATGCCACTCACTTATTCAGGTCTGAGGCATTGTTTTGGTGGGATAATGTTAAACAAGCTAAAGGAACTGGAGTTGTTGCTACTTTAACCTGGAATGAACTGAAGGAGCTTGTGATGGAAATTTTTTTTCCTGAAGTTGAAATGGACAAAATTGAAAGAGAATTCTTACAACTACAGGCCGGAGCCATGACACATCGTCCGTACACGACCAAGTTTGATGAGATGGCTTGACTATTTCCTGAGCATGTAACACCTGAAGCAAAGCACATAAAAAGATACGTGCAGGGGTTACCCCCTCATATTCGACAGTTAGTTAAGATGTCTGCCCCCAAAACCTATGAGTCTGCAATTGCATTAAGTACCATTGCATATGAAGAAAAATGCATAATGACTGATAACAACAAAAGAAAGAGAAATAGGATGGAAACCAGATGCCAAGAAAGGACAGAAAGATCACACGAAATGAAGGGAACCGTGTCAACAAACCGTGGAGGAACGATAAAAATGAGTCTTGGAGAAAGTATCAAGATTCCAAATGTCTTAAAAGTCCAACAGGTGATGATTCAAGCAAGAATTGCCCAAAAATTAGATGCTTCAACTTTTGGGAATATGGACATTTTCGAAGTGATTGCAAGAGCCCTCCACAAGCACAACCTACGGAGAATCAGAACAAGTCCAAGGGTACGTTTCATTTCAATTGCCTTAGTACCTTATTTGAACTTAGTACCACAAACTCTATAATGTGCATATATTATAGAAACTGTCAGTGGTGAGCGAGATAAGATAAGTCAAATCTTTAAGGATTGTGTTATCACCTTAGTTAACACCGAATTCTCTGTAAACTTAATGCCGACCATTTTAAGTGAATATGATGTTATTCTTGGGATGGACTGGTTGAATAAGAATTGTGCTCAGCTCGATTGTGAACATAAGACGATGACTGTACGTAAGCCAGATTAGGAAAAGCTACTAATTCATGGAAGTGATGGAAACCCCAAGACCGGTATCATCTCAGCAATGAAGGCAATGAAATGTATTCAAAAAGGATGCATAGCGTTTCTCTTATGCATGGTAGATGCTAAAGAGGAAATGCAGATGAATAAAATACCTGTAGTGTGCGAATTCCCAGACGTTTTTTGGGAAGATTTACCAGGACTTCCACCTGATCGTCAGATAGAATTTCGTATTGATTTAGTACCTGGTGCTAATCGCGAAGGCTCCTTATCCTCTAGCCCCTTTAGAGATGAAAGAACTTATGAAGTAAATTGACGAACTCTTAGAAAAAGGGTTTATTAGATCGAGTTCCTCACCTTGGGGAGCGCCAGTATTATTCGTCAAAAAGAAAGATGGTTCAATGCGTATGTGCATTGATTATCGAGAATTAAACAAGTTAACTGTCAAGAACAAGTATCCTTTACCAAGAATAGATGATTTATTTGATCAACTTCAAGGAGCCAACTACTTTTCAAAAATTGATCTATGATCAAGTTATCATCAGTTGAAAGTATGCGAGGAAGACATTCCCAAGACCGCATTTAGTTAGCGTTATGGGCATTACGAATTTTTGGTTATGTCTTTTGGACTAACCAATGACCCTGCATCATTCATGGATCTGATGAATAGAGTTTGCAAGCCATACTTGGATAAGTTTGTCATTGCCTTTATAGACGACATACTTATTTATTCTAAGGACCAAGATGATCACGCTAGACATCTGAAAATGGTTCTAGAAACCCTTCGACAAGAAAAGCTTTATGCAAAATTCTCTAAATGTGACTTCTGGAAAAGAGAAGTTCAATTCCTCGGTCACGTAATAAATGAGAAGGGAATACAAGTAGATCCTACTAAGATAAAAGCTATGATGAAATGGGAATCACCGAAGAATCCCGGTGAGATTAGGAGCTTTTTGGGATTAGCAGGATACTATAGAAGGTTTATTCAAGACTTCTCCAAGATTGCTATCCCTTTAACATCTTTGACTCGAAAGAATGTAAAGTTTGACCGGGGATCAAAGCAAGAAGAAGCTTTCAACCTTCTAAAACAAAAGCTTAGTGGTGCTCCTACACTTTCATTACCAGATGGTAATGAAGACTTTGCAACATACTGTGATACCTCATATAATGGTTTAGGTGTGTGTTGATGCAGCGTGACAAGGTTATAGCCTATGCATCACGACAACTAAAAATTCATGAAAAGAACTATACTACGCACGACCTTGAATTGGGTGTCATAGTGTTTGCCTTAAAGATTTGGTGACACTACTTATATGGTGCTAAGTGTGTAATCTACTCAAACCATAAGAGCTTACAACACATCTTTAATCAAAAGATGTTAAACATGAGGCAAAGAAGGTGGATGGAACTTCTCAACGACTACGATAGTGAAATCAAATACCATCCAGGAAAGGCTAACGTAGTCGCGGGTACTCTCAGTAGAAAAGAAAGAGTTAAACAGATTAGGGTAAAAGCATTAAAGATAAATATCAAGCTTGATTGGAAAGACCAAATCAAGAATGCTCAAACTGAAGCATTGAAAGATCAGAATATTCAGGCTGAAAGAGTGATGGGTAACCAGAAATTATTGACTCAAGAAACGGATGGAATCCTACGATTTGGTCAAAGAATTTGGATCCTAAAATTTGGAGGTATTCATGACAAAGTATTAGATGAAGCCCACAAGTCCAAATACACAATGCATCCCGGAGCAAACAAAGTGTATAAAGATATTCGAAATCACTACTGGTGGCCTAATATGAAAAGATCCATAGCCTAGTACGTTGAGAAATGCTTAACATGTCTGCAAGTTAAGATTGAACATCAAAAACCAGCCGATCAGTTACAACAGTTGGAGTTGCTAGTATGGAAATGGGATAGAGTGACTATGGATTTTGTCACGAAACTTCCAAGAACACGAAAAGGATATAATGCTATATGGGTCGTGGTTGACAGGCTAACCAAGTCAGCACATTTTGTACCCATAAGTGAGAGCTATCCAATAGAAAAACTAGCTAAGATATACATTAATGAAATAGTAAGTAAACCCGGAGTGCCTTTATCCATTATCTCCGATAGTGATAGCCGATTTACATCCAGGTTCTGGACTAGTTTCCAAAAGAAACTTAGAACAAAAATCAGTTTAAGCACCGCATATCATCCTCAGACCGATGGTCAGAGTGAGCGAACAATCCAAACTTTAAAAGATATGTTGCGTGCTTGTGTAATTAATTTCAAAGGTAGCTGGGATGATCATTTGCCTTTGATTGAATTTTCTTATAACAACAGCTACCATTACAGCATTAAAGCTGCACCATTTGAAGCCTTATACGGTAGAAAATGCAGAACTTCCATCTGTTGGACAGAAGTATGGGATGATCAGTTGACCAAAACCGAAATTATTCTCGAGACAACTGAGAAAATCCAACAAATCAAACAATGACTAAAGGCTGCTCAGGATAGACAGAAGAGTTATGCAGATAACAGAAGGAGACCTTTAGAATTTCAAGAAGGAGATTATATAATGCTGAAAGTCTCACCATGGAAATAAGTAATGCGATTCGGTAAACGCGGGAAGTTAAGTCCCAGGTACATTGGACCGTTTAAAATCATCGCAAGAATTGGTCCAGTTGCATATAAGCTAGAATTACCTGAAACTTTGAAAGGTATTCACGATACTTTTCATATATCGAATCTAAGGAAGTGTTTGGCATATCCGACTCAAGCAATGCCATTAGAGGACGTGCAAATAGACGAGAAATTAAACTTTACCGAAAGACCGATAAAGATTCTTGATTCTCAAGAACGAAAACTAAGAAAGAAAATAATTCCACTAGTATTGGTCCAGTGGCAGGGTCAGAAAGGGCCCGAGAAGACTTGGGAATTAGCAGAAGAAATGAAAGTCAAATATCCTCAACTGTTCGAGTAACCTTCGAATTTCGAGGACGAAATTCTTTTAAGGGGAGGAGAATGTAACAACCCAAGCGTTTGAGTCATATGAACTTCATATTTTATATATTGTCAAACGAGTAAGTAATGAGTAAGTTATCTATTTAGAGTTTGAAGTTTTCGATGAAATTTTTATGTTATAAGAGACCGTTTGAATATAGTAATAATATATTATATTCGAACCTGCTCCGTTTTTGACGAAACTTAGGTTGACTCGTAGCGGAATTAATTATAATAATATAATATTATAGTAATATAATAATTATAAAATATGATACTTGAGATTTCAGAATGCATATATACGCATCCCACATCGAATTCACAAAAGAGTCTCATCCTACATGGACCCATTAAAGAAATGAAGTGCCTACCTTCTTGTTATAAATATAAGCTTATAGGTTTGATCTAGAGTATAAGTTTATTTGGGAACGCTCTAATATAAAGAGAATCCCAAGTTCTCAATACCCCGTTGGGTGTTGTTAGTAGTCTTTTTGGTGCTAGAGTAGGGGCGCGAGTAGGGGAGATTCTACATCAAATTGCCGTAGATAGTTTTCATGTACGCTCTTGTTTAAAGGTTATGTTTAATTATTATTATAGTCGTTATTATTATTATTATTATTATTATTATTATTATTATTATTATTATTATTATTATTATTATAGGTATTAGTATTATTATAGTTATTATTAATATTATTATAATTATCATCTTTATAGTTATTATTATTATAGTTGTTATTTTTATTGTTATAGTTAGTATTATTATTATTTGTTATTCTTAATGTTGTAGTTATTATATTATTATTATTATTATTATTATTATTATTATTATTATTATTATTAGACTTTAAGGTTATCATTGAAGAAGGTATTGGGTAACCCCGAGGGTTGGCTCGGGTATGATAGAAACGCCCAAGTTATGCTAACTAGTAAGGGTTGTACCAAAAGGTTGGCATAGGATAAAAGAAAGTGTCCGAATAAAACCAACAAATAGAAAAAATAACGAATCATCCCTAAAATTGTTACTAGATAGAATATAGCTTAAATAATATTATTTTGCCTATAGGATAATACCTGATAGCAGTGAACCTGAGCAAACGATATCACTGACTTGATTGATTGAGGTGAGTTCCTCTGAACTGTTTTTTAAAACGGGATGTGATGTTCTGATAACTGTTAATAATTATAGAATTGACTATCAATAGCATCTGTGATATGTGGCAATGCTTGATAGGATGTTTGAGGGCTGCTTGTATGATTCTGCTTTAACCAGTGGAGTTTGTATACATAGCCTGGTTATGTGAATTTATACTGTGCTTACTCTGTTCCTATCTGTTTGCCATAGCTGTATCTGCTTGATGCAATAGTCAATAATAACATGTTTTGAATTTTGAAGAATGTCATGTTTATGAACTCACAAGCTTTATGTTGAGTCCCAAATGTTTTTACTTTTATGGACACACATCCTAGGTGCCAAGTAATTGCAGGGATTGAAGGATTACGGGCTAGTTTATGAGAAAATAAAGTTCTAGAATGTTGTTGAAGATTTGGATCTCTAGTATAGTTAAACTGGTGTAATGGTATTATCTATTATAACAGATGTAGTATACGCTTTTGATGTATAATTAAAGTTAGACTTCCGCTGTGTACTCTATAACTCCTATGTGTTCCGTATATCCAATGCGTAACACTCCCAACGGTAAGCCCTGGGAGGCGGGTGTTACATCATTACGGGTCATAACAATCAATACAAGCCTTAAAAGATCATGAATTTACTAACATAATACTTTGCAAAAAAATACAGGCTTTATTGGAAAACTAACCCATATTTAAATTCTCTAGATGTGTATTTATGATAAGCCCCTAAATCAAACTGTGCTAATTCATTTTTATTCGGTTATTTTTACTTTTCAGTTTTGACTTTGATTCAAACTTGATGACGGTCCAAGTTTATGATAACAATATCCATAGGCCTTTAAACGAAGAAAATGATCTGTGAACCGTTCGATTAAAAGTTTTCATGTCCGTTTATTTAATAAACGAACAAACATGAACAACATATATTCTTCATTCAGTTAAACAAACAGTCCTTAGGGGGTCATCATGGTGGTAATGTGCCGCTTTTTTATTTAAGAGGTCAATAATTTAAATCATATAATATGTAAGTATAACCGCTTAATAGAATTAGATTATGAGTTGTTCTTAAAATTTTAGTAATAATGAACGAACATAAGCATGTCTCTTTTGTTCACTCATACTTGTCATGTTCACTTATTTAAAATTTGTCTTAATTCGTTCATTTAGATTAGTAAGTGTATCCGGTTTGAGTCCATTCCCTTACACAATCATTTAAGCATTCAAGATCTCTTATAGTTTAGTCTAGTTTTATAAAAACAACTAGTTGAATTCTGTCTCGGCGCGCTGCGCGAGTATTTTAAAACCGATAATCATCGGTACAACCCTAGTTTCAACCCTTGGCTCAGATCCGGCTTCTCATTATGGCTGCAAACCAAACGTGGTTGCCACGCCAAAACAATGGATTTTTTTTTGAAATCATCACAGCCATCCTATGTAATACTGCTTTGGCTCAGATCAACTCACGGTGTCAGGCTGCAAACCATCTACATATGGCTGCCACGCCAGGACAACAACATGTTTTTGGTTTGACCATCATTGCCAACTGTAACATCCTGTATTTTTGCTCGTTTTATTTATACAATTTTATAACATCCTTAGTAAATTTTTTTTATATATATAATAATACTAACAATAATAATAATAGATGATAATAATAATAATAATAATAATAGTAATAATAATAATAATAATGAAAGTAATAATAATAATAACAATAATAATAATAATAATAATAATAATAATAATAATAAAAATATAATGTTAATAATAATAATAAAAATATAATGTTAATAATATAATAATAATAATAATAATAATAATAATAATAATAATAATAATAATAATAATAATAATAAAACTTAGAATTAAAAGTTCAGGGGGTTGATTTGGCATTTTGAAAACTTTAAACAAAAGTTGATACATAAAATAATACACTTTGGAAAAAGCAGGGACCAATTGTGTAAATTCTCAAACCAAACCCCCCACTTCCCCCGTTTTCCCGGCGCCGTCTCCGGCGACTCTCCGGCGAGCTCCGGCGAGCTTCAAAACACCATTTTAAAACCAATTTGACCCCAAATTAAACCCCCAACTCGCTCGACCCCCGGTTTCGAACCCGAACCCCAATTAAATTTGACTTTCCCGCTCGTTCGTCTCTCCGAATCAAAACCGTGATGAACTCCAAATCGAATCCCGTCCAGATACACGAATTCAATCAAATTAAATCATTCTAAACTTAAAACGCGGTCGAAACAATCAATCAATCAATTTTAATTACACAATTACAGCTCGAATCTCTCAAATTTGGTAAACGGGAACGCGGTTTCAAAATCAAACGAGTTAAGCTCCAATCCATGAAATCAAAGCTATATATTGTGGCCTTTCGGTTCATTGTGGAGTTCCTAAACTCCCTGAACCTCCAATTTCACAAGAAAACCTCTCGATCACAAAACCCCATCTCAAGAACAACCGAATCGAACTCGAACTCGAAACCCTATCTACACCCCATCAATCAGGTAATTGGAACCTATATTCTACTCTTTTTTGATCAAGGATCAAAAGCCCTATGACGATTTAGGTGATTAACACCGAATCGAGGGTCAATTTTGATCCTGTTGAACCTAGGGTTCATCGAATTCGGGGATGAATCGGGGATTAGGGTTAAAAGTATTTGAAAGCCAATGTGAACCAAGGCCACGACCCTGGTTCACTGGCACCCGCGCCCCATTCTTCAGTGGAGGTCCCGGGTTCGACCCCGGCAACCCCCCTTTTTCTTTTTCTTTCTGATTTTTTTCTTCTTTTCTTCATTTCTTTTTAATTATTAAACTTTTTTAAATTCTGAAAATTTCTAAAATTAATTTTATAAAATGCAGATTAATTTTCTTATTTTTGTTTAATTAAATTGTGACTAAATTAATTTTTATAAAATACTTTTGTATTTATAAATACATAATTTTAGTTTTAAAAATACAAAAGAAATGAGTAAACATAATACTTGTATATGTATATATATATTTTTAAATAATTAAATTGTTTAGTTACTTATACCTATATATATATATTTATATATAGTTCTTTTAATAACTAAATCACTCAAAATGATATTATAATTGTTTAGTATGTATATTTATATATATATTCAAACAATTAAATTGTTTAGTTATTTATACCTATATATATATATTTATATATTGTTCTTTTAATAGTTAAATCACTTGTTATGATTATTATACACAATATTATAATTGTCTAGTATATATATATTTATATATATTCAAATAATTAAATTGTTTAATTACTTATACCTATATATATATATATTATATATAGTTCCTTATAATAGCTAAATCATTTATTATAATTATTATATACAATCCTTATAAATCGGTTCAACGTACAATTAAATCAAGTTTTATTTATTCTTTCTCTTACGCGCTAACAATTGATTATACCAAGTATAAAAATCCATTCGTTCCATTTAACCGATCACGTTATTAACATGTAATAAATACGAATAATTATTAAATCTTATTAGACCTACAATTAATCATCAAACAAATTATAACGCGCTACTTTATTTCGTTTAGGTGCGTTGTGACGTTTGTGTTGGAAATCTTATTCGTGGTTATTCTTATTACATCTACAAGTCTCCTTTATTAAACACGTGAGTTCTTATGCCCCGCTTTACGATTATTTCACGTCTTTCGGGGTGAAACATGTTGCTTATACAAACTTACACATACACGCTTTGATACTTATTACACACGTGCAATTCTTTACATAGTCGTGGTTGTTTGGATATGTTAAGTATTATATGAGATGTGACATACGTGTGCAATCATTAACTATTGCTAGCCTAGCGAAGTCTTAGATCTTTGGTCCTGACAAGCCTATTTGGTGCTAAAGTCGATGTATTGCCGACTCCTAGGAGCCGTATGCTTGTGCACTAGGGAACCAAATACACTTAGCTAATCATGATTATTCATATTATTCAGTCGAGGCTTGATTGTAACTATGCATGTTCTATATACTTGCTATCTTGTGACCATTGACTAGAATTGCCACATTTTGTATACTTATTGTATTTAAAACCATGAGAATTCACCAACTAGTTAGTTGACTTTATTTTTAACATGTTTCAGGTAATGTGCAAGCTTAGCAATGATTGAAGGAATGCTTAAACCTAGAACATGGACCTAGGCTTAATAAAGACAATTGGATTCTTGTTTTTCGTTTGATTTATTTTGAGACATTGATGTATGTGATGTTCGAAAACAATTGATTAATGATATTTTATACTTTAACATAGCGTTATGTGGCTGTGAACAATCTTAACCCTCGCACCTCGACGTTTCCGCCGTCAAGGTTGGGGTGTGACACCAACGAATTGAAGCCAACACGATGCAGCACAACGACAAACATAGCTTTGGTTCAGACCTGGTCATTGCTTCTAGCTGCAGACCATCTACCAATGGTTACCACGCCAGAACAACAACATGTTTTTGGTTAGATCATCACAGCCAACAAACAGCCTAAAATAAAGCAACAATGTGTGATCCAGTGAATCGAAGCCACCAACATCAGGCAGATTCATGAACATATGGAAAACCCAAATCAACATCAAACATTAAAGGTCTGTAAGAATCAAAAAGCGGAAACCCTAGATGAAGAACCAGAACCAAATCACCGACACATAAGGCTCAGAATGTGTGCTCGTTGTGGCTGCAAATTGTCATTTGCCGCGCCAAAACAACAAAGCGACACTTACTTTTTATCATCATCGCCAGCCCTCACAACATATTAGTAACAAACCAAAAAGAGAATAAAGAAAGCAGTGATAAACATTAAACCAAAGCCAAGTCTCAAATGAGATGTTCCTCATCATCATCGACACATTCCATCGATGAATTACACATACCCAACCACATGCATAAGCTGATCATAAGGCTCGGAATGTGTGCTCGTTATGGCTGCAAATTTTCATTTGCCACGTCAAAACAACAAAGTCTTACCTACTTTTTATCATCATCGCCAGCCCTCGGAACAT
Source organism: Flaveria linearis (assembly GCA_024085815.1). Lineage (NCBI taxonomy): Eukaryota > Viridiplantae > Streptophyta > Magnoliopsida > Asterales > Asteraceae > Flaveria > Flaveria linearis. Next base: position 127,217,910 of record CM044001.1, read on the forward strand.
ATTAGTAACAAATCAAAAAGAGAACAAATAAACCAGTGATAAATATTAAGCCAAAGCCAAGTCTCATATGAGGTGTTCCTCATCATCACCGACATATTCCATCGATGAATTACACATACCCAACCACATGCATAAGCCGGTTATACAACAAGAGTCACGAAAACCACTGTGAGTGGTAACCCACGATACCACTGTGAGTGGTAACCCACGATGGAGAACAACAAATCAGTAAAGCAAGAACCAGACAAAGGGGATGGGACACCGGCATGGCCATAACATCAAATGGGGGTACAACAACAAATGGACTACAATGGTGTCCACACCACAGCCGTTGACAGGAGCCGTTGTAGATTTGAAAACCCTAAATCGGTTTCGGAAGTAGGCGAAGAAAAGGGGGAACAATAATGGTTGCACCACCATTGTCGCCACCGCTCAGACCCTATCATCATCATCGCCGTCACAAACGTGATGAAAAACCCACGGCCGGTGATGACAGCTCCCTCCAGTAGAGAGACCATCATCGAGTCCAGCTCAAACCGACGACAGACCAAATGGCGACCGACCACTAACAATATCGGCCATGGTGGGGAAACACCACCTCCTCCACCTCGACCATAGAGGGGAGGCAGAGCGACAGCGGATCCCACCACCATCGACAGAACCGAACATGGTGAGGAAACCGTCGTCTCCTCTACCTCAACCGGAGAGAAAAGGCCGACCGGTCACAGATCCCACCGAAAACCCTAAAAGGGCATAAAATAGAAAAGAAGAGAAGGGGAAAACTACCAGCATCACCGCCATCAACGGATCAGCCAACCTCAAGCGAGTAAGAGAGAAAGGTAGACAGAGACAATTGTAGGGGCAAGCCGTGGACGGCGACGGAGACATAAACGTGCCCAAACCACCGCTGTCACACACTCCCTCTCTCTTCTGTCTGAGGTTGTTGGCCGGTAAGCCGGAGACGGCGGCTGCGACACACCTCTCTCTCTCTCTCTAAAACAACCGTCGGCCACCACCAAGAAGACCTCCGGAAAACGAAACACATTTAAAGGATGAGCACTGCACAATACCCAAAACCATCGTGAAATACCGATAATAACCCCGGGCACTGTTCATACTGTTCATTTCCAATCTTTATTAACGTATATGTTAATATATTACATATTACAATTTAATGGGGTAATAAGTTGGGCATAGTGGTAAGAGGATCTTGTTGTGGATTTAAACCTCATACAAGGCAAAGTTCGTCTAGAAAGATTCTAGACATTGTTTTTAAAAAGAAAAAAACATATTACCTTGTAGTCTAGTTTTATTAACTTTTTTGGGACGACACATTGACTTTTCGTGTTTGTTAGTAATTAGTGTTCGTTCAATTATGTTTAGTATGCTTTAAAAATATGTTTTTATGTTAGATTCGTCATATTTTCAATTAAGGAAAATTAGATATTTGCTGTTAAACTGGTTAACCAGACGGTAAGAAAATATTCATCAACATTCCACCAACAATCATATCTAGATCGATTGAATGATTCAACATTTTCTATACTCCAAAACCATAAAAAAATGAAGTATAGTTTATATGAAAAGAGACCAAGTGAATAGCATAAACATGCTTAAAGTTGCAAGAAGAAAAAAAATCACACAACCATGACCCATTATTCCGGTTCATATATAACAACCATGACTTCACTTGATGGTGTCAATAGTCAACTTCACACCATCTTCAAATGAAGTAGTTTTAAAATCTAGTGTTTGAATCAACTTACTTATATCCATGGATGTGTTAGCCGGTGACTTCACTCCACGATCAATCTAAAAAGTCAAAACCACAAGTTCAAATATCAAGGAAAACTAGAGAGTGGTTGTTAAGTAGGTTTAAGTTAAACTAACCGATGATGCTGAGACTGGTTTAATCAATGAAGTGTTGTAACCTCTAACACGAGCCACTGTCTCAGCCATTTGAGCACGAGATACCCTATTTGGTCCACCGACATTCAGAACCGATTGACTTTTCTTGCCATCTGACCATTCACCAAAAAGAAACAAAGGGTGAGGCTTGATTTACAATCTCTTCAGTTCAAGGTACAAGTTTAACACCATCCATATCTTAATCTTAATACTGCTTGTGAAAAAGTCTGATTCATGAAAACAAAAAAGGAAATGGCAGCTGATATTAATTTAGTAAGTTTGACATTTAATGTTTTAAATAAATAAAATAAAATATATAATATATGAGTAACCTGAAATCCATCTGTGGATTAAAATTTGTATGATATTTAAAACATCCTTGACATAAGCTGGACAACGAATTCATCGTGGAAAAACTCAACTTGCTATCCTTTAGCAAGAACACCATCCATCCACTGCAAATACATTTATACATTTATACATTTATACATTTATACAAATTTATACAAATTTATACATTTAAGGAGGAGTCTGAGCGGAGTTAAACAATATAATTATAAGGCCGTCGACAGAGGCAGGTATGTTATGTAATGTAAGGTAATGCAAGTTGTTGTGCCTGAATAGGAAGTGATTTTGAGACGGGTGAGATAGTTTGTGGGCCGAAAATAATGCTGCTTCTTAAAATGACAAAGTTTGAGCAGTTTTGGGAAATGTATTCTTCTACTGCCACTTTTGACTTGCCGTATACGTTAACAGGGAGAGTTTCATCTTCCTCTTTATAGAAAGATTTTGTTCCTTGATAAACTGGTTGGTAAAAGGGTCGTGAATACATAATAATATAAGAAAATTATTTGGGCTCGATTAGAATTTAGAAAGTAGAAAGAGCCAAAGAGGAGGAGGAGGTGGTACCTTGATCGGTTGACAGATGAATAAGAAGAGTATTGGTTTCAGATAACCAATTCACAAGTGTTGAAGGAACGTTTACTGACATAGCAGCTGCAGGGTCGGTCTCACAAGCACGAGGTACAGAAAGCGCAGCACAATTGACCACAACATCAGGCTGCATTGCAAGTTATATATATATATATGTATATATGTATATATATATATTAGCTTGTAAATTTCCAGATCCGGATTGAATGGATGCTTATGTTTTGTTTGGGGTGGTTGAAACCTATATATTAGCTTGTTTTATTGATTGAAGATCTTTCAGAAATGAAAAGTGAAAAGTGAAACCCTAGTTCTAGGAAGAAACAATTAATTAATTAAGTTGGTACCTGGCCAAATGTGCTAGAGATGGAGTGAAAGGCGCCTTGAGGCGCTTGCAAGTCGAGTTGAAAGGGGGTGACATTGGCATTGGGAAGGAAGATGTGAGGAGTTTTAGAATGGTGCATGAAGGCGAGTGATATGGTGTGGGATTTTGAAAGCGATTGCAACAGATGCTGACCCAGGTAACCACTGCCTCCGATTACCAACACTCTCTTCATCCATTTTCTTTTATCTTCTTCCTTCGTTTGATCTATCTCCCCTCATGTATTATGTATTGTATTGTATCGTATTATGATGGAGAAAACCCACACCACCAGGATTAGGAATTGACTTGTTTTATACTCACCACAAACACAATTCCTGCTGTTTCCTCATATTCAACCCCTCCATCCCATAACATCAGATCAGATCAGGTCAACTTAAATATTGACACACTCTCTCCCCCCACCCTCTCTCTCTCTCTCTATATATATATATATATATACTAGGTTATAGACCCGTGTATTACACGGAGTGTATAAACAAACAACAACAAAGCAAATTTGTTTTCAAACAAAAACATGATAATTATTATTATACAAAACTAATCCAGCAAAATGTTAAATAAAGTATATAGGAAAATACTCCATCATATACATTAGACCACATGAAACCTTTATAATAAAAGTTAAAAGCATATTTCCCCCTCTAAAAATCTTTAATGACATATATACCCAAGCAAAATTTAAATGCATATATCCCCTTACAAAATCTCATAATTGACAAATTTATCCATTTTCATTAAAAGTAGTTTATGTAATGACTAATTTGCCCTTATTTTTACTAAAACTTCATAATTAACAAATTTCCCTTACAAACCTTATAATTGGCGAATGAATTAAAAGCATATTTCCCCCCTCTAAAACTCTTTAATGGCATATACACCCATGTGTAAATGTTTATTAATTTTTTTGGAAGGGTAATATTGTCATAATAATAAATTGGGTATATATGCAATTAAAGTTTTTGCTTGGGTATATATGCATTTAAAGGATGCTTACAAGGGTATATATGCAATTGATCCTTATAATAACACCCAAAATATAGCCCACATGAAAACCTTATAACAACACCCTAGATTAAGCAACCTTAAAAATTACATGAAAATGATACTAATAATGAAAATAGTGTGTGACATAAATAACAAACTTATATTGCGTGACATAAATAACAAACTTACAATATCAGGGCATACACCTTCTTTTTGCTTTAAGGAAAGTTCTATAACAACTTTAGGATTTAGTATTCCATACAGTGGTATAGTTGCAACAGAGTTCATCCAGAAAAGAAAAAAACACAAAACATTAGTTGTAGGATTTAGTCTTCCATACCTACTATATTTAGCAAATATCACCATGCTCTGTGTTAACAAAACTGAAAGAATCAAGTATAATCAGCAGATGCTAAAATTTAATAAAACTGAACTACAAACACATAAATCACAACAAAATGAACACTCATATTGCATTTTGTCCTTCAAAGATGCATAAAATTTCTCATAAAATTTATCTACCTGTGTTGTTTCTTTCATTCACCAAACTACACTGCCATACACACACCCGACCCAACAATATACCCTATGAATTTAATGAATTCTTTAATAATGTAAAATCCAGTCTTTCCCCCAATTGTTCCAACTTCCAAACAACTTAATACATACTAAAAAATATACAAAATTTGCTATAAGTAATAATCTGCAACACTTAGTTTTGATTACCATGAATGAAGCAGAGACGCGTAAGAGTAGAGAAATTACCTGTAACTAAGAAAGAAATAGGCGAAGATGAAGCAGTTAAAGAGTTGAAGAGTTGAACGCACACATAAAATTAACAATCGATGTGAGAAATCATCATCCCCGCCATCATCAACAGGTTTAAGTGTATTCATTCGGGATTTGACAGAATACATACCTTTTGGGATGAAATCTCAGCAATTTTCAAACATCGATTGGTGTTAAAAGGATTACGTATCATGGTATTCGCTTGGAAGAGGGATTTTACATATCTATACCTTTGGTGGTTATATTTGAGTCCGATCTATTCGTGATCTGTTAAAAGCGCAGAGTTTGTTGAAGCAATTAGGGTTTTGGTATTGAGATCGGAGGAACTGAAATTGGGATATAGAACCATAGGATAGATATATTAAAATGGGTGGGAAAATAATTGGGAGAATGTAACACCCGGACCTCCAAAGAGTCCGTTTAAGTTAAATAAACATTCGGAATTTGGTCCCAGAAAATTTCATTAACAGTTAACTCCCAAAATATGTGTTTCGTGTCAACCGACACTCAAAAATGAAGTTTAACAATCCATTTACATAAACACATAATAAGAAGTTTCAAAATAATGTTAACGCGTTAATTTCTACAAAAGAATCGCGTATGCAAGTCCCGTTCGATCCTTGTTTGCACTATCGATCACTTTAGCATTCCGGTCCCGTAACACCTGAAAACACACGTTTAGACATCCATTAGTTCATAGGAACTAAGTAAGTACATTCTAACATTCATTTCGGGTCTTTACGGGGGTTTGAACGGACTCGTAACGCGTTAAAACGATAATCGACAAAAAGCTGGGAACTGGGCCTACCGTAACTTACGGTAGCCACCGTAAGTTACGGTGGCCTCAGTTTTGCTACGGTGGTATCACACTGGCTTACGGTAGCCCATTTCGCCCAGGGACCTACCGTAACTTACGGTGCCACCGTAAGCTACGGTGGACCCTGCAGCAAAAACATTATTTTTGACCCGTTAAGGGTCGTTACGCGTTCCCGAGCCACCCCTTTCGATCCCGATTGTTCCAAACACCCGGAAATAACATATTTTATCATATACGTGATTCCCATGGAGTTTCAACGAGTCTAACCCGACTCTTGGCAACATACCAAAATTTTTCTATTTATTTGGTATTTAATTCCTTAATTAACCCATTTATGGTTCGTTTGTTCTTTAGAGTTCCCGACCGTCCCGACAACCATGGAACCGGTCTATTATAACATATTACATATGTTTGGTGAGTTCTTAGACCCAACCCATCCCATTTGCTTATCATAACGCAAATTTTCCTTTTTATACCGAATTTGCCCCTTATAGGGTCAAATCCCATTTTAATGAGCGGTTTGCCATTCTTTCGCGAACGACCGCTTTCCTTGGCGTTACCCAACGTCCACACACGTTGCAGATCGTAGGGATAACCCTTTACCCTAGTGTTCACACACGATGTGAATCACTTTAATCCGGGTTTGTCCTTTCTTCCCATTTCCATGGGACGGTCACGCACGTCGTGACTCGTTCTGTTCCACAACCATGTGGTATAACACTAGAGTGTTATTTTCCTTTATGTTCACGCACGTCGTGAATCATTTGTCATAGAAGCTCACATACAGTGCAAGTCAACTATTTATCCTTTTTAAACGTGGTTTTCATATTTTGTTTGAGCTTATGAGCACATGGTCACACACATTGTGACTCATGCCTTTACTTTGTTATGCTCAATTTAAAGAATGTCTTACCTTGAGTCCGGAAGGTTTAAGTGGTCAATCAAACGTGTTCCTTGCCGGTTCCCTTGGATCCGCTTGCCACACCACTTCCTATTACCATTTTAAGGACCCATTTAACACATAACATTCATTTAATCACACATATGGTCTATTTGACCATTTATCACATTTAACCTACAATCTAGGCTTTCACATTGCACATTTCTTGCAATTAAGTAGTTCATTCATGATTTTCATCTAATTTAGGCATTTCATCAAACACCTTATGTGCATAACTTAACATATTGGTATTACTAGCTTTTAAACATCATCAAGCTAGTTTTGCACCTAAATCACATATCACACATGTGATTCATCAATTTCCACCAAATGTTATGCACATAATCACATTTCTACAAGAATGAACATGGATTCTACAACTAGCAACTAGTTTACATGAAGAATCCTTAGTTTAACCTTCTAGTAACTAAACCCATTTGCATGGTTCATGTAAATCTTCAATTAAGGAGCAATTACACATCTAGTTACCATAATACACACATACACATGATCATTTAGCACTATAACACTAGGGTTTCATGTTTAAACCACCAATTTCTACACCCATCATGTGGGTGACGATTTTACACCTCAAGAACATCAAATAACACTTACTTGTAGCTCTTGATGAGATGAAGAATGATTTCTAGGGTTCAATTTCGGATCTTGCACTTGAATCACCAACAATTTGAGCAAGGAGATGACCAAAGCTCTTCTTCTCCTCTTCTCTTGTGTGAAACGTGAATGAGCAGGCAAATGCTCACCAAATGTATGGCAAGCCATACATATTCATGTCTAAGTTTTATCAATTGGCAAGATCCACCCCTCTAGTATCATTTTTCATTTTTCCACCACTATTAACTAACTAGCAAATTTTCTAGTTAAGTCTTAAATGTTTAACCTTTAACATATTTTACAATATTAGGTTTTAACACATGATACCTTAATTGTATTTTAATTACATAATACGAAATTCGGGTCGTTACAAGTCTCTCCCTCTAAAGAGAGTTTCGTCCCCGAAACTTCACATACTAATCAAATAGATGAGGATAAGACTTCCTCATTTCATCTTCCGATTCCCAAGTGGCATCGGATCCCTTACGATTCTTCCATTGCACCTTCACCTGATTGAGTGTCTTGTTTCTCAGTTGTTTGACCTTTCTATCCAAGATAGCCACCGGCTTCTCGATATAGTTCAATCTGTCATCAACTTCCAAATCCTCGTACGGGACATAGGCCGACTCGTCAGCCAAACACTTCCTCAAGTAAGATACATGGAACGTGTTGTGAATTCCTTGAAGCTCTTCCGGCAATTCCAGCCGATAAGCAACTTTACCCACACGTGCGATGATTTTAAATGGCCCGATAAACCTCGGACTCAACTTTCCCCGCTTCCGGAATCGTATAATACCCTTCCATGGGGAAACCTTTAACAAAACCAAATCTCCCACCTCAAACTCGATGGGTCGTCTACGCTTATCCGCGTAAGCTTTCTGACGGTCTTGCGCCGCCTTCATGCGAGCACGGATTTGCTTAATCTTTTCATCCGTATTCAGTATCGTATCGTGGCCCGCGAGTTCCCGTGGACCAATTTCTCCCCAACAAATGGGAGTTCGGCATTTTCTTCCATATAAAGCTTCATACGGAGGCATCTCGATGGTGGAGTGGTAGCTATTATTGTAAGAAAATTCCGCCAAAGGCAAATACTCATCCCAACTACCCCCAAAGTCAAGAACACACGCTCGTAGCATATCTTCTAATGTTTGAATGGTTCTTTCACTTTGTCCGTCGGTTTGGGGATGGTATGACGTGCTTAGCAATAGCTTTGTCCCCATCTCCGCTTGAAATTTCCTCCAAAACTTGGAAGTAAACCGTGTGTCTCTATCGGACACAATCGACACGGGCACCCCGTGTCGTGACACTATTTCATTCACGTAAACCTCCGCCATTTTCTCCGAATTGTAAGTCTCACGAATAGGAAGGAAATGAGCGCTCTTGGTCAATCGATCGACAACAACCCATATCGCATCGTACCCTTTCTTCGTTCTTGGAAGTTTAGTAATCAAATCCGTTGTTAACTTTTCCCATTTCCATTCCGGAATATCCAACGGTTGCAATTCACCATGAGGTTTTTGATGTTCCGCCTTTACTTGCAAACAAGTTAAGCATTTCTCCACGTATTTGACAATATCGCGTTTCATGCCCGGCCACCAATAGTTAACCCGAAGGTCTCTATACATCTTAGTCGCTCCCGGGTGAATTGAATACTTGGATTTATGGGCTTCATCCAATAGATCATTCTTCAAGGTACAAGTAGGTGGTATCCAAACCCGACCCCATCTTGTTTTCAATCCTTGACTATCATCTTCCAAGTTTTGAGTTTGACCTTTGATTCGATTTTTCTTCAAATTTTCTTCCTTTAGCGCTTCAGTTTGTGCTTCCTTGATTCGTTCAACCACTTCGGATATAACGGTTATCTTCATTGCGGTTATTTTGATAGGAGTATGATCCTCCTTTCGACTCAAGGCGTCGGCCACGACATTGGCCTTTCCCGGATGATATAGGATTTCACAATCATAATCCTTTAGCAATTCCATCCACCGCCTTTGTCTCATGTTTAACTCCTTTTGCATAAAGAAGTACTTTAAACTCTTATGGTCCGTGTAAATCGTACACTTTACACCATATAGATAATGCCTCCAAATCTTTAACGCGAACACCACCGCGGCTAGTTCAAGATCATGGGTTGGGTAGTTCCTTTCATGCACTTTTAGTTGTCTCGAGGCATAAGCAATCACCTTGCCCCTTTGCATTAGAACACAACCCAAACCGGAGTAGGAAGCATCCGAGTATACCACAAAATCGTCGGTTCCCTCGGGTAAAGACAAAACCGGAGCTTGAGTCAATTTCGACTTTAACTCTTGAAAGGCTTTCTCTTGCTCTTCACCCCATAGGAACTTCACCTCTTTCTTGGTAAGCTTGGTTAAAGGAGAAGCAATCTTAGCAAAGTCTTGAATGAATCTCCGATAATATCCGGCTAACCCAAGAAAGCTTCTAATCTCTGTGGGAGTCTTGGGTGGACTCCATTTGGTCACCGCGTGAATCTTTGTGGGGTCTACGTGTATACCCTCCGAGTTTACCACATGACCCAAGAATTGTACCTCTCGTAACCAAAAGGCACACTTGGAGAATTTTGCGAACAATTTCTCCCGACGAAGCGTTTCGAGAACTTCACGCAAGTGACAAGCATGATCACCTTCATTTTTAGAATAAATAAGGATATCATCTATGAATACAATGACAGATCGGTCTAACATGGGTCGGCACACCCTATTCATCAAATCCATGAATGCCGCCGGGGCGTTTGTCAACCCGAAAGACATCACAAGGAACTCATAATGCCCGTATCTAGTACGAAATGCCGTCTTGGGGATGTCTTCTTCCCTTACCTTCAACTGATGATAACCCGACCGTAAGTCGATTTTCGAAAACCACGATGCACCTTGCAACTGATCGAATAGGTTATCAATCCTAGGCAATGGGTAACGGTTCTTAACCGTCACCTGGTTCAACTCTCTATAGTCGATACACATCCGAAGACTTCCATCCTTCTTTTTCACGAAAAGAACCGGTGCTCCCCATGGCGAAGTACTCGGACGTATGAACCCCTTGTCTAAAAGATCTTGCAATTGTGTCATTAACTCTTGGAGCTCCGATGGCGCCAAACGATAGGGAGCCTTTGCAATGGGTTTAGCTCCCGGGGTTAGGTCGATTCGAAACTCGACCTCCCGTTCCGGTGGGACTCCCGGCAAATCCTCCGGAAAGACATCTGGAAAATCCCGAACAACCGGAATATCTTCCAACACTTGAACTTTCGTTTCCGTGTCTATTACATAGGCTAAGAACGATTGTCCTCCATGGCTCATGTACTTCATTGCTTTGACCAAGGAACATAAAGCTACGCCACCGCGTTTTGCACCTTGGATTATTACCTCATAACCACTCGGAGATATCAATTGGATGCACTTGCGATTGCAAACTATATTGGCGTGGTACATGGAAAGCCAATCCATACCGATTACCACATCAAACTCCCCGAGTGTCATGGGTATTAAGTCGACCGAATAATCCTCACCTTCGATGGTAAGTATGCAATTTCGATAAACGTTGAACACTAAGAACGTTTTTGAATCCGCTACCTCAATCTCTAAAGGACTAGGTAAGTTGTCTAACACCATGGAAAAATGACTCGCAAATTTAACCGAAACAAACGATCTATTAGCACCCGAGTCAAATAGCACATAAGCAGGTAGTGAGTTGATGAGAAAGGTACCCGTCACAACGTCGGCTATAGATTTGGCTTCTTCCGCCGTAATCAAGAAAGTTCTCGCCTTAGCTTTTCCTCCATCACCCTTTTTCCCCGAACCTTGAGCAACCGAGGATTGACTTGTACCATCCTTCTTAGTTCCGGACATTCACTCTTTTTGTGGCCCGGTTTGTAACAGTTGTAGCACACACTTAGCGGGCTTGTGCATTGAGATGTCGAATGACCCGACTTTCCACACTTGAAGCAATTTTTAGATTCGTATCTACAAACTCCCCCATGCTTCTTTTTACAAATCTTGCAATGTTTGGAGTCTTTGTCGTTCCCAGACTTGTTTGATGAAGATGAAATCTTGGCTTTCTTAGACGAACCCGTCTCCGTTTCAGCCGCACGCTTCTCCCCACGATCAACTTGCCTTTTCAATTCCGCTTCTCGATCCCTAGCACAATCGATAAGCTCTGCTAGAGTTTCACACTTGGACGGTGTAAGAAACTCTCGATACTTGGCACTCAACATGCCATAGTAGTGGTTAATCCACATCCTTTCATCCTGGAGCAACTGTGGGCAAAACTTGGCTTTGTCGTAGAAGATGGCCGTGATGGTATCAATACTTTCATCTTTTTGTCGTAACTGTAGGAATTCTTCTGCTATTCTGTTGATAGCGGCTTGTGGGCAAAACCGCTTTGTGAACAACTTCTTAAATTCTTCCCAAGTCATACTTTTGATACCTTCCCGCCCCTTCTCATCCCGTTGCAATTCCCACCAGTCTTTAGCTCGTTCCCGGAGTTGGCTTGCAGCAAACCTCACTTCATCAGATTCTTCACAGTGTGAGGTTTCAAAGGCACTTTCCATATCTTTGATCCACCTTTGACTAAGTAGTGGATCTACCTCACCCTTGAACGTTGTAGGGTTGCATGCAACGAACTCCTTATAGGTCACTTTCTTTGTTGGCCTTTCAGTTTCTTTGTCAGCCTTCAGCGCCACAAACTCTTGTTGAATGAGATCCCGTAGATCTTTGCGTACATCCTCGATGTATCCCGGCAATAAAGCCTCAAAAGCCTTGCCAACTTCTTCCTTGACCAATTCCCGTGTTGCATCATCGGGATGGGTCTCGTGATTCTCTATATTGATCACGTGATCGTTACCAGCCATGACCTAAGACTGTGTCAATTAACCTTTACGTTAGTACCATGTACGTAATCTATAGCATATACACTGATGCTTATGATTCTACTATCACTAGGGCCTAACCCTATTCACACAATACCCATTTCCATCCTTAAGTTTAAAACAACATCCCTAAGAATCCATTCGCGTGCCTTTGATAGTTGTTAGACTGGCCAGGCCTAGCAACAAGCTCACCACACGGATGCCTTCTTAGTTCCTTTATTCTAAACTTAAGTCAAGAAGCTAGGTTCAATCAATTCATATGGTACATATCATACATATATCATACATATATCATACATGTGTCAAGCTTGTTACGTTTATAAACGGCACACTAACCTTGTACCTTTAGGCTCAGTGATCGGCTTCTTGGATCGAACGTTTGCATTTCTCATATCTAGAGCTCAAAAGTTTGAGTCCAAGTGTTCGCGACGCACTTGAATCTCTCAAACCGTTGGCTCTGATACCAACTTGTAACACCCGGACCTCCAAAGAGTCCGTTTAAGTTAAATAAACATTCGGAATTTGGTCCCAGAAAATTTCATTAACAGTTAACTCCCAAAATATGTGTTTCGTGTCAACCGACACTCAAAAATGAAGTTTAACAATCCATTTACATAAACACATAATAAGAAGTTTCAAAATAATGTTAACGCGTTAATTTCTACAAAAGAATCGCGTATGCAAGTCCCGTTCGATCCTTGTTTGCACTATCGATCACTTTAGCCTTCCGGTCCCGTAACACCTGAAAACACACGTTTAGACATCCATTAGTTCATAGGAACTAAGTAAGTACATTCTAACATTCATTTCGGGTCTTTACGGGGGTTTGAACGGACTCGTAACGCGTTAAAACGATAATCGACAAAAAGCTGGGAACTGGGCCTACCGTAACTTACGGTAGCCACCGTAAGTTACGGTGGCCTCAGTTTTGCTACGGTGGTATCACACTGGCTTACGGTAGCCCATTTCACCCAGGGACCTACCGTAACTTACGGTGCCACCGTAAGCTACGGTGGACCCTGCAGCAAAAACATTATTTTTGACCCGTTAAGGGTCGTTACGCGTTCCCGAGCCACCCCTTTCGATCCCGATTGTTCCAAACACCCGGAAATAACATATTTTATCATATACGTGATTCCCATGGAGTTTCAACGAGTCTAACCCGACTCTTGGCAACATACCAAAATTTTTCTATTTATTTGGTATTTAATTCCTTAATTAACCCATTTATGGTTCGTTTGTTCTTTAGAGTTCCCGACCGTCCCGACAACCATGGAACCGGTCTATTATAACATATTACATATGTTTGGTGAGTTCTTAGACCCAACCCATCCCATTTGCTTATCATAACGCAAATTTTCCTTTTTATACCGAATTTGCCCCTTATAGGGTCAAATCCCATTTTAATGAGCGGTTTGCCATTCTTTCGCGAACGACCGCTTTCCTTGGCGTTACCCAACGTCCACACACGTTGCAGATCGTAGGGATAACCCTTTACCCTAGTGTTCACACACGATGTGAATCACTTTAATCCGGGTTTGTCCTTTCTTCCCATTTCCATGGGACGGTCACGCACGTCGTGACTCGTTCTGTTCCACAACCATGTGGTATAACACTAGAGTGTTATTTTCCTTTATGTTCACGCACGTCGTGAATCATTTGTCATAGAAGCTCACATACAGTGCAAGTCAACTATTTATCCTTTTTAAACGTGGTTTTCATATTTTGTTTGAGCTTATGAGCACATGGTCACACACATTGTGACTCATGCCTTTACTTTGTTATGCTCAATTTAAAGAATGTCTTACCTTGAGTCCGGAAGGTTTAAGTGGTCAATCAAACGTGTTCCTTGCCGGTTCCCTTGGATCCGCTTGCCACACCACTTCCTATTACCATTTTAAGGACCCATTTAACACATAACATTCATTTAATCACACATATGGTCTATTTGACCATTTATCACATTTAACCTACAATCTAGGCTTTCACATTGCACATTTCTTGCAATTAAGTAGTTCATTCATGATTTTCATCTAATTTAGGCATTTCATCAAACACCTTATGTGCATAACTTAACATATTGGTTATTTACTAGCTTTTAAACATCATCAAGCTAGTTTTGCACCTAAATCACATATCACACATGTGATTCATCAATTTCCACCAAATGTTATGCACATAATCACATTTCTACAAGAATGAACATGGATTCTACAACTAGCAACTAGTTTACATGAAGAATCCTTAGTTTAACCTTCTAGTAACTAAACCCATTTGCATGGTTCATGTAAATCTTCAATTAAGGAGCAATTACACATCTAGTTACCATAATACACACATACACATGATCATCTAGCACTATAACACTAGGGTTTCATGTTTAAACCACCAATTTCTACACCCATCATGTGGGTGACGATTTTACACCTCAAGAACATCAAATAACACTTACTTGTAGCTCTTGATGAGATGAAGAATGATTTCTAGGGTTCAATTTCGGATCTTGCACTTGAATCACCAACAATTTGAGCAAGGAGATGACCAAAGCTCTTCTTCTCCTCTTCTCTTGTGTGAAACGTGAATGAGCAGACAAATGCTCACCAAATGTATGGCAAGCCATACATATTCATGTCTAAGTTTTATCAATTGGCAAGATCCACCCCTCTAGTATCATTTTTCATTTTTCCACCACTATTAACTAACTAGCAAATTTTCTAGTTAAGTCTTAAATGTTTAACCTTTAACATATTTTACAATATTAGGTTTTAACACATGATACCTTAATTGTATTTTAATTACATAATACGAAATTCGGGTCGTTACAGAGAAGCATTATGGGAATGCCATGTGTCCCACAATATAAAATATTATTAGTATATATATATATGTATATATACATACACACACACATATATATATATATATATCTTGCAATCTCACCTTTACTCTTTCATCTTTATTATTATTAGAGTGAGTTTTTAGGTTGGTTCTCGTAATTTTATTTAAGCTTTAAAAACTTACAGATATAGTTTTCAACTTTTAATTTTTTTCTTTTTTAATCTAACACCCTAAATTTTATTAAATTTAAACTTAACAAAAGGGTATTTTTGTTTTTTCATTTTTGAATATTTGTTTGTTGTACGCGTGGTTGATAATTGTTAAGAGCTTACCTTAGGTATTTTGGGTGTGTTTGACATTACTTTTCAAAATCTACTTATTAACTTATTGACTTTTTTAATAAGTTAATAAGTTAGCATTGATTGACTTATTAACTTATTCACTCACAACAATCACATTGCCAAACACTATAAAATAACGTTATAACTTTTCAAAAGTTAAAAAGTTAAAAGTTAGTAAAAAAGAATTCCTAAACACCCACTTTATATATAACCTAAATCTATATGTTTCATATGTATATGTGTCTAGGCATGTTTAGATATGCATATTGCTTTTGGAGAGATTTTTTTTGTTTGTGTTTTCTTTGCTCTTTTGTTATGTGTGTTTGAATTCTAATAATATTTTTTTCCAGCAGGGTGCTTATCATAATGTGAGAAGTTGTAAGACAACTACTTACTGGGATAAATGTAATTTCACATATCTCTAACTTAACTAATAATATCTATTTATCTGGTCAACTAAATCTTATTTTGATTCAGGTAGTCACAATTTCAAAATTTTACATCCTCATCTGTTTTTTTAAGAAAAACAATCTATGAACTAAACACACTACACATACTTGATCACATGCCAAGCAGTCGCATTTAAACCGAACTAGTTTCCGCAAACAACCTTCATGTGTACTTGAACTACATCGTTCGTAAGAATCCTTAAAATGAGAGCTCTTGCTTCCTGGATCCCACATATCAAACAATGGGGAACCTTGTTTTTAGTATAGCCTCACCTGAAACACCAGCGAGCATATTTACACCTCCTAATTGACATAACCTGCTACAACTTAAAAAATATTGGAAAAATAGTCGCACCAAATACGTCATATTCTGAAAATTTTGGCTACAAAGTTAGTCAAAGCTATCTAAGATCTCATCTTCAATGAAAGATTTCACAAAAGAGAGTGTTGTCTCGAGCCCAATCCCTTGGACACCATTTAGATCATAATCATTTCCAACCAAAAGAGCAAAGGCTATCAAGTGTTTTCTTTTAAGCCCTAAACCAACTTTGATATCTGACATTTGATAGCACTCAAACGGCACATGTGCATACACAAGCACACTTTAGTCGATTAAAATAAACTTTTACATAATATTGGTCGGATCCAGGCTATATTTTACCTCTAACAAGTCAAACCGGATAAAATATATTGTTTAGCTTAAAAGAAAGATGTCAAACGAGTGGAAATGAGACAACGTGTAATTTTAATGCATTATACTATCATTGAAATAATATAATTCTTGCAACCATACCTGACACACTATTTTCTTACATATAGAGTAGTAAACCAAGCCGTCCATTCTGGCACCTGTGGTATTTTCTAACACAATGGAAATTGAAGACTAACAAATAATTAGAGATTTGTGAATTTGAGAAATAACAATGTTGGTAAATCAATTTGACCAAAAAGACTTTACCTGAGAGTTGGGTTTGAGGTGCTTAATGATGCATTTGGCACCAAATAGAAATGCATCACTATCGGAGGTAATGCAAGCATCAACATGACCTTCGTTGTTTAATTGTGCACAAAGTCCTTCGGCCTCCCCGCTTGCTTTCAAAACCAGCATCCCAAAAAGTTCAAGTAATTCCCGGTAGATATTGAGGCGCAAACAGAACAAAAATAAAAAAGGGTCTTCTTTTGGTACCAAGTGACGAGTAGGAAAACAAATTTGAGATTGTAAAAAGCATAAGAAAGAAAAATAAAAAGGTGACTGACCATACATCCTTGAACACATTATAGAAACTTTTTATTTCTTTCAACAGATGTACCATTTGGCACAGACAAGCTTGCAAGATCAATGTCGGATTATTGAAAAAATCATAAAATTCTTGTTTGAGACTTGAAGGGCGAGGGGGTTTCATCGGCCACGAACACTAGAAAAGCCCTAAACTGCATAAACAAACCTACCGGTTACATATGATATCATTAGTTAATCATTGAGTAATTGGAAGGATGGGGGTGTTATTATTACCTTGGAGAAATTGTGGTTTGATGCTGAATGACCCAATAGGGAAGATCAACGGTGACCCTTTTGTTTCTTAGAAAATCCAACTCTTGCATACGCGCATACAGTTTAAGCATATCCTATAAATTTCTGCCAACACCCATCTAAAACGAAATCAAAATCTAAATCTTCTTCCCCTCCCAAATACTAGAGATAATGCGGATGCTTGTCTTGTGAGTTGTGATTTGTGAAGTTGTGATTCAACTCAACTCACTCGCATTTTGTCTTTGGAGTTTAGCCATTCAGGGCCTCATGGCCCGCTAAGATTTTTCTGGCCCGACCCAATATTTCTAATTGGGTGTTTTGCTTTACTTTAAACTTTAAAGTTTAGACATTATTTAATCAACATAAGATTTAGAAAGAGTGTTAAAACACCACCTACTACTTTTCCAAATGAAAAAAAACAACATATCATTTTTTCAAGTCGTTAAATTAGAGATCTAGAAAGTGTTAATAAACGTATCTCATCTTATCACACCTGGTGTTCCTCTCCCTGGTAATTAAATTAATATTTATCTTATAAGGGTTACACTAGTAAAAGGAAACTTAAGTCAGGGGTTGAAGGTTTTATTTAAAGTTATAACGATGAAGCTTCTTATGAAGTTAGAGTTTGAGTCTTGTCGTGATTATATATATATATATATATATATATATATATATATATATATATATATATATATAGGAGGGATCAAATGAAAACCACCTTTATAATTGAAAACTAAGAAAACCACTCTCAACCAATCAAATCTTTTCCTTTTAAACTTTTTATTTTTTATTTAAAAGGTTAGTAAGGTAATTTTGACACTATTTTAATTTTGGTAACTATTTATTCTTTTGAATTCCCTTATTATCTCCATATTAAAAATTTTGAATTCCAATTCTTTTATATATCAAGCATTCAACCACTGGAGATTTTAGTTAGGGCAATAGTACCAACATCACCATCGCATACCATCACCATCATCGCTACCATCATTTTTTTTTCATCTGTGTACGCTACCATATAAACCCTTATGTCATCGTCTCCCACTGCAACTACCTTTGAACACCGCCGAGACCACCCTTTTCTGCCATCACCCTTTTCACGGTGAAAGCTTCCGCCGCTGCAGTTCCGGCGAAACAGGATCCGGCGTCGGTGCCATGGCAAGGGGCGTCGATGAAGCCTTTGCTTGCTTCAATTGCTACCGGAGTGATATTGTGGTTTGTTCCGGTGCCTGATGGAGTAATGTACCTATTTTTATTGATTTCTTGCTGCTAATTCGTAATGGTAGAATCAGATTCTTCCCAATCTTGAAATATTATTATTATTTGTTGAATTCAGTAACGAAATGATTCATGTCTGAAGAAAACTAAATAGTTACTGACTGTAAATTATGTTGTCGGTAAAGGAATCTGGTTAAACGAAGAAGATGATGATGATGAGCTCTGGTACGTATATGTAACCTTAATAAAAATTACTGACTGTAAAAATGTGTTTCATAAAAATTACAGGAATGTGTATACTACAAGTGGTACACATATGTACCATTGTTTTAGAATATGTGTAAGACTACAAGTGGTACATATATAGACACTTTTTATAAAGTCAAAAAACTCTTTTAGTATTATCTTTTTTACAAGTAAAACTGGTTTAATACATATATGTACAATGTTTTAATACATATATGTACCAGTTGACTGTGCAAAGATTGTGCTTATATGTAACACATTTGTATAATCACATTAGTACATTGATGGTTTGTATATTTTTCATATAAATCATAAACCTTCATGTATGTCATTGTCAAAACTAATATAAAATAATAACCAGAATGTTACTTTAATGGTATTGCTTACCAAGTAGTACATATATGTACCACTGGGGTTTACAAACATGTTTTATTTGTCTACTTACTAAATTAATGTGTTTACAAACATGTTTTATTTGGTACACATATGTACCATCGGTTATTCTACACTATATCCAGTACATAAAACAGCCAACATCCCACATAAACCTACTTTACTTCTACGATTTCTACTAGTATTAACATTCATCACACACAATTCCAACAATCATCAGATTACATTTCAATTGAAGACGAAAGCGATGACAGAGAAGAACAAGAACAATCCGATGAGGACGATCAAGAGTAGATGTTTAAGTTGTTTTATTTTTACTAATTTTGGTACCTTATAAAATTTCATTTTGTTTTTAGAATTCATTATTAATACAATTTTGATTACGAGTCAATGCACTCATACACATATGTATCGGTTGCTATTCAAAATGTGCATATATGTACCAATTGTAAATTTAATTTTCAATATATATATAGTCTAGAAAACTGTATAGTTGTACGTATATATATATGTTACCCATAAAATAAGTAAATTTAATACTACATATATATATATATATATATATATATATATATAATTGTACTAATCAACATGAACATAAATGTATCAAATGTATTTACACATTTGGTACTTAGTAAATTGAACCTTATACAATTCTGAGAATATGAACATATATGTACCAATTGTCTTTATAATTCATACGTACAACAGTCTTCATATCTTAAAATTTATTATGCTTTTTTACATGACTTTTTTTTCATACAGTACATATGTGTATTAACTTTTCCAACGCCACGCTTTATATCTACCCTCTTGATTCTTGATCCAATGCTTCAGCTTCCTGCATCACCTTATCCGAGGTTAGAATTTTGAACGCGTATTTCTTCCTTAAATTCCTGATCTTTGACTTCATTTACCCTGATTATGTTAATCTAAGAAATACATATACGTACAACAAACATATACTTTCCTAGAATCACATCTACATTTAAACTTTAAAATTTCTCAGCAATTTTTCAACTTAATTAAGTCTTTAGACTCTTAATAAACTTCTATTACTGTAAAAATTATTCATCATACATCACTCAACCGTTCACATTATTTGGTACACATATGTACCATCGTTTTATTATCCAAGCTATTTTGAACAATTATCATATGTACCATCGTTGTATTATCCAAATTTTTGAACAATTATCCTATGTACACGTATGTACCATCGTTGTATTATCCAAAATTTTCAACTTAATTAAGTCTTTATACTCTTAAAAAAAAGGGCGTACCTGGTGCTGCAAAGAGCTCCCGCGTTTTCGCAGGGTCCAGGGAGGGTCCGTCCCATTTAGGGAAGATGTACGCGGTCTTTCCCCCACATTTTGTGGAGGCCGTTTCCACGGATCGAACCTGAGACCTCCCCCACATTAATTCTTTATACTCTTAATAAACTTCTATTACTGTAAAAAAATGTTCATCATACATCACTCAACCGTTCACATTATTTGGTACACATATGTACCATCGTTGTATTAGGAGAGAAGAGAGAGAAGTAAAAATTAGGAAAGTAAACTTACTCAACAGGTCTTTTAATTCTAGTTAGGAAAAAAAGAGGATTAGGAGAGAAGAGAGAGAAGTAAAAATTAGGAAAGTAAAGAGTAATTAAGAGAGAGGAAAGAGAAACGAAAATTATGGAAAGTTAAATAGATTTATTTTTTATTTTTCCTAAAATACCCTTTTGTATTAAAACTTGTCTTAAAAACTTCACAAGAATTACAATCATGCCACTAGTGATATTAGCCCTTGATTAAATATGATCAATGGTTAGATTTTGGTTTTTATGGTTTTTAATTATAAGATGGTTTTCATTAGAACCATCCCATATATATATATATATATATATATATATATATATATAGAGAGAGAGAGAGAGAGAGAGAGAGAGAGGGATCAAATGAAAACCAAGATTATAATTGAAAACCATGAAAACCAACATCCACCAATCATAATTTTTGTAATTTATTTTTAAATATTTAATGTAGAAGGGTGATTTAGTAATTTTAACATGTTGTTATTTATTAATTTCTATAATTATAAAACTAACTTCCTGATTATGCTCCCTCCTTAGTTTTCTATTTGTGATGTTGATTTCCAGATCTTCATCGATTCAAACGGGATTCGGAGTATGTGTTCGAATTATCCGAATTAATCTCTAAATCGTATTGGGAATTAAAGGCTTATTCATTGTTTCATCTTTTTAAAGTATGGAAGGGATGAATTCTATTGAAGGTTCTTCCGATCAATTTCAGGATATTATTGTTTTAAAGTTGCAAATGATGATATAGCGAATTGTGAATTGAAGGCTTATTCAATTCTGTTGAAGATTCTTACGATCGATTTTAGGATATTCTGTTGAAGATTCTCTAAATCGTATTGCGAATTGAAGGCTTATTCATTCTTCCGATCGAATTATCCGAATTAATCTCTAAATTCGACATATGATGATATGATAGTTTCTTCCGATCGATTTCAGTTGAGTATAAGTGATGATGTTGAAGTTGCAAATGAAGGTATATGTAGCCTGTTGTTTTACCCTTTGTACATATATGTACCATTACTTAGTAGATGAAGTTGAAGACGGTTTTTGTTGTATATTATTGTTTTGAACTAGTATAATTTAAAGTAAACAATTTGTTTAATTTATTTTGTTATACTTGATACTTGATATGTATATATATATTTTATATAAATTTACATTAGTAAGGTACATATATGTATCAATTAAGTGTGTTTTAAAAATAATATGTTGTATGATGAGGCAGATAACGCCATTGATGTTTATTGCAACCAAAACCATCCACTTGAAAATCGAAATGATGCATTATATGTACCACTTGTAGTCTTGCACAAATGATGGTGTGGAGTTACTACAAACATTGGTGCATGTATGCTAAAACCATAATCAAAACATAGGCACCATCAGGATGTCATCACTGTTCATTATATGTATGTTATAAGTTTCATTATATGTATGTTCGTTGCTTTTGATTAATTATTCATCATTTATATTTTTTACATGTGCAGGTTATCCTTCATTCGTTGGACCATTCAGTCTCATATTCTTGCATTTCATTCACATGTGTTGGATATCAAAGTTACATATATGTACAATGTTTTAATACATATATGTACCAGTTGACTGTGCAAAGATTGTGCATATATATAACACATTTGTATAATCACATTAGTACGATGATGGTTTGTATTTTTTCATATAAATCAGGAACCTTCATGTATGTCCTTGTCAATACTAATATAAGATAATAACCAGACTGTTAGTTTAATGGTATTGCTTACTGGTGTTGTATGATGATACAGATAACAACACTTATGTTGATTGCAACAAAAACCATTCACTTGAAAATCAGAATGATGTGTTATTTCTTACTGGTGTTGTATGATGGTTTGTATTTTTTTCATATAAATCAGGAACCTTCAGGAACCTTCATGTATGTCCTTGTCAATACTAAGTAGTACATATATGTACCACTGGAAAATCAGAATGATGCTTTATTTCTTACTGGTGTTGTATGATGATACAGATAACAACACTTATGTTGATTGCAACAAAAACCATTCACTTGAAAATCAGAATGATGTGTTATTTCTTACTGGTGTTAAAAATGAAGGTAAATAATCAACATCCTTTTAAAATTTTTATTTGTTTTTTTCATCCTTCTTTAATTTCTTTTATTTATGGTTTTTTCAGATTCAATGCGCAGTAGTATATACCAATCCCCGAATGGTTCTAGGTATTGGACTCCTATTGTTCACGTAGATCATAAGCCAGTTGTTGGATCTAGGTTTCAAAACTGGCATGATGCATTAAGGATGTATGAGGCATACGCTGAGAAGGCTGGGTTCAGTACTCGTCAATGCATTCATACACATGTGTACATGTTGCTATTCAAAATGTGCATATATGTACCATTTGTGAATTTAGAAATTAGATATATGTATATGTATTTTTGTAAGCTTAAAATTATGTATACTTGTCCGTATATAGATAAATGGAACCAACAATTGTATGAGCAAATATGTAACAATTGTCTTTACAATTCATACCTAAAACAGTATTCATATCTTAAATTTCATAAGTAAAGCTATGAATTTAAACATTAAGAGAAATTGTTATGAATATGGTACATATATGTACCACTGTTTGTAGAAACTACATAACATCATAATGAGGATCCAGTGATAATGAAAGTATATTCAAGTATATGTACATATATGTACAATTTGTGTAAGACTACAACTTGTACAATTTGTTTATGGTAACTCGACATCATCATTTTGTGTAAGACTACAACTTGTACAAAATAAGTAAACATAACATTTCAAAACATTCATAAGTACCCCATCCAAATTCATAATCATATGTCAAATCATTAAGATAAGTTATACTAATCTATACATTTTCATAACCGTTTGTTGACCCAATAAAAAAATATAAAAGCCATCAAAATACTTCAAAATTTGAACGCCATGTTTTTATATCTACGCTCTTGATTCTTGATCCAATGCTTCAGCTTCCTGCATCACCTTAGCCTTGTAGATATTAACGTCGGAAGTTAGAATTTTGAACGCATATTTCTTCCTCAAATTTCTGATTTTTGGCTTCATTTTGTTTTCGTCTGAAGGAAAACCACAATCCTAATTTTTTACGTGACTTCCCATGAATGTCTCCATGTGTCGCATTACAAATATTCCACAATCCACCGTGTTCTTTATCGTACTCCAGCTGATTTTTAACTTCACAGGAATTGCTGCTTCAATTTCTTTCTATTTTGGATAATCCAACGATCTCAAATACGCCACAAGAATATGTTTCTGTCATTTATAATTTAAACAATACGTCACAATTACATTTATGGACAGTTTCAAATTTAATTAGTAAAATATAATATATGATAATAAAAAACAACATACCACTTTAAAGGGTGTTCCTTTTTTGTCAAACTCAGAATCATCCTCAAACCTAATATGCAATTGATACGTATATGTACCAGTTTCTATTGTTCATATATGCAATTGATACATATATGTACCAGTTTCTATACATATATGTACTTGTTTTATTAAAACAATATATACATAACATAACAAAATCCTGTTATGTTCTGTATATGTTGTGTTTAATAAAACAAGTACATATATGTATTAGGGTGCATATGTTGAAGCCTTATATATATGAACAAGCAACCGAAAACATATGCAACCTAATACATATATGTACATGTTTTATTAAAATAACATATACAGAACATAACTCACTATATGTTTCTGCAGATTTCATTTCTCTATAGAACATACGTATCAGTCATTATTTTAATATTATATGCTATTACAAAGGGGCATAATGTGGGATTTTAACAATATACTACAAATGCATACATCTATGTATGATTTATTTACAAATAATATTTTAACTGCATAAAGTATAGCATACTCATCTCTTACACACATATTTCTTATCCTCAATACACTTTGGTACATATATGTAACACAGAATTCAACATATTATTTTTAACATAATTACTCATTGATGATAAAAGATAAAAAGGCAAAATTTACTGCCTGTTTTAAGATCTGCATTTGTGCGTTATGCAACAAGGTAAATACATAAAAAGCATGGTAAATACATATATGCATTATGTATTTATATTATAAATTTACATGACCCTGGAGAGGCCATGTTATTAACATACTCATTTGCTAATAAATATATATCACAAACTCAATCATTTGTTGGTACATATATGTAACAAAATTCTATAGTCAAGTTTAAAACAACTAATCATGAAGATAAAATTGCCACATTCAATATCTACATCTTTATTTGGGACTGCATTTTATAATGCTCCATCCTACCAGGTATCTGGGCCATTTTACTGACATACACATTGATTCCATACATATATCATAACCTCATTAAACATTTTGGTACATATATGTAACACCAATACTTAGATTCGATTAAATCAACTAATCACAGAGATAAAAGATCAACAACCAATATTTTTATGCATGTTCTGGGGTCTGCATTTATAATGCTACATCCAAATACCTATTTGGTCCATGCTATTAACATTCTCATTACTTATATATAGAAAATATTATCTCAATACAAGTTTGGTACATATACGTAACATAATTCAGCATACTTGTACCATTGCTCACTGATTCTATACCAAGACACAATTTATATACATTATAAAGTAAAATTGTATATACATTATCTACCATTGCTCATATACATTTATCCTATTTTTTTGGTACATATATGTAACAAAATTCTATAGTCAAGTTTAAAACAACTAATCATGAAGATAAAATTGCCACATTCAATATCTACATCTTTTTTTGGGACTGCATTTTATAATGCTCCATCCTACCAGGTATCTGGGCCATTTTATTGACATACACATTGAAATATACAATTAAATTTTCAGTTATAATTTTCAATGTTAACACCCATACCATATATTATATAATCACAAAAAATAATATACAACTACACCACTAAAATAGCTTACAAAATGTACTGTCATGTTAATCTTTTAATACCCAAATTTGTATCTTTCCAAAGTACATATATATACGTAGTATATTTAAAACCACAACAGAAAAAAAAATTGATACCATATACATTCATATTTGTTGTTCATGTAATAATATAAATTAAAAATTAATGAAATCGTACCAGCTTCTGATTGAGGCAATGGTTCTGGGGTGTCCTCTATTTCGACGGGTTCGTCAACAGTATTGGTGAACTTACTAAAACTAGATATGTTGGCGATTCTTTCACTTTTCTTTCTACCTGCATACAAAATGTATTTGTAAACTATTGGGGAAATTCAGTACGTAAAGTATAACACCAGTTTCAATTCCCGACTTACTTGTTGACATTTTTACTTGAGTAATATTCTAAACTGGTTCACTACCTGCACAATCAATTTGTATTTATAAATGATACTAGTATACTAGATAATAGAAAAATTCAAAACAATCAAACAAAGTACTGAAATCAAACTGCTAAGTTTAAGACATTTGTCCTGATCTGGTTTATGCATATATGTAACACTTGTTTAACAACATTTTTATTATGAGAATAGGTTTTATGCAGTGGTTTGGTATAATGATAACACATAAATGTGCATATATGTACCATTTGTGTTAGAGTAGTTATCTTTGAGAACTTTTCTTTTCATGTAGTGGTGTGTGTGTGAAGACAACACTTGTGGATATATGTGAATACATGAAAGATAACACACATATTTGCATATATATAACACTTGCATAAGAGTAGTTGATTTTACCAGTTCATATGTGTACCAATTCTGTCAAAAAACATATAATGTAAAAGTTTTGTTATTCCTAGTCATTAAACCTTTTAGATACTCCGATACACATATGAACTTCTAATCTAACTCACGAAGATAGTACATTAAGGCTCACTGTTTATTAAAGTGAGTCAATTACTTTTGATTATGTCATAGATACATATATGTATCACAAACCCTAACTGATTTGGCTTACACAAAACTGGGACAGATACACTTTTGATTCTGTCACAGATACATATATGTTAAAAAATGTTCATTTAACAACACTGAAATCGTTTCAAATTTTTTGGTACACATATGTACCATCGGTTTTCGCAATGTTACTGCGAATGATCTATCAAACTGTATCATCGACAAATCACTCTCATTACACAGATAATACATCAAAATCAACAATATTATCAAAATGTATATAGTTTTCGGCATTTATATGTATCAATTTCGGAAAAAAATATAACTTTTGCACATAAACATTACGAACCTTGAATTTAGTTTCTTCGTGTGAATGATCTTCGTCTTCAAAATTCTTCTTCAGGAATGTGATGATTTCTCAGAGTCGAATCATCCTATATCACTAAAACATTGCTGAATTTTTGATTTGATTCGGTTAATTTGGGGGAGTCGAATGCGCAGAGAATAAGCGAGTTTTTTTAGGAATTAATTGAGGAATCAGTTACTAGAATTTTTGTCCCCAAAATACCCTTCTTAATATTAAATATATTTTTTTACTTATTCACTTAACAAAAATAAAGGATGTTAATTAATGACCATTGATCTAAATGATCAATGGTTACTAATTGGTTTTCATAGTTTTCATCATAAAAGTGGTTTCTATTGGATCCCCCTATATATATATATATATATATATATATATATATATATGTATATATATATATATGTATATATATATATATGTATATATATATATATGTATATATGTATATATATATATATGTATATATATATATATATACATATATATATATATATACATATATACATATATACATATATATATACATATATATATATACATATATATATATATATATATATATATATATATATATATATATATATATATTAGTTATGAAGTAGATAAAATGGAGCCCGGTTAAAAAAAACTCCAGAAGAATTCCGAACGCAAACTAATCACATAACATTCTACATCACCCCCGCACTCTCTTCTTGATTCTTATTCTTGCAAATTTACAGAAACCGGTTGGAGAATTAAAGGGGTGGAGAAGAAGAGTTAGAGATAGCAGAGCAGAGTAGAAGTAAGGATTTAGAATGTAGTGGAACAAGAGCGTTTGAAGTGGGTGGCCGGTGTACTTGCATTGCAGCTCCATTCTCTCAATCTAATCCTTTTGGCCTCTCTCTCTTAGATCCTCTCTACTCATCATCTCAATCAATGTAAAGGAAACGTCTGGAAACAAATGTTGGGTGTTGTAGTTATAAAGCAGAAAAGTGGGTTGGTTTTCCATTGTGCAACTAAGCACACTCTTTGGATCCATTTTGTGGGTCCTTGTTCTCCGTACGTATCATATAAACAAGACCCACAAATTAAAATTTTTGAATGAAAAAAATTAACATACAGGGTGGGTTCTTTTGACAAGTTTGTGGAGTTGAAGCATTAAAAGAGTGTTCCAAACATTTATTGAAAATGTGTCAACCTCTCCTTACACGAGGTACGATACAAGACCTAAAGCTAAGAGTTTCAAGACTCCGTAAAGAAGCTGAATCTAAACTACAAAAGGAAACAACCTATTAACAACTAAAAAGTTAAAAGTATGAGAAGCAAGAGTTTTTCTACACCAATATGCCCAATCTTGTATAATTTGTTGGATTAAATTATTTTTTGAACATGACATGATTGACTGGTCGTGCCGGTATGTTGGAATTGAAAACAAACATGTGGCCTGTATAACACATGTTTATCTAACACGGGTCATATAAATCATGATATCGTGCATAAATCTAGAAATATACAACATTAGAAAGCCATCACTCAATGTATGAATTAAAAAATATTAATAATAAAGGTCTATTTGGTTTTTGATTTTTTAAATTTTAGATGTTAAACATGCATGCTGGTATGATGACCTTAACTTGTTCTGAAAACTTAAGTAGGTTTCGACCCGATCATATCCCAACTCACACATGTGTATTTTGTGTTCGGTTCGTGGATTTTACCAATAAAAACGATCATAGAAGAGGGAATAACCTTTTATTCGTATGTATCATTAGTACATCTAACACATAGTTTTGTTCTTGAACCTAAGATTTTCGAACCGTTGGTGTATATATGAAGATCGACTCTTAACAGAATATGTTGAGATGACCAAGTTGGTCTAAAGCGCCAGATTAAGGTTCTTGTTCGAAAGGTTGTGGGTTCAAATCTAACTCCAAACATTTAACAAACTTGTTTGATGCTTTCTTTCTTATTCATAAAACAAAAAACCATCACCTTTAACAACTTAATAATGCTAACTTAGTCCCTACATTAGCAAGTGTGTTAGAAGAGTTATTTTAATGAATATGAGTCTATTCACCTTTATTTTATTGAATCTATATCTTTTTACTTAGAAAACTATTATGTTTGCTAAATAATTATCCTTGTACGTAGTAGTATAATGCACCATGACTCTTTTGCATTGTGATGTTTAGTCACTAGATTAAAGCCTATTTGACCTTAGTTTTTGGTTGGTTACAATGGAGGTTTTTCACCTTTCATGAACACTGACATGACAACGAAAGGACAAGTGGCTCACAAACGACCCATTACATAGCTCGTCCAGTGGATAGTTTTTAAGCGGGTAGTATGTAGGATGAACGTCCAAGGACTGGGTTTTGATTTATTATTATTTTTCTTTTGTGTTATTTCTTTAGTTGCTAAGGGTGGAGACTGGACATGACCAACTTCTGTCAAGTTTGGTGTGCTATAAGGTGGCGTTTAGAGATATATTACAGCATAAAACTTTGGATTTCAAGGGGTGTTAGAGCCATTTCAATATAAAAAAAGAAAGTCATGTGTACATATATGATCATAAATAACATGTATGGTGAGATCAAGCTATTTGCAACAACAAACACTATATACACATTATCGATTTAAACAACATCAGAAACCAGGAATCTTTAATCTTGAAAAGTTCAAATTGCCAGAAAAAACTAATTAAATTGTCAAATTCTCTTGAATTCCAAGGAATGACCCGACAATTTGACCGCTTACATCTGGAAAATTTTCATATCCCTTAAGAGATTTAACCTTGCCTCTTTGATCCACATCAACAGGATATCTCATCAAATGTCCCCTCATTTCTGATACTTCATCAGCCGCAAATTGTTTCCAGTTAGCTTCAGAAAATGATCTCACAAGTCTTACACATTCAATTGATTCAGGCTGTGTAAATCGATCATCAACAAGCCCAAGATGCTCCGCCCATAGAGACATTCTGTATCCATATATCTAACAAATAAAGCATAGAAGCTTAATAACACGTTATTAGCTTGAAATGGTGGTACAACAAAAAACAACTTTTGATTTTGACAAGATAACATACCTGTCCACGTGGATATGAGAGTTTTGTTGCCCAAGTATGTTGAGGCTGGTAGGCCCCCATTGCAATTTCTGTGTCACGAGTTCCCTCCATAGATCTTTGATTAATATTTGCAGATCCAATTATTACATACTCGTCATCAACTATCATGCCTTTTGAATGAACATAAATCATGAATCGCCGGTTCTTTTGAGCAAGTCCCTAAAATCATCATCATCATCCTCATCATCATCATTATCATCGTCGTCGTCGTCATAATAATAATAATAATAATAATAATAATAATAATAATAATAATAATAACAACAACAACAACAACAACAACAAAACAACAACAACAACAACAACAACAACAACAACAAAAACAACAACAACAACAACAACAATAATAATAATAATAATAACAATAATAATAATAACAATAAGAAGAAGAAGAAAAAGAACAACAAGAACAAGAACAATAATAGTTATAACGACAATAATAAATATATTCTTGTGAGAAACTGTTATGAATATAATGTGAGGAAAAATGTTAAAATAGACTTTAGTAGGGACTAGGATGTTTATATTATGTATTGTGAATTAAATTTATAAAGAAACAAGGCAATAAGAAAGAAACTACAGTTCACATATAAGTTCTAGCATATTTCATCATGATATTGCGATTGAAATTAGTAGTTTTAACCTAAAAAACAAAGACATCATTAATTTTTACCATCTCCATTCTTCATCTCATTGGTCCCATATTTATATTTTATCGCTAGGGGGACCCATGTCACGTTTATTCAAGAAGATTCATGTATTAGTTTGTGGATTGATACGATACTACCAAACTATTTTAAACTTTTATATAATCATTAATATTTATCCGACTCTGACTCTTGAACTTAAAATAATCACTTCGGTAGTCGACAAGTAGTCATAGAGGGAAGTGGAGCCTACCTGGGGTGTATTTCCTAAATTAAGGCTCGGGTCACCTACATTATCATGTGGACCAATGGCTTCCCGGTTCCCAAGACAAAAGAAATTCAAATAATCTTGTAATGAAAATGCTCCATCAAGCCCAACTTCAACCAACGCTTTGTGGATGGTCTCATACATCATTTGCATCGTCTTATTCTGCAAAGTTAAAACATGTACATGGACTTTTAGAAGTCGGGCATACCAATTTTCAATACTAATATTACAAGTTTCTTTAATATTCAAGATACACAAAACTGAACTTTACAAAATACATTACTTTCCACAAAATGTTGGTGAATAAGTTTGGAACAATATGCATGAAAAAATTAACTGGAAATGTAATATGTTTGACTTCAATAGTCAAAGCCATATATCATATACCTGCCAAAATAAAATACGTTGCGTAGCAGAAGCTGTAGGGACGCCCTCAGGCCACATAGGGATGACAATATATACAACAAACCTTTCATGTGCTCTAATCTTACTAGCAATTTTAAGGGCAATTTCCATTGGAATCAAATTGTTGGCACCTAAGAAACATAAACAAATATGAATTAACAAAATTTAAAGTGGAGTACATGTTAAAGAAATGTTCCTTACCTAATTCTTTATATGAACTCCAATGAAATGATGATCCTATAAAGTATTGGTTCTCAATGTAAATGAAATGCTGGGCAGAGCGGATAGCTTTCACATATGCCGTATGTATGCTCATATCAATCATCACATTTTTCCCACAAACCAAATTCTGTAGATATAAGTTAATTGATAAAAAATTCTATACACTCACGGAGAAAATAACCTTAATATATAAGCAAAATAACAAGCTCTACTTCTTGATGCTAAAAGTGGCAAATTCAACCTCTTCACTAATGAATGGGCCGAACTGCCTTGTGTTTAATCTTAAATGGGTTAAGTGAAAAAATTTAACTAAAAGGGAAACGGGTCAATTGTGCCAAACATGCATGGTAGAAGACCCAAAGTATATATATTTGTAATGCATATGACCTCAAATCAAAACTTATTGTAACAATATTCTTTAGCAATCACACGTTATTTATTTATTGAACACAATAAAAATACTAGACACAAAAGTATTCGCTGATCAACCCCACCTTAATCGTACTAAAATCATAAAGCTAAAAGGGACTCGTTTCATCTAAACTCATTTTGACTTGTTACACAATCACTAAGCTGCACATCTTTCCTCTCCTACTAATAGCACAAGTAAATTATAAAAAGATAAAAGAATAATATTCAAAAAGACATTTAGAAACCCTAATAGAATGTTGATATCTCAAACCTTGGTGGTAGCTTCCCTTGGATCCTTTGGAAAGCCTTTAACGGAGTTTGAATCAATCGAACGGAAAATCTACATCAGGTAATGACAATTTATCAAATTGAAAATAGTAATGACAAGATGCCAACTTAAACACTATCAATGTAATTACCTGTACATGCCACCCTTCAGGATCTTGGTCATTAAGGTAAGGTTGATCATTCACACCTAAAATTTCTGGCACCCTTTCGATTCTGAGCAAAGCATCATCATATGAAGTTTTTAGTTTCTTCAAACCATGAGGTTTTGAGGCCTTTAGCCATCGTTCCTCAAAGTTGGTCATGACATCATATGCTGCAGGTCCATCGATTTTACTATGCATGTCATGCCATGGTTCTCTTGGACAACCAACTAGATTACCCTGTTAAAAGATAATAAACGGGTAGGTCAAGCATGTTGGGTAACGGGTCAATACGTGTATAGTTTTTGTACTAGTAGGACCACGTCTAGTAGAAATGACCCAAAACACTTTTTGTCCTACAAGTTTTTATTTTTCATTAGTAATATTTAATGTGTCCAATATGTTGGTGAAATCTACGTTACTTCAATGGTAATATTTTTTTAATAAACAGATTTTAGGAGGTTTTATGCATTAAAGATACACTTTGACCTATTTAATATAACTATTTTGATGTTACCCTTTTGATCCGTTAGAAAGAAAGCATGACCCAAATCAAAACATTTATAAGTAAATGGGTTAAGATGATCAATTTAACTATGTTTAAAAATGTCTAATGTAACTTTGTAAAGAACCCTAAATATACTGTATCCAATGGGGCTACAAGCATATACATAATACATTTAGAAGCCAAATATATTTGCACTCCTCAAATTGAAAAATAGATTTTAGTCATGCAAAACTTGTGATATCCAAAATGGTTTGATTGATTTGGTTTTGATTGCTTCAATTTTGACAAAAATACAAAAAATCAGCTATCCCTACTTTTTTCTAAATTTGCATATAAGATAAAAATAATCAATCTTTATAATTATAGGATGATAAAATTTATCTTTATTTATATTTTTATATTTATGATGACAGGATTAAAAAACTTAATTTGCATAGTCTTTTTGTGGACCCTTATATATTTTCATGTACACACATATTTATGTTTCTTTATCGTGGTAGGATTATAAAAACACGATCTTTCTATACCCTTGTTTATCTTTATGGTAATGCCCCAATATTTAAAATTGATCTTTAAGTACTAAAGATAATAAACAAATAATACGGTTTTCTCACATGACTTGAAATAACTATACCAAAAGATCATATTCATTACTGTGAAAGTAGGATTATGGAAGTCATCTGCATGCACAGTATGTAGAGTCCTAAATAAGGGATGATGCGGAGAATCATATCTGCCATCACATAGGTCTAATCCACCGACAAAAGCTAAAATTCTTTTTTTACCATATCCTGCATCAGCGTCAACAATCACAGTTTTCTGATGGTGCGTATAGATAGTTCCAACTTCCTAAAAGAAATAATTTAAAAATAAACTTTAAAGAAAAAAATTACAATTTAAGGAAGTTTTATAAATGTATATATAAACCTGCATGTTAAAATAAAGATCTTAAGTAATCAATGTTAAATACTTTATACCGGAGCATAAAACTTATAGTTACACTTTGTAAATTATATGAAAAAAAATGAATAAAATTCTATTTTGTTCAAACCTGCTTCTTGATCCAGCTATGTCTTTTTCCAGCCATACGAGGAACAAGCAACACCTGTACTGAAGAGTGCTTAAAGAAATGTCGAGTTTCTTCATCATGAGTCGCCATGAGTCCATCCTAATTAAAAATATTAAGATATAATATTCTGAAGTTACCTAACTATCCTTAGCTTAAGCAATTAATTTAACCGATCGATTATGTAAGTAATTTTGATTACTGATGATGTATCCAATTAATTAAAGTACTGTATAATTAAAACTTAATGACAAAAAAAAGAAAAAAAAAAAGAAAAAAGAAAAAAAGGGCGGCTTACTATTTTGTAGCCCAAAATGTTCCTTGAAGTAGGATCATCCCAAACAAGAAGCAAAACTCTCACACCTTCTTGTGATTTCAATTTCAAAAGATCTCCAAGGGTATACTCGGGAGTATTAATACAAGGCACCTCACGTACTAGTTTCACCTTGTGCCACACGGACCAACCCGTTATATAAATAAGATGTCGAGCCTTACTTATTGCATCAAAAATATCATTCCAACAAGACCCATGAACATAATGCATGTCTTGATCAAGCTTAAAATCCGGTATTAATAAAGAGCTGTTGTGCACATGAACATGTGCATCTTGATATAAAGTCACCCTACCACCTCGCCTTAATGGGAAGTAAGTTCCGGGAACCCCGATATATTGGGGGCCGGCTCCGGCAACCCCGTTATGATATAAGCTCGTCAATTTTTGCATTGAAAAGTATTGGATTGAGAGTCTCAATCCTGCACCGTTTTTAGACGGCCTTCCGTTTGTGTTGATTAATGGGAAAAAGCCTTGGATTCTAGTTCCTGAATAAATTTGTTCAACGGGAACTGCTACAATTCCTATAAGCTGAGACCCCACAACATCACTATCTTTAACAAGAAAATGAACTTCTGCGGCATGATGCGCAACAGGGACATTAAAATGTTGTTTCCAAACGGGGTTTTCACTGTTACTAATCACATAAGTTGTTCCGATGACTGCAGTTGTTACGGCAATAGAGACGTATGGGTCACTAGTTATTCTAGTTTTCTTCCCGGGTAATCTATTGAAAACATCCCCCATTGTTTTGTGAAACATGTCCATATTTGGGAGGTTTTTGGCCTCGTAAATCCATATATCTAAATTCCCGTGTAAGAGTAGAATTTTCAAGGCCTTTTTACAAGGGCTTAGGGGGACGGTTTGATATTGCTGATTGCTTTGTGAATCGATGATCGCATGTCCGAGATTAGTGTTATTATCACTAAGAGAAAAAGAGCCAAAGCTACTAGGATCGGATTCATGTTTTGCATTGGCAGTACTGTGATATGGTGGTGGTGGTGGTATATGCTCCGACGACATTGATAGATTGGTAAACTGATCATGCTGTATGAAAGCAGGGGTGGAGGTGGTTGATGAATAATATTCATCTTGGCTTAATGAAGGGCGATGATTGCTTCCATAAGAGGTGGTTTCTTGATAGGGAGGGGGAGGGGAAGGGGAAGCATAAGGGTAAGGGTAAGGGTAAGGATAAGGGTAGCAGCAGCCTTGGTGTTGGTGTTGCTGTTGGTGTTGCTGTTGGTGTTGCTGTTGGTGTTGCTGTTGGTGTTGCTGTTGGTGTTGCTGTTGGTGTTGCTGTTGGTGTTGCTGTTGGTGTTGCTGTTGGTGTTGCTGTTGGTGTTGGTGTTGGTGTTGGTGTTGGTGTGGTGGCGGATGACTGGGACCGGGAGGTGGGTAGTTTGAAGGATGTGGGAATGGAGATGAATGTGAAGGTGGGTAATACACAGACGATACAGGAGGTGGGTAATTGGGATGGTATCCGTAAGCTGGGTATGGATTGTATTGAGATGAATGATTGTACTGTTTACGATCCATTTCAACAACACTAATCTTCACCAAATATATTATAATATGATATAATATAATAGGCCACGTTTTTATAAATTATTTCATTCACGTTCATCTTCAATCCAATCAAACCAAACCAAACCAAACCAACACTTACGGTAGAGATTTCTACAACATATGAATCATATTAATTCAATAAAGAAGACAGCCAGATACCTTCAAATTTCTTATTTGAAATGGGAAGATTATGATGAAGATAATGAAAAGTGGCAATTCACCAATCCATGTTACAATGAAAACGCGTATATATGCTTCCGTTAGCACACTAACGTGGGAATTATGGGTGAACGAATCAATTGAGACGTCAAACTTGAAAGATTCAACAAGGTCACAAACCGCGCGCATTTCAATTACCAAATCGTATAAAGATCATTTTTTGTTCTACATCAAGAACAAACAAATCTAAATGTGGAAATTTCATATTTTTGAAGCTCCTGGCCGACTTGCATGAAAATAAAAAGAGGAGTTATTAATTATACGGATGGTCCTATGGAATAATCATATTGCATTGTTAGACCCTAACTTTTCGCAAAATTACAAGATTGACCTAACCATTCAAGATTTTGTAACACATAGTTGGCCCAATTCCCAATTCTTTCATTGATGGGCGTCCATTTTCTCCGTTAAGTGCCCTCACGCGCATCCCACTGTGGGCCTTTCATTCAATTCAAGTAGCATTGTGTACAGGTGAGATGTATGTTACATGGTAATACTAGTCAGATGTAATTAACTGTCATAACAAATTGATAGCTATAGTGGATGCATTTGAGCTATACAAGTCTTGGATGAATAAATCATGAGTTTGTTCAATGAATTGAAATCCCTCTCTCTGCTCTATTCGTGACTACCATTTATGCTACTAAAAATGTAGCAAACAATTTTCCCAACAAATGGACCGTATATGTATAATCTGGTTATGTTTCTTGTGATTACTAAACTTGTATTCCAACTGAAACACACCCATAGGACTTTCTCATGTATAATCTGATCTTTTATGGTTTATGTTTCTTGTGATTAGTTTCCAGTTCTCTTAGAAAGATTCAGTGCCTTTATTTAGTGATGGTTTCATGATGCATTTTGGCAAGTTAGATTTTTACATCATGATTTTTTACTTCCAAAATGATGTTGTTTATGCTGCATTTTCCATATCCTTTACTTACAAATATAAAACATTTAGAACCAAACTTTGTTACTCTGTAATCCATATTCATCCTGAAGTCTGATATTGCGGATTAAGAATAACAATTGGACTCCTTACGACATTCCAACAACTTTTCCATATCAAGGATCCTGAAACCACGAGTGTCTTGCTACTATTAAAGTTTGCGCTCACTGTAACTTTGAAGCTTCTCCTTTGTGAGGTATGCGAGAACGAAAGGGTCATTGGTTCCACTTTTATGCTCACTCCTTTTGGTGCTCTGATGGTGGCATTGTAGGTGGACTTATCATGGCCTACATTAGTTACGGTTCTCCTGAAAAGTCCTCTAGTTATCACTTTCTTGTTCTTCAAGGTAAGTTGCATGGTAGGGTAGTTAATGGCATCTTCGCTGACAAGTGGTGGAAGCAATGAAGCACAATCGATCTTGGATTTAGAACCGATCAAAGATGCGATTGATGCTCCGTCATACCCCTCATGGCATAGAAACTGTACATACGACATGTTGTCCATATCATAGACTAACCCTGGACTCACGGCTCGTCTAGGGTTCAGTTGACCAACACCATAGGCCAACTCGCTGTTTTCGTCAACCCTTGAGCTCATAGGTCTTGCTTTTATCATGTAAACCACAAAAGTAAGATTTACCAACACATGTCCAAGGAAAAATCAAATTGAAACATGAAAAAGTCAACGTCTTTGTGTGTTTTAAGCTCTCTTCTTATAAGAAATCCAGTTTTTACCTGAAGTCATGATAGCCGATTTTATCGCTGCAGGGGACCAATTTGGATGAAAAGATTTAACATAGGCAGCCGTCCCTGCAACATGCGGACAAGCCATAGATGTTCCAGACATTATGGTAAATTTTGAGTACTGTGTATCGCCTTTTAGCCCAGTGAGTGTTTGTAGAGGGGTGTAGGATGCCAAGATGTCAACTCCTGGTGCTGCAATATCGGGCTGTTTAACGGGACAAATGACTTGGTAAGTATCAGTCAAGACAACCACAGCTTAAGTAACATGTTGTGTTTTGCAAACCTTTAGTACATGTTTTGTTCCTGGATTCGGACCCCTTGATGAAAATGTAGCAATAAAAGGAGCCGGAACCTTCACTTGTTCAGACTTGTATATAACTGCAGTCGGAGATCTGCATTTCAGATGATTTGATCCGTTTGAGATGAAGCAAAATCCAAATAGACCCATTCGTAAGCAAATGGGTCAAAATTTCATCCTCTACTCTGAGCAATACTTTATTTACCTAGTGGAATGTATATATTTACTGATGCTTTCACCAACAGTAGAATTAACCATGGTTGCAGGCGCCATGAAAATCTGAGCAGTATCTAGAAACACGTCACTTTCAATGATGGTCCCGATTCCTCCTAGTCCTTTGATAACTGAATCAGAACCCCAAGTCTCTAGCTTACACTGAACAAGCTTCCCCTTCACTTTGCTCGGGTCCAATGTGTTTTCAAGGCAAAACCTGACAAATTGCAGTAAATATAGTGATACACATACATACGATTCCGGTTTTAGTTAACATAGTGTACTTCATGTATGAGCATTTAGTACCCTGCACTCTCCTGGCTTCTAGAGTTTAAGGCCACATCATCTCCAGTGGTGAGTGGGTAATGCTTTTGCGTTGGTTTGAAACCGTTTATCCCAACTCCCTGCATATACCACATCTCCGGTTGAGAACCTCATTGAACCTACAAATCTTGTTAGAGGTGAAAATTTCGGCCCATCTACTCTTAAATAGGCCACTTTGGGCTATGTATCTGTTTTCTTAGGCCGAAAAAAGCGAGTTAAAAGCAGTAGCTTATAAGGAAATGTGTCAAATGGGTTGACGACTCAAAAGTCCACCAAGGCATGCTATTAGCATTTAAAAATCTTCTAAATAAGTTTATTCAAAAAGTTATTATTGAGATAATTGACTTTATCAAATCACAAATGATACTTATAATTTATTTAAAGGTTTTGGAGAGCAAGTGTTATTGCCGTTTTGATCCGTTTACCCAAGCCACACAGCCCAGGTATCTTGTACAACTTACGGTCACAGTCCTCCCGTTACCCAATACCACTTTGCTCTGGAACCCTCGGTCAATGCCACTCGCTGCCACAGTCAAAAGCCATGGTGCATGGTTCGCAACACTGCCTAAACTAGGTCCATCATTCCCGGCAGAAGCCACAGTGAGAATGCCCTTATTCATGGCGTGGAACGAAGCCACGGATATAGTATCACTAGTGTAGGCACCAGTTAGCCCACCTATTGAGATTGATATAACATCAACTCCATCATGAATGGCTGCATCAAACCCGGCTAACAAGTCCATGTCTGAGCAACCCGAGCTAGCCCAACATACCTTGTACATTGCAACCCTAGCTGATGGCACAGCCCCACGTGCTGTGCCTTTGGCTAAACCAAATAGTTCTGCATTATGGACTGGGCTTCCTGCTGCAGTCGATGAGGTATGGGTCCCATGCCCATCGGTGTCCACGGGTGATAGAATGTCGTTAGGGTCGGGATTTCCATCTAGCTTGAAGTATCTGGCACCTATAAGCTTGCTTTAAGACATATGCATGAAAAGATTCAATCAAATCCTGGAACTATCAAATCTAATCTGAGGTTGTGTTTGGGTGTGTCTTAATTGGGATGTAAATATGAACATATGAATTTTAATAGCAGCATACTTGTTGCATCCAGAAAAGTTAGCAAAATGATGACAAGACCCTTTCCATTTCGCAGGTGGAGGGCCAAATCCATGATCATTAAAGCTTTCAGATTGCGGGGTTATTCCTGGTACGTTAAAGCCGAAACTTTTACAATCACCATCAGGAAACCAAAGTTGACACACTATGCTATATATATAAATATATTCTAATAATATGAACCTGTATCCAAAACACCGATAATAATGTCGCTTTCAAGCTTCTTCCTTCTTGCTGTTTGAGGGAATCCTATAAAATCCCATGATCTTGTTGTGTGTAGTTTGCGGTACTGATTTAAAATAACAGATTGCACACCATCCATACCTTCACAAACATTATAACAACCAAATTATATTAACTAAAAACACACACACACACACGCACACATATGTGAGGGCTGGAAACACATACCAGATAACTCTCTTGCTTCAGATTCTGAGAGCTTTGCTGCAAATGCATTAAAGCTTTTTGTATAACTATAGACATGGGCCTTCTTTGCATCTAGCTCACTATATGCCAACACCCATACATCAGCACGTAAGTGGTGGGAAAAATGAGTGTGTTAGTAACCAGTAAAAAGTGAGCCACGTGTTATAGATAAAAAATGCTTGCTTTAAATATGATTACAAAATAATGTTAATTTTTTCTAATAAAATGATTTAGTAGGTCTTTATGCATTTAAAAACACTTAAGATGACTTCAACTCTTTCGTTTTGCAGTTGAATCATTCAGTGTTTGACATAAAACATATTTCCGATTGTGCCATTTATTAGTAAAAGGGTAAAAATAGCCATGTTAACTTGTAATGATAATAATGCAAAATTGTTTTTGACCACCCGTGAAATTGGATGCATGAGTCTGCTAATTACTACCTTCCTTTCAATGCCGAGAGGATGTTGATGTGAGTGCTTGCCTTGGATTCCTTGTTAACCAATTGATTGCTCAAGAAAACAATGTAATATTCCTGCACGTAACAGCTTGTTGATTATATAAAACTAGCAAAGCAGTAATACAATGCATATGTGTGCTAAAATCACCTTTGTTTCTCCTTTAACTCCTAACAAATGACCTCTTGTGATGAAAAAAAGCAGAAAACAACAAACTAGAAGTAAATCTCTCGACATGTTGGGATGGCATACGTTTGTTTTAGTGAATTGTAAGCACTGGAAAAAAATGTAGCATGTCCGGATTATAAATAGTGAGTTAGCTTCTTAGTTGAGTAAGCGTCTCCATTGGAAAACCTTTAAGACAGATACTTGTTCTTCAGTTGTGTTAAAAAAGAAAGGACCTGTCTCTCTCTCCCTATATAGGGTCCTATTTCTTTAGGTCATTAAGAATTTCAATTTGTCTTGTTTACTTGATAAAATGTCGTTATGGGTCCCTTGTTAACTTAATGGTCAAGATTTACAAAATGTTTAGTAGATCCTATTTGTACTGGAGATTGTTGTCCTTCCAACATGGGAGAGAAGAAAGGGTGGTTCTTTAAATGTCTACCAATGGTCTCTATGTTTAGACCATCTAACGTTTTAGGTCGATTTTGGTGGTAGTTTTCGTTAGAAGAAATAAGAAACAGATGAGAAAGAGTGAGATGAAGAAGGAGCTTAAAGATGAAAGATTCACCAAAAGAATGAGTGACTTGTAAAGCAGGATCCTAATACTTGTATTCCAATGCAAGTCAGGCTCAACTTGTTATAGTTTGATGGTGAAATGATATATCATCCATTGTTGTCCTGCAAGTAAAGCTGTAACAGTGAAATATATTATAATAAGGTTTCCTTTATTTAGACACCCCACAATTTTAAATCAACTCCCCTGTACCCTATACGCCGCGTATGGGTCCATACGCGGCGTATAGGGTACATTCTTGATTTAACGTTTTATACCCTATACGCTGCGTATGGCTCCATACGCGGCGTATAGGGTACATTGTTGATTTGACGTTTTATACCCTATACTCGGCGTATAGGACCATACGCAGCGTATAGGGTTTGACATTTTATACCCATACGTGACTTATGACCCATACGTGGAGGAGCTATACGCCGCGTATGGCCCCATACGCGACGTATAGCTTATATATTTATTTTTTTTTAATTTTTTGAGTTTTAATATATATATAATTTTTTTTAATTTTTTGAGTTTTTATTTTAATATATACATAATTTAAATTAAAATTATTTAAACAATATAATACGAATACAATAATAAAATTAGAATTAAAATATATAATTCGCATATTACAAATTATGAATTAAAATAAATTTATATAAGCTGGGGTTTCTCGGTTATTCTCTATTATTGCGTTGTATTCCGAGATACGAATCCTATACATAATCTCCCATTCTGCAGCACGTACGCTTCGGTTAAGAATCCAAAGATTACTTAATGTTGGCATCGGATAATCTCCTTCTAGCTTAACGTGGACGAAATGATTATTGTTGACATGAACGATCGACACGACATGATGAGGCATAACAGTTTTCGGATCAGCCCATAATGGAAAAAATGTTTGACAACCATTATTGCTTAGTAAATGAAGAATAACCCCAAACTTTTGAGTAACCACTAATCCCGTATACGGCATTATCATCCAATGTTCTTCTGGTGCAGGTTTCACACTTTGCCAATCGATGGTGTGACGTAATTCGTTATACTGTCCGGGGTACAAAGTATCGAAAACTTCTCTGTGCTCCAATTCATGTCTGTCCAACTCTTCTAAAAGTTGTGTCCGCACATACATCCACTTATTTTCGTCAAACCCTAAGCCTAAAGCTATTGATCGAAAACCACAATTTCCATCGGGTCGGACATCTCGTATACGTGAAATATACTGATGAAAGATTGACGGAATCCAATTTTTTAACCCGTTTATATTGTTTAATTGGTGATCTCAGATAATCGAAGAAAACTCATTAGTACCCCGTGATCTTTAGATGATGTTGAACGACTACGTTGCATGGCAGGCTTCTGGGGCTTTACAGCTGAACTTGTTCTTCCGGAAATGTGAGACGCAATAAACGAGCTATGTCTCGGCATGTCGCACGTACTTTGTTGAGTGTCATACTTTTGTTGTTGAACCTTTAACGTTGGACGACCGCGAATATCTGTTTGAACAACAGGCGCTTTTTTGTTATTTTTCCATGGATACACAATTTTTTTTATTTTTTCCACCAAACTAAATTTTACAGCTGCGGGTTGTGTCATTATTTGTTGTTTCACCCGTTCCATTTCTTCTTCAACATCAACTTTTTCATCCACCGTATATGATGGCTTATTGTTATCAAGCTTCGTCCAAAATACGTCAATTGCATCTAATGGAATTTTAGTGCCTGCATTATAAAGTATAAATTAATATATAATTTGTCCCTTTAATAGAAAAATGATAATGATGGAGCGGCTATTACCAGAATGTTCATATTTTTCCAGCCGACAAGCACAAGGCAAGCCACAACTAGTGAAAAGATGACAACCACATGTTGCATTTGCAGAGCGCATCACATGCAATTTAGTGTTTTCGGCAACTAATAAATCAAGAGCTATGTGTGAAACCTTGCCTCTTAAGTAATCAAATAGCGGAAGTTTATGATGATTCATGGTTTTAATTTTGCTTGTCTCAAAGCTTTCTTTTAAATTTACCTCTTGTGCGTTCACCAATTGATCTACAAACTCCACAAGTCTATCCAGTGAGCTATTTGTTGATTTAAGATATCTTTTTAAATTTGCATGTTGACTCTCCACCCTATTTGTTGTGCGTTGGCCAAAATTGCGGTTCGAGTTAGTCCAGGCTGATACAAACATTTCTTTGTAACTCTCTAACCAGTTTCTGTTTATATATGACAATACCTCTGAAAATATAATAAAACATAATTAAATTATATATTGAAAATATAATAAAACATAATTAAAATATAATAAAAACTTACTTTCTCGATTCGCTTCAACTAGTCGTTCGTAAAGAAGGTTATAGTTATACTCGTAAATCTCCGCCGTGGGAGACTCACACAAACGTGCCCATGCATATTTAAACTTTCTCCAGTCATCTTTTGTAAAACTTGCTTTACAGTGTTTCGCGATATTTTCATCAATATGCCACCTGCATAAACACTTTGAAGCATTCGAAAACACTTTAACACATGCGTTCATTAAAGCGAGATCTCTGTCTGTTATTATGACGCGCGGCTCCATACACTTGCTTAACGTATCTTTCAATCTATTAAGCACCCATTTAAAATTATCTTCCCGTTCTTTGCTAATAAACGCATGAGCAACACAAAATGTCTTGTGTGTGGAGGTCACACCAACAATCTGAACAAACGGAAGCTTGTACATGTTTGTTTTATATGTAGCGTCTATCATCAGCACGTG
Organism: Flaveria linearis; assembly: GCA_024085815.1. NCBI lineage: Eukaryota > Viridiplantae > Streptophyta > Magnoliopsida > Asterales > Asteraceae > Flaveria > Flaveria linearis. Next base: position 127,262,257 of record CM044001.1, read on the forward strand.
CGGAAATGCACGCCAAGTGTTGTATGATTTAGGATGACAAAAAAATATATCTTCTACGACATTAGTATCGGAATCTTCTCGGGTGTAATAAACGTACCTTTTAATAGATAAAGGAAGGAAAATTGATGTTGTTAAGTGAGGATACAAATACAAGTTAGGCTTCATTTTAATTAAGTCTATTGAAAAAAAACCTCGGGTGTAATAAACGTATCTTTTAATAGATAAAAGGTTTTCTAAGACTTGCATTGGTGTTTCACCGACTTTTCTTTCACTTCTTATCTTATATTGAGCGTTGTATACGTCTCTGGTTATTGATGCGTTATTAGGATTTTGCTTTTTAATAGCTGATAAGATGCTACGAGCCTCCATGTTCTGATCAGTAAGCTGCTCCACCAAATTGTATTCGTTTTGAGAAAACCTTCTTACAAAAGGATGCCCCTCCATATGTTGAGCAGGATCATGGTTATGTTCGTCACTTCGCACCTCTAATTTCCACGAACAACGTTTGTTGTCGTATATCCCAACTAATTTAAAAGGACGTCCGATTTTTTTGCTACCAGATCGTCTAACTGTTGCTTTACTTTTGTGTTCGCCAGCACGATCACAGATAAGCCATACCTTTACGACCTGACCTTCTTTTTTCTTTGATCTTTGTGTAATAATAACGTAACCATTATCACGTCCTCTATTAACAGCCCAACAGACTAGCTCATCGAGAGATAAAAAATTTTGAGATGTTTCAAACGATACTTTTGTCGTTTGTTTTTCATCACTCGAGAGTATATTATTTTGTTGCGTGTCGTAAGTTGACTCTCGGCAAAACTCAACCTCATCATCGGGAACATACGATTGGTTTAAATCTGGCAGTCCTGTCTCGTAAGCAGATTGAACGTACGCATCATCTTGATTACTATCCACCACGAACGAATATTCATTTGAATATTCATTTGAATATTCACCAAACAAATAGTTACCGTCCTAAAACATCTCGGGAATGGTACACCACTCCCGACTCTTGCCACGTCCCGTGATGGACGTGGCGATCATGCGATGCAGATAACGGATGAGAGGATCTCGAATGCCGGTGACCCTGCCCTTAGTCCTCTGAAACGGACCTCCGGCAATCTGAGGCCACCACTCTCTCAATGTACCCTCCTCCATCTCAGTAATACCCTCGGTGAACAGAGGGGTAACAGTCTCCGGCTCATAATAAAGCCCCGAGACAACTGCAAACTGCTCAATGGACATCTGATGTGCATGTCCACAAAGCGTAAAAGAAATCTCCGAGCGCTCATCGTCCTCCTCCATCTCATCTGGACGAATATAGGTAAATGTGGATAAAAACTCCACTACCAGCTCACGGTGGGACGGTAAGAACGCGATCTCAAAAAGACGTCTCCACGGCGTATCGTCTCCAATAATAGCAGCAAGACGATCGCGCTCTCCTAACTCAGCCATCACCTCCCAATCTACGGCCTTTTGATGACCGATCTTCATACGAATAAATTTTGAGCACTTAGCGTGCTCAATGGAACCGGCCTCAAACTGCAGCCAAGGATGCTCAGCAATATGGTCAACAACGTCAGCCTCAATCTCAGAATCGGAAGACGTATACGTATACGTGTACACGTATACGTATACGTATACGTGTACACGTATACGTATACGTAAACGTGTACACGTATACGTATACGTATACGTATACGTATATGTATATGTATATGTATATGTATATGTACACATACATGTTATCTGTATATGTACATATACATGTTGTACATATACATGTTATATGTATATGTACATATACATATGTATATGTATATGTATATGTGTATATACATGTATATGTATATGTATATGTATATGTATATGTATATGTATATGTATATGTATATGTATGTATATGTATATGTATATGCGTATATACATATATATGTATTTGTATATATATATTTACCCTATACGCCGCGTATAGGGCTGTACGCCGCGTATAGGGTAGCAGCGTATGGGTCACAGGGCCACGTATAGGTCAAATCCGACCCTATACGTCGCGTATAGGACTATACGCGGCGTATAGGGGACCCACGTATGGGCCACAAGTCATGTATAGCAACACCCTATACGCCGCGTATATAACTATACGCCGCGTATAGAATACCCTCCTATGAGTCTTCGTCCCCAACCATAGAACTATACGCTGCGTATAGCCCTATACGCGGGGCTGTACCAGCGTATAGTTCTATATACCAGTTTTTAAATCACGCATTATAGGGCATAAAACACTACTTTAACGTTTAAATCAATGAACGATTAACATAATAATGATGTATGAACAATAATATGTACCTGGATGTAGAAAAATCGAAGATCAATACGTGTAGTATAGTGCTATACGAGAGTGTTTTTTTTTGAAGTGTGTGTAAAAATGAGAAAGTTTGAAAGATATAGCGTACCGAGGATCTATACGCCGCGTATGGGTCCATACGCGGCGTATACCTTATATTATTTTTTAAATCGACACCGACCTATACGTGGCGTATGGGCCTATACGCCCCGTATAGGTAGACTGATGTGACGTCGGTTGTCAGTCATTAATGTCGCATTAATGGTCGTCCCCTATACGCCGGGCATGGGCCGCGTATGGACCCATACGCTGCGTATAGAGGGGTGTCGATTTAAACTTTTGGGTGTCTATTTATTAGCACCCTATAATATATATATTGACAGTTGACAGGATGTGATGGCATTTAAGTTTTAGGTAGTTTGGTATATAGGAATAAGAGCCGGAATGGAAAGAACCATTAAGTGTGAATTTTAATGTGAATGAATAAAGACATGTTTGATTGGTGAAGGTAATGAAATGGACCATTGGGGTTGCCACTGCAGCACAGTGGTTAATCCCATTGGGCTAGTGATGGGCTTGACCTGGGGAACCCGCGTTCGAGTCTTGAAGCAAACGGGTTTTACCGATTATTCACCGTCGTGCCTTCGGGCGGGTGGGTGGTCGGGTTTTCCCCGGAAATGGTAGTTGGTGGGCTAGGGGCTCCGTGCGTGTGGATCATGGCCACGCTGTGCGTCCTTTGGCCATTGGGGCGCCGCGTACGGAGTACCCGGCAGCTACTTGATTGATCGTTCCAAAAAAAAATAAATGGACCATTACATAATTGATTCCATTCCCTCAAATTCATTCCATCCACCCCCTTCTTTTTTTCATTCCATCCATTATTCCATCATTAGTCACCACACCACTCACTCACCCACCACAACAGCCACCGCCGCCGCCGCTCACCACCGCCCAGGGAACACCACCGCCGGAGCCTGCCCGCGCCGGAAACCACCGCCGGCCACTTCCATCGCTAGAAACCACGGCCATCGGAAACTATCGCCGGAACCACCCTCGGGCCACCGCCGGAACCAACCTCGGGCCACCGCCGCCGCCGGAAACCATCGCCGGCGGGCCGCCGCCGCCGAAAACCACCGTCGCGCCGGAACCCGCCGCCGCCAAACCACCGTAGGGCCCCCACTGCCGCTGGATACCACCACCGCCGGCCACCACCGCCAGAAACCACCCTCGGGCCACCACTGCCGCCGGAAACCACCATCGCTTGCCATCACCATCTTAACCACTTTTACATTTCATTGATTCTTTTTTTCATACCTAACAAACAAACACAAAGTAATCATTGATTTATTCCTAAAGGGTAACTAAACATGACAATGGAATGTAATGATTCATTTTATTCTCTCATCCGTTCTATTCCCTTATTCATTATATTCATTCGTCCATTCCATTACCCCATACCAAACAGACGGTTTTGGGAATTTGACACATTTATTTGAAACCAAGGACGTTTTGCAACAGAAACAAAAGACACTTTGTTAAGTAAAAAAAACGGGGGTGGGGGCATTTATTAAGAAAAGAAAATAAAGAGTTAATTACATGATTAGCCCATGTGGTTTGTCCATATTGCAAAATTCTTTTGAGAAATTACAGGTTTGGTCTCAAATGTTTACCAACTCGTAACAACATTAGTCCCCTGCACTAACTTCTGTTAACCTTTTTTAGTTAAGTGAGTGTAAAAAGACTTTTTTACCCTAACTAGAAGACAAATTACTTAAAAATATATTAATATGTGTTGGACCCACTTTCTTTTAGTTATATATACACACACACGTACAATTATAAACATATATACACAGACAGTTCTCCACCGCCACTACCACCACCACTTCAATTCTATACCGCCACCACCACCACCGCACTTCTCCACCGCCACCGCCATCACAGTTCTCCACCAACCACCACTGCACCTCTGACCACAAAACCTACCATTATCATGCGCGTGGTTATGTACGTGGCTACATAGATTGGCAGCTTCGTTTGAGATGATCGGAACCCAACAACAATGCATGTGGTTACATAGATTGGCACCTTCGTTACATAGATTTCCGTCGGCAATTGTTAGAAGTGACCACGGTGCTAGGTCCCACTGGACCTCCTTCATCAGTAAAACTCATGCAAGTTTTCAGCTTTGGATCAAAGGATGCTTTAATCATTAATTAGGTGCACTACTTGTGTAACGACCCGAATTTCGTATTATGTAATTAAAAATACAATTAATGTATCATGTGTTAAATATTGTAAATATTTAAGACTTAACTAGAAAATTGCTAGTTAGTTAATAGTGGTGGAAAAATGAAAAATGATACTAGAGGGGTGGATCTTGCCAATTGATGAAACCTACACATGGATATGTATGGCTTGCCATACATTTGGTGAGCATGATATGCTCATTCACGTTTCACACAAGAGAAGAGGAGAAAGAGGGTTTTTGTCATCTTATTTTCTCAAATTGTTGGTGATTCAAGTGCAAGATCCGAAATTGAGCCCTAGAAATCATTCTTCATCTTCTCAAGAGCTACAAGTAAGTGTTATTTGATGTTCTTGAGGTGGTAAAATCGTCACCCACATGATGGGTGTAGAAATTGGTGGTTTAAACATGAAACCCTAGTGTTATAGTGCTAGATGATCATGTGTATGTGTGTATTATGGTAACTAGATGTGTAATTGCTCCTTAATTGAAGATTTACATGAACCATGGAAATGGGTTTAGTTACTAGAAGGTTAAACTAAGGATTCCTCATGTAAACTAGTTGCTAGTTGTAGAATCCATGTTCATTCTTGTAGAAAATGTGATTATGTGCCTAACATTTGGTGGAAATTGATGAATCACATGTGTGATATGTGATTTAGGTGTAAAACTAGCTTGATGATGTTTAAAAGCTAGTAAATAACCAATATGTTAATTTATGCACATAAGGTGTTTGATGAAATGCCTAAATTAGATGAAAAACATGAATGAACTACTTAATTGCAAGAAATGTGCAATGTGAAAGCCTAGATTGTAGGTTAAATGTGATAAATGGTCAAATAGACCATATGTGTGATTAAATGAATGTTATGTGTTAAATGGGTCCTTAAAATGGTAATAGGAAGTGGTGTGGCAAGCGGATCCAAGGGAACCGGCAAGGAACACGTTTGATTGACCACTTAAACCTTCCGGACTCAAGGTAAGACATTCTTTAAATTGAGCATAACAAAGTAAAGGCATGAGTCACAATGTGTGTGACCATGTGCTCATAAGCTCCAACAAAATGAAAACCACGTTTAAAAAGGATAAATAGTTGACTTGCACCGTATGTGAGCTTCTATGACAAATGATTCACGACGTGCGTGACCATAACGGAAAATAACACTTTAGTGTTATACCACATGGTTGTGGAACAGAACGAGTCACGACATGCGTGACCGTCCCATGGAAATGGGAAGAAAGGACAAACCCGGATTAAAGCGATTCACATCGTGTGTGAACACTAGGGTAAAGGGTTATCCCTACGATCTGCAACGTGTGTGGACGTTGGGTAACGCCAAGGAAAGCGGTCGTTCGCGAAAGAATGGCAAACCGCTCATTAAAATGGGATTTGACCCTATAAGGGGCAAATTCGGTATAAAAAGGAAAATTTGCGTTATGATAAGCAAATGGGATGGGTTGGGTCTAAGAACTCACCAAACATATGTAATATGTTATAATAGACCGGTTCCATGGTTGTCGGGACGGTCGGGAACTCTAAAGAACAAACGAACCATAAATGGGTTAATTAAGGAATTAAATACCAAATAAATAGAAAAATTTTGGTATGTTGCCAAGAGTCGGGTTAGACTCGTTGAAACTCCATGGGAATCACGTATATGATAAAATATGTTATTTCCGGGTGTTTGGAACAATCGGGATCGAAAGGGGTGGTTCGGGAACGCGAAACGACCCTTAACGGGTCAAAAATAATGTTGTTGCTGCAGGGTCCACCGTAGCTTACGGTGGCACCGTAAGTTACGGTAGGTCCCTGGGCGAAATGGGCTACCGTAAGCCAGTGTGATACCACCGTAGCAAAACTGAGGCCACCGTAACTTACGGTGGCTACCGTAAGTTACGGTAGGCCCAGTTCCCAGCTTTTTGTCGATTATCGTTTTAACGCGTTACGAGTCCGTTTAAACCCCCGTAAAGACCCGAAATGAATGTTAGAATGTACTTACTTAGTTCTTATGAACTAATGGATGTCTAAACGTGTGTTTTCAGGTGTTACGGGACCGGAAGGCTAAAGTGATCGATAGGGCATACAAGGATCGAACGGGACTTGCATACACGTTTCTTTTGTAGAAACTAACGCGTTAACATTATTTTGAAACTTCCTATCACGTGTGTATGTAAATGGATTGTTAAACTTCATTTTTGAGTGTCGGTTGACACGAAACACATATTTTGGGAGTTAAATGTTAACGAAATTTTCTGGGACCAAATTCCGCATGTTTATTTAACTTAAACGGACTCTTTGGAGGTCCGGGTGTTACAAGTTGGTATCAGAGCCAACGGTTTGAGGGATTCAAGTGCGTCGCGAACACTTGGACTCAAACTTTTGAGCTCTAGATATGAGAAATGCAAACGTTCGATCCAAGAAGCCGATCACTGAGCCTAAAGGTACAAGGTTAGTGTGCCGTTTATAAACGTAACAAGTTGACACATGTATGATATATGTATGATATGTACCATATGAATTGATTGAACCTAGCTTCTTGACTTAAGTTTGGAATAAAGGAACTAAGAAGGCATCCGTGTGGTGAGCTTGTTGCTAGGCCTGGCCAGTCTAACAACAATCAAAGGCACACGAATGGATTCTTAGGGATGTTGTTTTAAACTTAAGGATGGAAATGGGTATTGTGTGAATAGGGTTAGGCCCTAGTGATAGTAGAATCATAAGCATCGGTGTATATGCTATAGATTACGTACATGGTACTAACGTAAAGTTTAATGGTCACAGTCTTAGGTCATGGCTGGTAACGATCACGTGATCAATATAGAGAATCACGAGACCCATCCCGATGATGCAACACGGGAAATGGTCAAGGAGGAAGTTGGCAAGGCTTTTGAGGCTTTATTGCCGGGCTACATCGAGGATGTACGCAAAGATCTACGGGATCTCATTCAACAAGAGTTTGTGGCTCTGAAGGCTGACAAAGAAACCGAAAGGCCAACAAAGAAAGTGACCTATAAGGAGTTCGTTGCATGCAACCCTACAACGTTCAAGGGTGAGGTAGATCCACTACTTAGTCAAAGGTGGATCAAAGATATGGAAAGTGCCTTTGAAACCTCACACTGTGAAGAATCTGATGAAGTGAGGTTTGCTGCAAGCCAACTCCGGGAACGAGCTAAAGACTGGTGGGAATTGCAACGAGATGAGAAGGGGCGGGAAGGTATCAAAAGTATGACTGATGCTAGGGGTTTGGAATGTGGTTTATCATGATTAAGTGGTTAAATTTAATGCATTTAGTATGGTCAAGTGTAAGAGATTGTGTTGAACAAGTTAACTACGAGGATTTGATGTTTTGTAGGTTAAACGCAATCATTTGAGGAGTTTTGAAGAATGCACATGGATGATAATCAAAGATCATGATAGATGAGATGAAAGAGAATTCAATTACGAGAATGTGGCCGCAAACGGGGAGGAAAACGGAGTCCGAACGAAGAAGTTATGAAGAAAACAAGATTTGGACAAAGTTGGTCGGCCATGACTTACGGTGGGTTGGATGCCTTACGGCTGAAAAATGCTGAAAAACAGAAGGTGCCCACCGTAACTTACGGTGGGGAGACGTCTTACGGTGGCCACGCGTGCTGAACTTGTTTAAAAGCCGAAAAAATTAGGTTTTTGAGGGATCTTTTCATTCTACACTTCCATAATCGCCCCCTTTCGTCCCCAAGGCTCCAGGAGGCTCCCGAGAGGCGATTTCAAGGCTTTTCAAGTGTTTTTCATCATTCGGTTTGATCCTTTAACATTAGATTTGATGTTTAATTTCGATTTTGATTTGGTGTTCTTCATTACCATGTCTAGCTAATCTCCTAGTAATCTTCTTTGGGTAGTAAGGTTTACTACTATGATTTGTTCTTGATGATTTGTGGTTGAGTTAATGTTTGAATACGGTAGTTTAAGCCGAGTACATTATTTGTTGGTTGAAAACTCTAAAATATGTGTGTTGCTTTCAATTCATTTGTTCCACTTTGATTGTTTTAGATTTCTTTTCATCTAGAAACATTGATGTTGGATGGGATTGAGTATCACAAACATAGGATATGATTCGAGTAGTTCTTTAACAACAGTCTCATTCAATCTATTGTTTTTACCCAAATTGACCCGTTAAGCTTATATGACTTTTATGAACACTCAAAGCAAATCTAAGTAGTAAACCTGAATCCGGAGAAGATTACCTTTTACATTATTGTGTACAACTCAATTGATCATAAAGTTCGTTACTTTTCTCGATTAGTCATTTTTACTAAGTTTTTGTAATCAATCTACAAACTTGTAGACTTAAACTACAAAACTTTCCACATATTCCCTGTGGATCGACCCGACTTACCCTAGCTATCTTAGGTGAGTTTGGAACCTTATAAATTGTTTTTGATTAGGCTTGACAAACCGATATCAAAATGGCGCCGTTGCCGGGGAATTAGTGCGCAAAGTGTCAAGTTTAAGTCTTTACTTGTTTAGCTTGTTTTATTTACTTTCTCTTCTTTGTTACGCTAGGTGTGCTTGTGTGTGCAGGTGACAGCTCCGTGCATGCATACCCGGTACGCAAGGAACAAGTCCCCGTTAATTTTTGATCCTGAAGTTGAAAAGACCGCTCGAAGAAATCGAGCACAATCCCGTGCAAAAACTCAATCATCAAGAGCAGTCAAAGAGTGCAAGATGGAACATAACCCACCACCACCACCACTTAACCAAAATCCACCCAATGACCAACCGCCAAATCCACCAATTGATCAACCTCCACCAAACCAATCAAATGACCCATTACCCTACCCAAATTTGCAGCCACAAGCACAAAACCCAATTGCCCACAACCTACCACCTCAAAGACAAAATCCTTATCCTCAACCAAGGCAAAACCCCTATCAACATGGACTCCCAAGACAGAATATGAGACATCAAAGAGGGGTTAATAGGATCGAGGCCGAAGAGGATAGATTTGACAGATTAAGCATCCATACTTGGGATGATGACATAGATGGACGAAGTGATGGGAATGAAGATGAGTATGTTGAGGAGGATGTGCAATACTATGAACCTAATAACAACCAAGGCCGATACAGACAGAATGAACAACCAAGGCAATATAGGCAACATCAGGGCCAAGTTCAAGGTAGAAGACAAGGATTTCCTCGGGCAAATCGAAACCCCGGGCTTCAACCCCGCCAAGCCATTGTACAAGGGGTTGATAGCCATTTTCGCCCTACCATTGCTGGAGCTTCATCACCCATAGTCAGGCCACAATTTAGAGGGAAGTCATTTGAGATTAGGTCTAATAGTCTGGCCATTCTTCCTGAGTTTCATGGACTGTCCAAGGAAGAACCCTATTTGCATCTAAACGAGTTTAGTGCCATTTGTGAGACTATTGGGGCACAAGGTTTTACACCTGAAGAAGTGATGTTAGTGCTATTTCAGTTCACATTGAAAGGAAATGCGAAGAAGTGGTTTCATTCCCTACCTGCTGCCAGCATTTACACATGGGAGCAAATGCAGCAGGCCTTCTTAGAGGAATACTATACACCACAGAAGACAAGTGAAGCTAGAACTGCCATTCGTACATTCAGCCAGAAACAAGATGAACCATTCCATGAAGCTTGGACCAGATTCAAAGAGTTGTTGAGAACTTGTCCACATCACGACATTCCTCAATGGGAGTTGATTTCTTCATTTTATGATGGGTTATCTGCTGAAGATGTGAGAGATGTGAATTCAACAAGTGCAGGAACCTTCATGACTAATACTGAGGATGATGATTGGGAGTTATTGGAACGGATGAGTATACATTCAAAAAGGCAAGCTCAGTCTCGGAGGAAATCAAGGAATGTGGTTGATGATTCGGATAGAAGGACTTCCAAATTGGGTCAGTCATCAGGTAAGGCTACAGTAAAGGCTACAAGTTCTTTTACTATATGTCAGGGATGTGGTGAAGCTGGACACACTGCCAGAGATTGTCCAGAGTTTGATGAGGGGTTGGAAGAGGTGAATTATGTACAGGGTGATAGGCGACCATACAGTAACAACACCAATAATAATACTTATCATCCTGGTTTGAAGAATCACCCTAATTTGAGGTATGGTAACCCAGACAACCAGTTGAATCCAAATTTTCAAGGTCCTTCACATCAGCAATATCAGAACAGGTCAATGGGTCAGGGTAATCAATACAATCAAGGAAGTTACAATAGGGGTGGTCAAAGGAATTATCAGCATAACCAGGATCAGAGTGGATCAGGAGGAAATGCAGAGCCAACAAACAGGGAATTGTTGGAGTTCATGAAGGAGATGAAGAAATCCAACGAAGTTCGAGATAAGAGTGTTGAAGCTTTATCCAAACAAGTGGGGCAGTTGGCTGAGGAAGTTGCAATTCTGAAGAAAGCTCCAGGGAAACTTCCTAGTGATACTCAAAGAAACCCAACTCACAGCTCCTCTAATGCAGGACCATCAAGTAGCAGACATCCTTCAGTTAGCCAGGTAAGCATTCTTCGCTCAGGTAAGGTTTATGATAATAAAGTTGAACCTCCAGCACCATTCATTGAAGGAGTAGTGGAGGATGTCAATGAGGATGAGGATAGTGATTGTGAGATTGAACCTGTCACACCTAAATCACCCAAGAAAGTAACTTTTTCAAATAAAATTGATCGGGTGATGGGGGAGGAATCAATTAGTGTTCAGGAAAAGGGTGTGGAGGCTAATACCATCCCGTTTCCTAGGGCATTAATCGATCCGGGTAAAAAGGTTTTATCGGGAAAAAGGGGACCACAACAGGATGAGATGTGGGAAGTTTTTCAACAAGTAAAAGTTAATATCCCATTGCTTGAGGTAATTAAACAAGTGCCAGCATATGCGAAATTTTTAAAAGACTTGTGTACTCAAAAGAGAAATGCAAAAATACCTAAGAAAGTGGAAGTGTCTAATAATGTGAGTGCCATACTAACAGGACAACCGGTTCCACCCAAGCTTCCAGATCCGGGAGAGCCGGTGATATCCATTCAGGTGGGTGATTTTCACATATCACGGGCTTTGTTAGATCTGGGAGCTAGTGTGAGCATTCTCCCGGGCAGTTTATATGACCAATACGACTTTGGTCCGTTACATAAAGCCCACACCACTGTGGTGTTAGCTGACAGAACACCCAGACTGCCTAGGGGAATGATCTTTGATGTTATTGTTAGGGTGGAAGACTTTTACTACCCGGTTGATTTCTTAGTTCTTGATTATGTGTCGGGAGAGTCAAATGATCAACAAACAGTTATATTAGGTCGTCCATTTTTGGCCACTTCCAACTCACTAATCAATTGTAGAACCGGGGTAGTTGATATGACTTTTGGAGATCAAAGGCAGTTAATAAACTCTTTTTCCCATGCATTTAATCCTCTGGTCCATAGTGAATGCTTTTTGATAGACACTATGGACAGGTGTGGTCTTCATGTCAATGAGGACAACATCACAGAGGCGTGTGTTTATTGTGACAGGGATCAGGTGGAACTAACCAGTGAATTGGAGAAGGTTGAGCAAGAGATGAAAGTGATGGCAGTGAAGGAAGGTAGACCTACTTGGACCCATCAAGTGGAAAGCTTACCCGAGCATATCGACACCAAGCTACAACCATCATTAACGACGCCTCCTAAGTTGGAATTGAAAGAGCTTCCTAAGCACTTGAAGTATGCGTTTGTTGGAGACAACAACACCCTTCCGGTGATTATTGCCTCCAACTTATCAGAAGAACATGAGAAGGCTTTGATGGAGGTATTAGTAAAGCATCGGGCTGCGATAGGATGGACAATCGCAGACTTAAGAGGAATCAGCCCATCTATTGTCATGCACAAAATCATCACCGAAGAAGGAGCAAAACCATCTCGAGATGCTCAGAGGCGATTGAACCCAAACATGAGGGAGGTAGTGAAGAAAGAGGTGCTGAAATGGTTGGATGCAGGTATTATCTTTCCTATCTCTGACAGTGAATGGGTCAGCCCAACACAAACAGTACCAAAGAAAGCTGGCATCCAGATTGTTCAAGGCGCGGATGGTACGGAGGTAGCCACCCGGCCGGTAACCGGGTGGCGGATTTGCATCGATTACAGGAAGTTGAATGCTGCAACTTCTAAGGACCATTTCCCATTACCTTTTATTGACCAAATTGTGGAAAAATTAGCGGGTCAGAAATATTATTGTTTTCTAGATGGATATTCAGGGTATAACCAAATTGCAATCCATCCAGATGATCAACATAAGACCACTTTCACTTGTCCGTATGGTACTTTCGCATTTAGGCGAATGCCATTTGGCTTGTGCAATGCCCCCGCCACCTTTCAAAGGTGTATGATGAGTATCTTTTCAGATATGGTGGGGGATTCTATGGAGATCTTCATGGATGACTTTTCAATATTTTCAACATCTTTTGAATCATGTTTAAATCAATTACAAAAAGTGCTAAAAAGATGTGTTGACTCGAATTTGGTTCTTAGTTGGGAAAAGAGCCACTTTATGGTTCAAGAAGGTATCGTGTTAGGACACGTTATCTCAAGCAGGGGGATAGAGGTTGATAAGGCAAAAGTGCAGGTCATATCTACCTTGCCACCACCAACAAATATTAAAGGCATTAGATCATTTTTAGGACATGCAGGCTTTTACAGGCGTTTTATTAAAAACTTCAGTATGATAACAAAACCCTTGTGTAACTTGCTTCTAAAAGATGTCCCGTTTAACTTTGATGATGAATGTTTACAAGCATTTAATATTTTAAAAGAAAAGTTGGTGGAAGCCCCAATTTTGCAATCACCGGATTGGTCACTTCCTTTTGAAATCATGTGTGACGCCAGTGATTTTGCAGTTGGGGCCGTGCTGGGTCAACGAGTGGATAAGAAACCCGTGGCTATCTACTATGCAAGTAAAACTCTTTCTGATGCTCAATTGAATTACACTACCACAGAAAAAGAGTTACTTGCGGTTGTCTATGCCTTAGATAAGTTTCGGTCGTATATTTGGGGTAGTAAGATCATTGTCTATTCTGATCATTCTGCTGTCAGGTATTTGATGGATAAAAAGGATGCCAAGCCTCGATTGATTAGGTGGATACTGTTATTGCAAGAGTTTAACTTAGAGATAAGAGATAAGAAGGGAAAGGAAAATGTCGTAGCTGACCATCTGTCGAGAATCATCCATAACTTGGATGAACATGAGCTAGAAATCAATGAAACCTTTCCTGATGAGCAATTATTGTCTGTTTCTACATCTAATGATCCATGGTATGCTGACTTTGTCAATTATTGTGTTGCAGGTGCAATTCCCGAACATTGGTCAAAGTCGAAGAAGAAACATTTTGTGTCACGTGCCAAACAATACTTTTGGGAAGATCCAGATTTGTTCAAGATAGGGGCTGATCAACTGATCAGACGATGTGTTCCGGATTCAGAGATACCGGATGTATTGTCTTTGGCACATGCATCTGCATGTGGCGGTCATTTTAGTGGCCAGAAAACAGGGCATCGAGTGTTACAATGCGGGCTATTTTGGCCTACTATTTTTAAGGATGCTTTTGAGTTTGCAAAGACATGTACAAATTACCAAAAGATGGGTAGTATCACAAAACGAAATGAGATGCCCATGCAACCAATCCTAGTAATCGACATCTTTGATGTCTGGGGGATTGATTTCATGGGGCCCTTCCCCAACTCATTTGGCAATTTATACATCTTGTTAGCGGTTGATTATGTGTCAAAGTGGGTCGAAGCCATTGCCACAAAGACCAATGACCATAGTGTTGTGTGCAAATTTGTTCAAACCAACATTTTCTGTCGATTTGGGGTGCCCCGTGTGATCATAAGTGATGGGGGATCACATTTCAAAAATTTTAATTTTGGTAAATTGCTTAAGCGATATGGTGTTGATCATAGGATTGCCACACCTTATCATCCACAAACAAGTGGCCAGGTGGAGGTGTCAAATCGACAAATCAAGGAGATATTACAAAAGACAGTACGACCTGACCGCAAGGATTGGTCTAACAAATTGAATGACGCCTTGTGGGCATATCGTACTGCTTACAAAACACCGATTGGCACCACCCCTTACCGGTTGGTTTACGGAAAGGGTTGTCACTTGCCTTTAGAATTAGCTCATCGTGCGTTATGGGCCATTAAAGAGGCTAACTTTGATTATGACACTGCAGGCAAACAACGGAAGTTAAGCTTGACGGAGTTGGAAGAGCTACGGGAAGAAGCTTACGAGAATGCCACGATTTACAAAGACAAAATGAAACGTGTGCATGATGCGAAACTAAGACTGAAGAATTTTGAAGTCGGGAGCTTGGTGTGGTTATACAATTCCCGCTTAAAGTTGTTCCCAGGTAAATTAAAAAGCAAATGGACAGGTCCTTACAAAATTACACGGATAGGGAACTCGGGAGACATCGAGATCGAAGATTTTGACGACCACATCCGACAAGTGGTCAATGGTCACCGCTTAAAACCATACTTGCAACCAAATGATCTGAATGGACCCGCTAAGCAAACCGAAGAACTCCTATCGGTTAGCATCCGGATTTCTGACCCCATCTGAGGTTACGTCGAAGGAAAGTCGAGCTATAGACTCTTAAACGTAGCGCTTCCGGGAGGCAACCCGTGTTTGTGAGTTTTTAGTTATTTTTATTCGTTTTCGTTACATTTTCGTCGTTTCATGCGTTTTATTTTGTTTTGTTTTGTTCATTAAGCGATTGCATCTCTTTTCCAAAACCGTGAGTCGAGGACGACTCGTTTCAAACGTTGGGGATGGTTGTTTAACGAACATTATACGGTAGCTTAAATGATAATTTTAGGATAGGGTTATGATTAATTTTATGGTTAATGATAGTTGCTTATTTGTATTTTAAATTTTGGTAATTAAAATTTTAAGTTTTGGTAATTAAACATCAAAAAAAAAAAAAAAAAAAAAAAAAAAAAATCATCTACTGCCGCCGTAAGGCACACCATGGCCGTAACCTACGGCCGACACATGCTGGAAAAAACAGGAAGCCCCCACCGTAAGTTACGGTGGGGGAGAGGTCTTACGGCGATGGCAGGGTGGCAAAACAGCAAGGCCCCACCGTAACTTACGGTGGGGAGGAGACTTACGGCAGCAGCATCGGAGCAAAACAGAAAGTGCCCACCGTAACTTACGGTGGGCTGGGGGCCTTACGGTGGGTTGTCTTACGGTAAGCAGCAGCAAAGCATCAAAACAGAAAGCACACACCGTAAGTTACGGTTGATGGGGGCCTTACGGCGGCTACAGTCCATCGAAAAAAAAAAAAAAAATTTGTTTAATTAAATGTTAAAAAGGACAAACACTTTATATATCAGATTTCACTCCACTTTTTACCATATTTTTTTTTCTCATCTTCTTCACATTCACTCTCAAGAACACTCTCCCAAACCCAAACCCTAACTTTCACAATTCTCAACCAAATCACGTGTTTCTTTGGTCTAAATTGAGTAATTTTTCGAGAGCAACAAGAATCTAAGGTTAGTTTCTTCATACTTTAACTCGTTTGGTGTAGATCGGGAAGTGGGGTTGTGAGCAATTTTCACCTTCGGGTTAAGTTTCATCCTAGTAAAGTGCAATCTTACATCTTTAAGCTTCAAAGGTATGTTTTCATCACCACATTGATATAAAGGGGTGAATTTTTGTTTTGAGTTATGTTCTCTGTGAATATAGGTGTTATTAGTTTAGGGGTTATGAGATGATGCTAAATGGTTGAATGTTTGTCCCAGCATGTTGCTGATTACAAGTTAGGTGTTAATTTAGTGGTGGTGCTTACATATGAAATGGTTTATGAGTTGGTAGTCATGAATGACATGAGTTCTTGTTGTTAAGAAGTTATCATGATGAAATAATTACGTAGCATGCTATGTTAAATTAAAGGATTACATTGACAACCACCACTAAGAGAGTGCAAGATTAATAACATGTAAGGAAACAAGTGTGGGGATGGGTTATTCAACATTTTGTTGACCTATGTAGGCTGATTTGATTAGTGACATTTTGAGTGTTTGTGGTTTGTGTGTGCAGATGGGAAGAAAAGGGAAGGAACCAGCTGGCCCATCTAAGAGGGCCAAGATGTCGATTATCCCGGCACCAATTCAGGAGGAGGCAATGCCCCAAAGACGGGAGGACGAAGTAATGGAGGATGTTCCAACTTGGAGAGGAGGTCCGTTAAGCAAAATGCCATCAAGATTCCAAGCATATTTATGGTATGAGAAAATGAAAAAAATACGTGATAGAAGGGATGCTTATTTGGTTGAAAGAGAGGTGCCAGAAGAGTTGTTTGCTCACCATGGAATACATGAGCGGTTTGAAAGGTTAGGATGGAGAGCGGTGTTAAAATGTTATGATGAAGAAGAAGACAAACTGTTTGCACCATGCATTGACGAATGGATGAGCTCTCTTAAATTGGAAGGGGCTTCTAACAAGAGAACGATGAAATTGGTAGGGGAATGTAAGAGAATTAAGGTGACCATGTCCATGGCCACATTAAAAAGAATAGCATCATTCGACTCTTTACCTTTGACAGAATATGAGTTTCCATCTGAGGATGTAATCTGGAACAAGCCCGATAAAGAGCCACTGTGGAACGACATGAGGGATACACTGTTTAAGCCTGGAATGGGGAGCACTTTCAAAAGAATTCATCTTAAGAAAGAACCGAGGCTGTTGCAATCTATTCTTATGCAAAATGTGATGCCCCGGAGGGGTGATAAAGATTCCGTGCGATTCTGTGACATACCCATTCTGTACTCATTAATGACTGGAAGAACCAAGATTTCATTTTGCTACCTTGCAATGATGAACATTTGGCTAGCACGAGAAACGAAAGGAAAACAGATTGTTCCTCACTGTCGGTTAATTCAAGCGTTGATGAAACAGTTCAAGGTATGCTCAATGGAAACATAGAGTGGGTGATGTATGGAAAGTGAAGAGGTTGGATGCAAGACCGGCCGAATCAGGGGAAGATAGTGATCCGGAGGATGTTAGTGAAGAGGATATGGGTAGGAATGAGGATTTGAATGACACCGCGTTGGATGCTGATAACAGACCACCTTATGCTATGCCAGAAGAAATGTGGTTGCGGGTGCAACAATGTCGACCTGATGGTTTTGACACTTGGCCAAATTACAACCAAAATAGCTGGGATTTACAACAACATGTCAGGTTGCAGGCGGATGATGATGCAAGGGCGGTGATAGAAAATCAAAATCGGTGGAACAGGATTAATCTAGTGCATCAGGAGGTTCAAGTTAATAATGTCTGGGAATCCCAACAACAGTTGGGACATCATGAGGCTTATCATAATGGACAACCATTCATTTCCGCACCGCCGCGAGTTGATTATTCCACACTCCCGCCATATGAAGGAGGTGATCAGCTGCCAAGACCCGAGTGGCATCATTCGGAGTGGATTGACCCGATCCAATTTCAACAACAGATGATAGAAATGCAGCAACAACAACGGGGTGAGGGTAGCAGTAGTGGTGGTGGAGCGTCTGCAGGTGCATTCTCATTTGGACAATGGTTTGAGGAGCTTACGGATCTTTTTGGACCGAGGCAGAACCGGTATTACGGGGGCAATCGCTGATCGTGATTGTTCCGATCGATCAGGTCCACTTGTTCTATGTTAAACCATTTAATTATGTGATATGGGTTGGTGGCAAGGACAATAGAACAATATGGGGGGTGGGCGGTGTGTGATGCTGAACTCTTTATATTATGTCTTAGGAAATAAGTAGTTTGTTTATGTTCATGTTTGTCTTGCATTGTGAGTCGAGTCAAAGAGCCTTGATAACGTAGATGGGAAAGTCTAAAGGAGATTGAAAGGTTGAATTTGCTTGAAAAGCCCATACATTGGGGACAATGTATCCCAAGTGTGGGGATGGGGGATTCATAGGTAGACACATATTTTGGAGAAATGGAAATTTAAAAAAAAAAAAAAAAAAAAAAAAAAAATTTGAAAATTTGAAAATTTTTTTTTTACATTTTTCTCTAAAAATACTAATCATTGGTTAAGGTTCTTGGTCATGATTAATTCCCCAAAGGTCTCAACCCGGTGGTTAATGGAAGTTGGAAAGGGAATGCCTAGCTAGGGGTGGCAAACCTTGGGTGTAGTAAACTTGCACATGTCATGTCGGTAGCCCGATCCCACTGTTTCCATATGTGAGAAGCCTATTATTTGATATTATTAGATATATTTGCTTGTTTGAGTGTGCAATGATGCAGTCTAATGGTAGAACTTGTGGAGCGCATGCATATTGAAGCTTGAAACCGGGATTCCCATTAAAATGATTGAGGCATTAGGATTAACCATAGGATAGCCCCATAGGATCCACCTATCTAACGTTTATCCGTAGTAGCCAATTTTGAACCTTCTCCCATTCATTTGTTTCACTAAACTTCTTAACCCACTAGCCTTTTGTATAGCCTATTCACTTATTTACCCATGTGATGAACTTGAGTTAATTAATGGTAGTAGTATTAAGTTTGATATGATATAATATTTTGAAGTTGTAGTTGGGGATTGTTAAGCATAGTAAATCCCGTTATGTTTTGTTAAGTTTCATTCTTAAAAAAAAAAAAAAAAAAAAAAAAAAAAAAAAAAAAAATTGAAAGGAAAAGAAAACTATGTCGAAATAGTGAAGTTGAAAGACGGAAGTATTAGACAAGAAAAAATTGTGCTTTGAAGTAAAGAGTAGTTAAAGGATTTGAAGTCGTTGAATAAAGTAATTAACTCAAGTTTTTCATCACTTTAGTCACTTATACCCTAAATTATCCCTACCCGAACCTAAGCCTAACATTACAACCTTTGAAAAGCCCTCATGATTGGTGTGCAATCTCGTGTTAGTGAGTGGAGATTTGATTGTTTTACAAGCCTATGCTCACTAGTTTTCATCATTGCTTGAGTGCTTCATAAATACCGGCACATCTTTGGTCGGGCCAGAAATTACACCGAGTGGAGAGTTTTATTGTGAGGGGTATGATATGTGCAAGGGAACCACCTAGAGTTTGAGAATCTTAGTTAAGCAGTCCAGCGGGTTAGAGGTTTGTGGTTGTTAACGGGTCATAGTTGCTAACTTGGGAATTAGGTATGCCCATGAATCTTAATCGAGTTTGGTATGTGTGCGTCTATGTGCTCACCCAATTTTTGTTTGACTTGAATTCTTGATTCTTAAAAGCAACCTCACTTGAGGGCAAGCGAGAAACAAGTGTGGGGATGTGATGCTAGGGGTTTGGAATGTGGTTTATCATGATTAAGTGGTTAAATTTAATGCATTTAGTATGGTCAAGTGTAAGAGATTGTGTTGAACAAGTTAACTACGAGGATTTGATGTTTTGTAGGTTAAACGCAATCATTTGAGGAGTTTTGAAGAATGCACATGGATGATAATCAAAGATCATGATAGATGAGATGAAAGAGAATTCAATTACGAGAATGTGGCCGCAAACGGGGAGGAAAACGGAGTCCGAACGAAGAAGTTATGAAGAAAACAAGATTTGGACAAAGTTGGTCGGCCATGACTTACGGTGGGTTGGATGCCTTACGGCTGAAAAATGCTGAAAAACAGAAGGTGCCCACCGTAACTTACGGTGGGGAGACGTCTTACGGTGGCCACGCGTGCTGAACTTGTTTAAAAGCCGAAAAAATTAGGTTTTTGAGGGATCTTTTCATTCTACACTTCCATAATCGCCCCCTTTCGTCCCCAAGGCTCCAGGAGGCTCCCGAGAGGCGATTTCAAGGCTTTTCAAGTGTTTTTCATCATTCGGTTTGATCCTTTAACATTAGATTTGATGTTTAATTTCGATTTTGATTTGGTGTTCTTCATTACCATGTCTAGCTAATCTCCTAGTAATCTTCTTTGGGTAGTAAGGTTTACTACTATGATTTGTTCTTGATGATTTGTGGTTGAGTTAATGTTTGAATACGGTAGTTTAAGCCGAGTACATTATTTGTTGGTTGAAAACTCTAAAATATGTGTGTTGCTTTCAATTCATTTGTTCCACTTTGATTGTTTTAGATTTCTTTTCATCTGGAAACATTGATGTTGGATGGGATTGAGTATCACAAACATAGGATATGATTCGAGTAGTTCTTTAACAACAGTCTCAT
Organism: Flaveria linearis; assembly: GCA_024085815.1. Taxonomy (NCBI): domain Eukaryota; kingdom Viridiplantae; phylum Streptophyta; class Magnoliopsida; order Asterales; family Asteraceae; genus Flaveria; species Flaveria linearis. The sequence goes on from CM044001.1 coordinate 127,283,027, forward strand.
TCAATCTATTGTTTTTACCCAAATTGACCCGTTAAGCTTATATGACTTTTATGAACACTCAAAGCAAATCTAAGTAGTAAACCTGAATCCGGAGAAGATTACCTTTTACATTATTGTGTACAACTCAATTGATCATAAAGTTCGTTACTTTTCTCGATTAGTCATTTTTACTAAGTTTTTGTAATCAATCTACAAACTTGTAGACTTAAACTACAAAACTTTCCACATATTCCCTGTGGATCGACCCGACTTACCCTAGCTATCTTAGGTGAGTTTGGAACCTTATAAATTGTTTTTGATTAGCCAACTCCGGGAACGAGCTAAAGACTGGTGGGAATTGCAACGAGATGAGAAGGGGCGGGAAGGTATCAAAAGTATGACTTGGGAAGAATTTAAGAAGTTGTTCACAAAGCGGTTTTGCCCACAAGCCGCTATCAACAGAATAGCAGAAGAATTCCTACAGTTACGACAAAAAGATGAAAGTATTGATACCATCACGGCCATCTTCTACGACAAAGCCAAGTTTTGCCCACAGTTGCTCCAGGATGAAAGGATGTGGATTAACCACTACTATGGCATGTTGAGTGCCAAGTATCGAGAGTTTCTTACACCGTCCAAATGTGAAACTCTAGCAGAGCTTATCGATTGTGCTAGGGATCGAGAAGCGGAATTGAAAAGGCAAGTTGATCGTGGGGAGAAGCGTGCGGCTGAAACGGAGACGGGTTCGTCTAAGAAAGCCAAGATTTCATCCTCATCAAACAAGTTTGGGAACGACAAAGACTCCAAACATTGCAAGATTTGTAAAAAGAAACATGGGGGAGTTTGTAGATACGAATCTAAAAATTGCTTCAAGTGTGGAAAGTCGGGTCATTCGACATCTCAATGCACAAGCCCGCTAAGTGTGTGCTACAACTGTTACAAACCGGGCCACAAAAAGAGCGAATGTCCGGAACTAAAGAAGGATGGTACAAGTCAATCCTCGGTTGCTCAAGGTTCGGGGAAAAAGGGTGATGGAGGAAAAGCTAAGGCGAGAACCTTCTTGATTACGGCGGAAGAAGCCAAATCTATAGCCGACGTTGTGACGGGTACCTTTCTCATCAACTCACTACCTGCTTATGTGCTATTTGACTCGGGTGCTAATAGATCGTTTGTTTCGGTTAAATTTGCGAGTCATTTTTCCATGGTGTTAGACAACTTACCTAGTCCTTTAGAGATTGAGGTAGCGGATTCAAAAACGTTCTTAGTGTTCAACGTTTATCGAAATTGCATACTTACCATCGAAGGTGAGGAGTATTCGGTCGACTTAATACCCATGACACTCGGGGAGTTTGATGTAGTAATTGGTATGGATTGGCTTTCCATGTACCACGCCAATATAGTTTGCAATCGCAAGTGCATCCAATTGATATCTCCGAGTGGTTATGAGGTAATAATCCAAGGTGCAAAACGCGGTGGCGTAGCTTTATGTTCTTTGGTTAAAGCAATGAAATACATGAGCCATGGAGGACAATCGTTCTTAGCCTATGTAATAGACACGGAAACGAAAGTTCAAGTGTTGGAAGATATTCCGGTTGTTCGGGATTTTCCAGATGTCTTTCCGGAGGATTTGCCGGGAGTCCCACCGGAACGGGAGGTCGAGTTTCGAATCGACCTAACCCCGGGAGCTAAACCCATTGCAAGGGCTCCCTATCGTTTGGCGCCATCGGAGCTCCAAGAGTTAATGACACAATTGCAAGATCTTTTAGACAAGGGGTTCATACGTCCGAGTACTTCGCCATGGGGAGCACCGGTTCTTTTCGTGAAAAAGAAGGATGGAAGTCTTCGGATGTGTATCGACTATAGAGAGTTGAACAAGGTGACGGTTAAGAACCGTTACCCATTGCCTAGGATTGATGACCTATTCGATCAGTTGCAAGGTGCATCGTGGTTTTCGAAAATCGACTTACGGTCGGGTTATCATCAGTTGAAGGTAAAGGAAGAAGACATCCCCAAGACGGCATTTCGTACTAGATACGGACATTATGAGTTCCTTGTGATGTCTTTCGGGTTGACAAACGCCCCGGCGGCATTCATGGATTTGATGAATAGGGTGTGCCGACCCATGTTAGACCGATCTGTCATTGTATTCATAGATGATATCCTTATTTATTCTAAAAATGAAGGTGATCATGCTTGTCACTTGCGTGAAGTTCTCGAAACGCTTCGTCGGGAGAAATTGTTCGCAAAATTCTCCAAGTGTGCCTTTTGGTTGCGAGAGGTACAATTCTTGGGTCATGTGGTAAACTCAGAGGGTATACACGTAGACCCCACAAAGATTCACGCGGTGACCAAATGGAGTCCACCCAAGACTCCCACGGAGATTAGAAGCTTTCTTGGGTTAGCCGGATATTATCGGAGATTCATTCAAGACTTTGCTAAGATTGCTTCTCCTTTAACCAAGCTTACCAAGAAAGAGGTGAAGTTCCTATGGGGTGAAGAGCAAGAGAAAGCCTTTCAAGAGTTAAAGTCGAAATTGACTCAAGCTCCGGTTTTGTCTTTACCCGAGGGAACCGACGATTTTGTGGTATACTCGGATGCTTCCTACTCCGGTTTGGGTTGTGTTCTAATGCAAAGGGGCAAGGTGATTGCTTATGCCTCGAGACAACTGAAAGTACATGAAAGGAACTACCCAACCCATGATCTTGAACTAGCCGCGGTGGTGTTCGCGTTAAAGATTTGGAGGCATTATCTATATGGTGTAAAGTGTACGATTTACACGGACCATAAGAGTTTAAAGTACTTCTTTACGCAAAAGGAGTTAAACATGAGACAAAGGCGGTGGATGGAATTGCTAAAGGATTATGATTGTGAAATCCTATATCATCCGGGAAAGGCCAATGTCGTGGCTGACGCCTTGAGTCGAAAGGAGGATCATACTCCTATCAAAATAACCGCAATGAAGATAACCGTTATATCCGAAGTGGTTGAACGAATCAAGGAAGCACAAACTGAAGCGCTAAAGGAAGAAAATTTGAAGAAAAATCGAATCAAAGGTCAAACTCAAAACTTGGAAGATGATAGTCAAGGATTGAAAACAAGATGGGGTCGGGTTTGGATACCACCTACTTGTACCTTGATGAATGATCTATTGGATGAAGCCCATAAATCCAAGTATTCAATTCACCCGGGAGCGACTAAGATGTATAGAGACCTTCGGGTTAACTATTGGTGGCCGGGCATGAAACGCGATATTGTCAAATACGTGGAGAAATGCTTAACTTGTTTGCAAGTGAAGGCGGAACATCAAAAACCTCATGGTGAATTGCAACCGTTGGATATTCCGGAATGGAAATGGGAAAAGTTAACAATGGATTTGATTACTAAACTTCCAAGAACGAAGAAAGGGTACGATGCGATCTGGGTTGTTGTCGATCGATTGACCAAGAGCGCTCATTTCCTTCCTATTCGTGAGACTTACAATTCGGAGAAAATGGCGGAGGTTTACGTGAACGAAATAGTGTCACGACACGGGGTGCCCGTGTCGATTGTGTCCGATAGAGACACACGGTTTACTTCCAAGTTTTGGAGGAAATTTCAAGCGGAGATGGGGACAAAGCTATTGCTAAGCACGTCATACCATCCCCAAACCGACGGACAAAGTGAAAGAACCATTCAAACATTAGAAGATATGCTACGAGCGTGTGTTCTTGACTTTGGGGGTAGTTGGGATGAGTATTTGCCTTTGGCGGAATTTTCTTACAATAATAGCTACCACTCCACCATCGAGATGCCTCCGTATGAAGCTTTATATGGCAGAAAATGCCGAACTCCCATTTGTTGGGGAGAAATTGGTCCGCGGGAACTCGCGGGCCACGATACGATAATGAATACGGATGAAAAGATTAAGCAAATCCGTGCTCGCATGAAGGCGGCGCAAGACCGTCAGAAAGCTTACGCGGATAAGCGTAGACGACCCATCGAGTTTGAGGTGGGCGATTTGGTTTTGTTAAAGGTTTCCCCATGGAAGGGTATTATACGATTCCGGAAGCGGGGAAAGTTGAGTCCGAGGTTTATCGGGCCATTTAAAATCATCGCACGTGTAGGTAAAGTTGCTTATCGGCTGGAATTGCCGGAAGAGCTTCAAGGAATTCACAACACGTTCCATGTATCTTACTTGAGGAAGTGTTTGGCTGACGAGTCGGCCTATGTCCCGTACGAGGATTTGGAAGTTGATGACAGATTGAACTATATCGAGAAGCCGGTGGCTATCTTGGATAGAAAGGTCAAGCAACTGAGAAACAAGACACTCAATCAGGTGAAGGTGCAATGGAAGAATCGTAAGGGATCCGATGCCACTTGGGAATCGGAAGATGAAATGAGGAAGTCTTATCCTCATCTATTTGATTAGTATGTAAAGTTTCGGGGACGAAACTCTCTTTAGAGGGAGAGACTTGTAACGACCCGAATTTCGTATTATGTAATTAAAAATACAATTAATGTATCATGTGTTAAATATTGTAAATATTTAAGACTTAACTAGAAAATTGCTAGTTAGTTAATAGTGGTGGAAAAATGAAAAATGATACTAGAGGGGTGGATCTTGCCAATTGATGAAACCTACACATGGATATGTATGGCTTGCCATACATTTGGTGAGCATGATATGCTCATTCACGTTTCACACAAGAGAAGAGGAGAAAGAGGGTTTTTGTCATCTTATTTTCTCAAATTGTTGGTGATTCAAGTGCAAGATCCGAAATTGAGCCCTAGAAATCATTCTTCATCTTCTCAAGAGCTACAAGTAAGTGTTATTTGATGTTCTTGAGGTGGTAAAATCGTCACCCACATGATGGGTGTAGAAATTGGTGGTTTAAACATGAAACCCTAGTGTTATAGTGCTAGATGATCATGTGTATGTGTGTATTATGGTAACTAGATGTGTAATTGCTCCTTAATTGAAGATTTACATGAACCATGGAAATGGGTTTAGTTACTAGAAGGTTAAACTAAGGATTCCTCATGTAAACTAGTTGCTAGTTGTAGAATCCATGTTCATTCTTGTAGAAAATGTGATTATGTGCCTAACATTTGGTGGAAATTGATGAATCACATGTGTGATATGTGATTTAGGTGTAAAACTAGCTTGATGATGTTTAAAAGCTAGTAAATAACCAATATGTTAAGTTATGCACATAAGGTGTTTGATGAAATGCCTAAATTAGATGAAAAACATGAATGAACTACTTAATTGCAAGAAATGTGCAATGTGAAAGCCTAGATTGTAGGTTAAATGTGATAAATGGTCAAATAGACCATATGTGTGATTAAATGAATGTTATGTGTTAAATGGGTCCTTAAAATGGTAATAGGAAGTGGTGTGGCAAGCGGATCCAAGGGAACCGGCAAGGAACACGTTTGATTGACCACTTAAACCTTCCGGACTCAAGGTAAGACATTCTTTAAATTGAGCATAACAAAGTAAAGGCATGAGTCACAATGTGTGTGACCATGTGCTCATAAGCTCCAACAAAATGAAAACCACGTTTAAAAAGGATAAATAGTTGACTTGCACCGTATGTGAGCTTCTATGACAAATGATTCACGACGTGCGTGAACATAACGGAAAATAACACTTTAGTGTTATACCACATGGTTGTGGAACAGAACGAGTCACGACGTGCGTGACCGTCCCATGGAAATGGGAAGAAAGGACAAACCCGGATTAAAGCGATTCACATCGTGTGTGAACACTAGGGTAAAGGGTTATCCCTACGATCTGCAACGTGTGTGGACGTTGGGTAACGCCAAGGAAAGCGGTCGTTCGCGAAAGAATGGCAAACCGCTCATTAAAATGGGATTTGACCCTATAAGGGGCAAATTCGGTATAAAAAGGAAAATTTGCGTTATGATAAGCAAATGGGATGGGTTGGGTCTAAGAACTCACCAAACATATGTAATATGTTATAATAGACCGGTTCCATGGTTGTCGGGACGGTCGGGAACTCTAAAGAACAAACGAACCATAAATGGGTTAATTAAGGAATTAAATACCAAATAAATAGAAAAATTTTGGTATGTTGCCAAGAGTCGGGTTAGACTCGTTGAAACTCCATGGGAATCACGTATATGATAAAATATGTTATTTCCGGGTGTTTGGAACAATCGGGATCGAAAGGGGTGGTTCGGGAACGCGAAACGACCCTTAACGGGTCAAAAATAATGTTGTTGCTGCAGGGTCCACCGTAGCTTACGGTGGCACCGTAAGTTACGGTAGGTCCCTGGGCGAAATGGGCTACCGTAAGCCAGTGTGATACCACCGTAGCAAAACTGAGGCCACCGTAACTTACGGTGGCTACCGTAAGTTACGGTAGGCCCAGTTCCCAGCTTTTTGTCGATTATCGTTTTAACGCGTTACGAGTCCGTTTAAACCCCCGTAAAGACCCGAAATGAATGTTAGAATGTACTTACTTAGTTCTTATGAACTAATGGATGTCTAAACGTGTGTTTTCAGGTGTTACGGGACCGGAAGGCTAAAGTGATCGATAGGGCATACAAGGATCGAACGGAACTTGCATACACGTTTCTTTTGTAGAAACTAACGCGTTAACATTATTTTGAAACTTCCTATCACGTGTGTATGTAAATGGATTGTTAAACTTCATTTTTGAGTGTCGGTTGACACGAAACACATATTTTGGGAGTTAAATGTTAACGAAATTTTCTGGGACCAAATTCCGCATGTTTATTTAACTTAAACGGACTCTTTGGAGGTCCGGGTGTTACAACTTGGCTATTATTACTCTAAATTTTTGCTTATTTTAGTGTTGCAGTCGTGTATCATTTTCAGAAACTCAAATTTGACCCTAAAGAAGTCGTTCATGTCATGGGTGCTTTGCCCGTAGGTGTTGATGTTGGAGAGTATGTTTTTGCTTTTGAGGTATCTAATATTCTGCAACAAACTGATCTTTTGTAGCTTTGCTCTATTATTCAATTACCTCTCACCTTCAGTTATATTTTCTGCTGTTTAGATTGTGCTTTCAGATTCAAAATTTAAAAAATCTATGTAATTAGTGGTCGTGGGTTGCCGGCGATGGTGGTGGTGGTGGGTTGCCGACGATGATGGTTGGTTGCCGACGATGGTGGGGGGTTGACTGTGACATATATGTGTGTGTATTGTATTATCGATTTATATATATATGTTTATTTAAGAAAAAATCAGACCCATATAAACTAATTTATATTTGAGTAAATTACCATTTACATCCTTGTGGTTTGGTGATTTTGACCATTTGCATCCCTACAGTTTAAAAATCCTCATATACACCCTAACGTTTCATTTTTGTTCACATTTGCATCCAAATTACTAACGACGTTAAATGATTCAGTTAATTTTTTATAAAATGATGAAAATACCCTTAAAACCCCTAATTGCTTTCTTGTTTTACCGCCGCACACTTGAACTCTTATGTTGGTTAAGAGTTTAAAAACACAAAGCCAAAATCCCAATTGCTTTCTTGTTCTACTTCACTCTCAATCTCTCGAACTCTTCTCCTCTCTCTCGGTTCTCCGCCTCTCTCTCAATTCTCACTCTCGATCTCTCTTCTGCTTCGGGCGAAAGAGGATGATGAGGTTTTTGGTTGATCGAAGTTGTTGATTGGGATTTGGGGATTCAATCGATAGTTTGAGTGGTTGGAGATGGTCCACAGATGATGAGGTCGATTAGGGTTGTCGATGGTGTGGTTGTGGTTGATTTTGGTGTTGATTGAAGATGGTAATGGTTGCAATAGCTTGAATTTGAAGTTTGGGGTGGTCGATTGTTGTCGGTGATGGTGGAAGAAGGTCACAGGTGTCAGCTGGCAGGGATGAACGAAGGTGATGATAGTTTCGGTAGTGATTTGGGACCAAAGATGGTTCGGGGTTCTCGGTGTTTGAAGGTGTTGTGTCGATTGATCGAGGATGATGATGAACCAACAGGGATGGTTGCGGTCGAAGCTTCTGTTTTGTTCACGACACGTCTGCTGTGGATTGATGTGTGTGTGATTAACTCGTCCGCTGTGGAATCGGAACCCTACTGCACCCTCGAATCATCCTCCGCTAACGGCAGTTGTACCACCATGTACTACTCACCTTCCACTCTATCTTCATCACAGATAGAATCTCATTCTCCTGATGACAGTGATTTCAAGAACAAATTGAGGCAATTGGAGACTGTAATGCTCGGAGATTCCGATTCCGATTTCGATGTCGCCGGAGGTGTTGTTGACACGCCGGAAGTTGAACTGTGGAAGGAGATGATTGTTGGGTTTCCGACGCCGGACTTGACCTCCGCCACATCAAGCGCAAACGCAAACGAACCATCGGGTATCACCACCGTCACCGGCGACTCAGATCTCCGGCTAAAGCGCCCCGACTCAGATCTCCGGGGGCGAGTTTCAGAGCTTGGATGAGGTGTACAGCCGCCTGAATCGCGGCATCGGAGCGAAAGAAAGAGAGAGAGAGAAGAAAGAGATGGTGTTGATGTTGATGGTGTTGATGTTGATGGTGTTGATGGTGTTGATGGTGATGGTGGTGATGGAGTTTCAGAGCCTGAATCGCGGCGAAGATGTTGATGGTGTTGATGGTGTTGATGGTGGTGGTGATGGAGTGATGAGGGAGATAGAGAGAATGTGTGTGTGTTTATGTTTGAGAAAGAAAGAGAGAGAGAAAGAGAAAGGGAGTTTGTGGTGGTCAAAGGAGAAGGAGAAGATGACGTGGATGGTTAATTAAATTGTGTCAAGGGTATTTTCGTCATTTTATAAAAAATTAACTGAATCATTTAACGTCGTTAGTAATTTGGATGCAAATGGGAACAAAAATGAAACGATAGGGTGTATATGAGGATTTTTAAACTGTAGGGATGCAAATGGTCAAAATCACCAAACCACAAGGATGCAAATGGTAATTCACTCTTTATATTTTATATATTTTGTCTTTTAGTTAGGGGGTATTTTAGAATTTTAACCTTCAATTAATTGAAAAACTTAACAAAAGTTAATGAAAGAGAATAATCGTGATAAACATAGCAGAAAAGACGGAAAGCAGAAAAGAAAACCAAAAGAGAGAGAGAGAGAGAGAGGAGTCGTGTGAGGAAGCAGAAATGGTGGTATACCGCGTCGTCGTGGTCCTCCGTGGGCGGCGGCGCTTCTCGACCAGCCCATCAAACCTGTACACCAAGTACTCCTTCAGCCCTCCGACATCACTATCACCTTCACCTTCAACTGAAACTGATGAAAAGCCAAGCCCTAACAGCACCACACAAGCACGACATACCAAGAAGAAAATGAATCTTCCCCCCTTCGATTTCCGCTTTAGTTACACGGAGAGCAGCCCTTCCGTGAGGCCTATCGGTCTCCGTGAGCCCAAATACTCCCCCTTCGGTCCCCACACCATCCATCGTCCCTGGACGGGTGTATGCGCCCCAGCTGCTGCTGATGATGATGCTGCTGATGCTGCTGCTGCTGTACACCCCCCATCCCCAATGCTTAACACCCAATTGGAAGCCAAGAGGAAGATCATGAGGGATAGGATTCAAGGCCACCAATTGACCAACGCAGAGACCCTTGCCCTCCTCAACAAGTGCCACAGGCACAAAACCAAGAGGCAAATCAATTTAGGTCTTCTTCTTCTTCCATTATTTATTCTCACTAGACATAATCTCTTTTTTTTTTTTTTTCTCACTTATCATTCTCTCAACCACGTTCCTTTTCTTCTAGGAAGGGATGGATTAACCCACAACATGCTCAATGACATTCATAATAACTGGAAGCACGCTGAAGCTGTCAGGATCAAATGCATGGGTGTACCAACTGTTGATATGAAAAACGTCTGCATGCAGCTAGAGGTAACATCGCTTTCTCTTACGCACCCGCCGCCCCATATTAAAATTATTACACTTTAATTTTATACCAAATTTAATTGTTCATGTTGGATTGGATGTCAATGCCTTACTTAATTACTTGATCATATTCAAAATCACAATTTGCAGATGCCTAAAAGGTCCGCATTATCAACATACTTAATTTTCACAATCCATTTTAAATAATCTGTATGTAGTATGTTCCAGGACAAAGCATTTGGTAAGATCATACATAGACATGGTGGTTCACTCATATTATACAGAGGCAGAAATTACAACCCTAAGAAGAGGCCTGGCATCCCATTAATGTTATGGAAGCCCCAGGAGCCAATATATCCAAAGCTGATCAAAACTACGATTGAAGGTCTAAGTATCCAGGAAACAAAACAAATGAGGAAGAAAGGATTAGCTGTTCCTGCCCTCACCAAACTCGGTATTTCTTCACTCTTCAATCTCAGGGTAATTGGCTGGTTGCTTCCGCGGATAGAGTAAAATACTGCAACATCAGCTTTGCCCAGCTCACACTTTTTATAAATAGTGTGTGTTATTTTAATTTTAATACAATACAGATTTCTTTTCTTTTCTTTCTTTTCTTTTCTTTTCTTTTCTTTTCTTTTATTGTGATGTAGGAAGTTTTCTGTATCAGAAATACACTTTGAACAACCTGTGATGTGTTTTCCTTTTAACTGAATTTGACTCCTCTAGTTTAATGAAAAAAACTGGTTACTGCACCTGTCCTATTTCTTTTTATGCAGCAAAAAATGGTTATTATGGTGGTCTTGTTCCTATGATAAGAGATGCCTTTCTGGTGGAGGAACTGGTTCGAATCGACTGTCAGGGTTTGGAAAAAAAAGATTACAAGAAGCTAGGCTCAAAATTGAGGGTAAGTGTTGAGACTGTTTTAACTTTAAGTTATGCCTTTTAAATTTGTTTTATTTTTATTTTTATCCTTGTATATGGTTGAGGGCGGGCCTTGGCGCAGCGGTAAAAGCTGTTCCTAAGGGACCGAAGGTCTCAGGTTCGATCCGTGGAAACGGCCTCCCCACAAAATGTGGGGGAAAGACCGCGTACATCTTCCCTTAAATGGGACGGACCCTCCCTGGACCCTGCGAAAACGCGGGAGCTCTTTGCAGCACCAGGTACGCCCTATCCTTGTATATGGTTGTTGATTATGAATATGGGCAAAATATAGGATTTGGTTCCATGCATTCTAGTTACATTTGAGAAAGAACAAATAGTTGTGTGGAGGGGTAAGGACTACAAGCCTAGAGAAGGTGGATGCTTTCTCACGGATCGTGAATCTTTTGACAAAAGTGACACCAACCCAGGACAAGAAACTCAAGATGGCAACCATGGCCAAATTGAGTTTGACTCTGAAGATGAAGATTAACATCTTTTTTGTTGCTGCAAATCTTGAACCAAAGTTACTGATTTTTGCACTCGAAACTCAAAGACGAATCATGCAGTCAATTCAAAACTGAAAAGCAAAGTGAAGGATTCCTTGAGTTATTATATCGGATCCTTGAAGAAATCCTATGTTGACCCCTCTGAGAATTGTTGAGTCTGTCGATTTTCTTATGATATGAGGTTGGTAAGTTTATTGTTACTTACATTATTTCATACACGTCTATCTTGTTAATAGTTAAAATCTTGGGTGTTGTGCTGTTCCGTTATCATAATATCATTCTAGAATTGTGTTGCTCTATATATGATTCGAAGCATTGCTCCTTACAATCGTTTAACAGACTTTTAGTAACATTTCATTTGTACATGTAAAACGTTTATGGAGTTTCAAATTTGATAATTATAAAGTTAAAGAAATAGACATGAAATAAAAGCCAGTCAATGTAAGGCCCAATGTAATAGGCCCAAGCTAACAGACCCTAAAAATAATAGTTCTTTACACGTTCATAACTGATTGATTCTTGTACAATATATTAGCATGATAAGATATTCTCAATCCTTGTTACAACACCAAGATCAAGAATCGTCATCCTTATTTAGAGGAAAGAAGTTGGTAACCTATAATTCTCATAACCACCCTCTATTCCATTTCTTGATTTCTCTCATCGTACATAGGAACCGGTCCCTATCAGAGGCTCTCTTGGCTAAGACTCATTGGCTCAATTGTCCCATCCTAGCGTCTCTTCATGATCTTAATTGCAAAGAACCCATGATTTCATTGATTTTGCCACCACAGGCTTTAACAAGTCTAAACAGAAAACACATTTTGAGGGTTCCTTGGATTGATTTTAAGATATGATTCGGTCCATGAAAAAACTATGTTCACAAAACAATAACGATCACGAAAATGAGTTGGAGATGGTGTTGGAGGTATCTTTGCCGGAAGAAATATTCAACAAAACCAACACCAATGCCGCCACAAAACGATGGAAACATATGTTCAATCTTGTTCGACCACAAAAAGACCGGGCCGCCAGGTGGCTGACAACATTGTCGTCCATCAATGATGGCTCGAAAGACAAACAATTTATGTATTTCTTGAAGATTGCTGGTTCCTCTTTCATCCCTTTCCAGGTTCAACTTGATCAGGCACTATCATTGCCCGTAAGAGAAGGTTCAATTGTAAGCATCATCCGCTTAATTTCTACCCCAGATTATGCATCCTAGCATACTTCTTACCTTAGATTACAACTGTCACCACATTTAAACGACAAAAGGACAGGGCTTGACTTTTGAGGTTCCTAAGAAATTGTAAATTGGTTTCCACGTCAACCTTTGCTACTGATATAATATCATTGATACTAAAATTTCTAAATGGACCTCTAAAGACAACAAATTTATCTTAAGAGTAAACTTCCTACATCAAACACACTATGTTTAAGATAATTACTTTGTTGAATCTGCTTCAATTAACAAAGACAATGCCATACTATTCATGCGCGCATAAATGTCAGAATTAATCAACTTCTGCAGGAAGCATCTAGAGCTAAATATATCGTACAACAATACATAGCAGCAACAGGCGGGTTTGCTGCCATGAACACTGTGAACAGCATGTATGTTGTTGGTGAGGTAAACATGGCACAAGGTGAAATCCAGGAAGATGATCAAGACAAGACACGTTGCAAAAATGTGTCGGAGTCCGGTGCATACATGCTGTGGCAAAAGAACCCTAATTTATGGTTTATGGAGCTGGTCGTCTCAGGTTGCAGAGTCAGTGCTGGCAGTGATGGCACTGTCACTTGGACCCAGTCTTCTTTGAACCCTTCTCAGTCTTCCAAAGGACCTCCAAGACCACTTCGCCGCTTTTTTCAGGTAAATTTTACTACAACTCATTTGCTATGCACATAGCAATGTCAGGTCGTATGGTACAAGTCATCAGTACGTTCACTTAGAGTGTAATGTATAAATGTTTAAAAATTTCAAGTCAATTACTAAGAAATGGGCCAAATTGGGTTTTATATCCCCCTTGAATGGGTCACAAGGATCATTAAAAAACTTGGCTTATAGAAAACAGGACAGACAGAATGCATTCTGATCCATTTAAATAAGAAATGGGTCAATTTGGATTGTCTTCCATCTCAACCAGGTCAAATGGGCAAAGTGGGTCAAATAGGTTGCAGCTTCACCCATTTACTAAGGAATGAGTCCATTTAGATTGTGTTTCATCTCAGATATGGCAAATGAATCCTACTAAAAGATTTAGCTAAAAGGAAAATGGACCAAGCAGGTCAAACAAATCAAACAGGTTAAAAGTCGAACAGACTATATTTTAATTCATCCAACCTTACAAAAAATGATTTTTCAAAAACTTAGATCAATAGTATTGTTTTTCTGATCATAACTAACATATTAAAAATACATAAAAAAGTTCAAAGAAAATAGACATAAAAATGTTTGTAGGTCAACCCAACCCGTATACTAAAAGAAATGTGTTTGCGTTCTAATTAATTATCTAACCTGCCTGGCCACCACTATTGCCACCTCTAAGTGCTAATGCAGCAAGGTATTATGGCCACTTGCTTTTAACAAATTTACGTTTGATCAACGACAGGGCTTAGACCCCAGGTCAACAGTCAACCTATTCCTAAATGCAGTTTTCATAGGGGAGAAGTTAATCATGAACGAGAATTGTTTCATACTTAAGCTTGACACGAGCCAAGATATCCTAAAAGCACAAAGTAAAGCAAACATGGAGACCACACAACACATTATACAAGGGTATTTTAGTCAAAGAACAGGCCTCCTTATCCAATTTGAAGACACTAAATTGGTCAAAATCAAGTTGACACGGAAGGGAAGTGATCAGTTTGTCTATTATGAAACAAGTATGGAATCATCCCTAGAAGATTACAAATTTATAAATGGAGTAAATATCGCACATTATGGGAGAACTGTCACATCAATTCATAGATATGGACAAGAAGAAAACACGAGATGGAAAATTGAAGAAACTTGTGCTATTAAAGAAGTCGAGTTTAATATTTGTAGTTTAGCAACAGATTCCTTTTTACCTCCCCCTGAAGTAAAAAATGAAGAACAAGTGGTCTAAAGTTGCTTACTTTTACAGATGTAAATGAAAACAAAATAAATATGCAAATATTAATACCGAGATCAAATCCATAGCTACAAAAACCTAAGAAATATGGTAAACACCAACACATGAGAGAATCAGGGAATGGATTTACAAGTTGTGGGTCTAGAATTACTTACTAGCACTAACACCATTGTACTTGGCTAGAGGTGGAAAAGGATCAACTGGGAACATAGGGCTCAAAAAGCTTTACACACGGATTAGGATCATATTGCAGTATTTCAGCAGCACGTTCAAATTCTTCTCTCAAAACCCGAATGCTACGTTTGTCCACAACCCGGCCCAAATCATGAGATACCTCAAATGGATCTTCTATGCATATTAAATGACGGTCATTCCCGATCCTTCTAGTCCAGTCTTTTTCCCTTTTGCTATTTACAAACGTAACATAATTCAACTTTCCGTAAACATATGGTGATTAGTAAAGAAAATAAGAGATTAGGAGGAATTAGCAAACAACCTTATTAAGCTTCCCATGCGTATAGAAATAACATCATTTGTATAATCATGACGATAAGCCCAGTAGTTAAAGAATGCCCAAACCAATTGGGCAATACTCTCACCATTGTGGGAACCAAAACCTTGAAGTTTATCAACTTGGTCAAAGTAAGAACATTCAACATTGTCCACATTTACTTTATACGTTATCTCCATCCCCTAATAATATAAACAAATAAGCGCACATTTTGTAAAGGTTCATAAAGTGGAAGCTTAATAAAGAATGAAAACCTGTAGACAAGGAAGGATCGAAGGCGTTCGCTGCTGCAAGAAATGAATGCACATCAAAACATACCTGAAGACATATAAAAAAGGCAACAACTTGAAGATTTTGATAAGGGATAGACAAGAAAAAAAGGGGGGAGGGAACAGTTAACCCACGCATAGCTAGAGAGGGTCCCTTGGTAAGTTTCGTTAACCCTCGGGATTTCGCCCAGTGTTTAACAATAAATGCTAGCTGTCGCAATCTAACATCTATTTTTGAGTAATCCCGAAGAAGTTTTGTATTAACAACAGCAAGCAAATTGTTTACGCATATATCACATGAGATTCCAGTGACAGGATCCATCAGCTTCACTATGGGAACCCTGGCACGAGTCAGCGCCTGCAGAAATAGCATAAATGAAAACCTTAATTGGACCAATTACCCTTTGAGAAACAGAAGGGATGATGTACCTGAACGTTTTCAAGGTTATCTGATTTCAAAATATCAGCTAGCTTCAACAAGATGTCTGTTTTGTCCACGTCAGTATCCCCATTGCAAGGCATACATCGATGTCACTTTTACGAAACCCAAATGAGTTGGCGCATGATCCATACAGAAATAAACGAGCACCAGGCCATTCATTTGTAACATGTTTGTTTAATAAAGCCATTAATTGTTTCTGCTTTTCTTTTTCTTCTTCTGGTGGTATCAAAGACTCATAGATTTCAAGAAAATGAGCATTTAGCCTGTTTATATCCGGCCGACATTGTGTATGACTTCTATGGTTTCTCATTCTCTGGTTCAGCAGCCACTGTCCCCTTTTATCGGATCTGTAATCCTGATCAAAAATTGTAATTTGATAATAAAGCAAGGGTAAACATAACAAGGAAGATAACAAAATTATCTATTCCAATAAACAGTTTTTACCTTTTCTCTGGATTTAGGGCCCTTCTTAGCATCATCTGTTGCATCTTCAAGTAGTAAATTATCAACCTGTTCCTCCAAATCATCCAATTCCAGAGAGTCAACCCCGTTGGTCCTTGATCTTTCTTCATTATTGATATTGTCTTGAGCATGATTGAGCTGATTTGTCCCCCCAATATGCAATCTCTCACCTGAACTTGCAAGGTTACCCTTTCCCTTATCCATACTCTTCCCTGAAAAGCCCGGAGGCGGCATTCGTCTCAGTTGCTGCTGCGATGGAGATGGCGATGGCGATGGCGATGGCGATGGCGTTGAGACATAATTGCCAAAGGTCAGGGAGCTAAGCTGCGTAAACTCAGCATTCCTCTGCCTCTCAACCTCCGAACCTCTTCTGTTCACCGTAGCCGAATCTCTTTCCTTGAAGGAATTAGCATTATTTGAGGCCTCGTTATGCGAAGAACCAAAACGAAGCATGTCTCGGGGGTTGAAATTGAAATTAGGGTTTTGGGGATGGGGAAAGGGAAAGGCCTGGTTGAAGTAAGTATGAGGCGGGAAAAGAAGAGGGCGGGAGGAGGGGTTGGGGAGATAGGCGGAGGCGGAGGCGGAGGCGGTGGCGGTGGCACTGCCATGAGGTGTTGAGAATTGGGGGAGTAGTATGGAGGGTCCCACGGCTGGATCATGGGGGACTGCTGGCGGCTGGGGACGCGGCTGCTGTGGAGGGTTTTTCAGCAGTTGGAGAAGAAATTCGCCGCCGTTCACAGGAGGTGATGGCGGAGCATCGCCCCCACCGCCGACCATGGTTTTTGTGTGTGTGTGTGTGTGTGCGCGCTTGTTTGTTACTTTGAACAGAGATAGATGACCATCAGATCAAAGGCGGCTTCTATGTAATTGTAGTTGCTACTTTATCTCTTTTTCCTTTGAATTTTGACTTCTTTTAAATTTAACTAAGGGGTTCGTTCTTTAATACTTTCTATCTTTTAATTTCAATTTTATTGGTTTAACACAATCTATTGTTATATTTTAATCATCATAAGTTATAATCATATAATCCAAAATAACCCTTAAATTACTATTTTAGTTTTTTGTGGTTTGGGAAAAAATTACAGTTTTAGTATAGTAATTTGGTAGTGAAGGCTAGAGAGGTCGTTGGAAGGGAGAGAGGGTGATGAAGGTAGCGATAAGTTAGGGTTAATGTATTGAATATGTAACTAGAGATCATTCTCTTCCGGACCAAACCTTTGCTTTTCTAGTCACTGTGGCTATATGATTATAGTGGTGTTTATCGAGTCATATTTCATACCCAGGTCATTCGAATGAGGTGGTTTGAGTTGGGAAAAGTTAGGTGAGTTAGAAAACCTAACCTTAAACTTTTAAGATGAGGTTATAATAACTTGAGTAAATCACGCTTTTCGTCCCTGTGGTTTGATAATTATAACGATTTTCATCCAATGGTTTAAAAACGCCCGGTTTAACCATTATGGTTTAAATTTTGTTACAATTATTTACGTTCCACTAACGTCGTCTAACTTTTCTGTTAATTTTTTTATGAAAATACTAAAATACCACTATTTATATATAAATAAATAAATATTAAATAAAGTAATAATAAAATAATATATTTTATTAATCCCTACTCCCACCCTCACCCCTCCTCATCTCTTGCCTTAAAGCCATGACCACCATACTAGCACAATCACACCAGCCCCATCACCCCATCACCCCATCACCATCACCATCACCATCTTCATCTTCATCACACCACCACCATGTCAATTCCAGCATGAGTAACCACCACCAGAACCACCCTCACCACCACCTATTCTCTTCTCTTCTATTCTCTTCTCTTCTATTCTCTTCTCTTTTCACTGTGACGAAACTCTTGCCTAACCACCTACAAAATTTTGTTAGAGCCCCTTTAAAAGGTAAAACTCCAATTTGGGTGGCCAACCGTGATGCAATAGAGGCCTCTCACAAGCGCCAACGTCGATTCCTCCGGTTGATCTGACAGTAACATTGTCGTCACAGATGGAGTTTTAGAACATGTTTTGGTCGCAACTGTAGAACCCTTGTAGGTGTATGGATTATGTAGGAATTTGGGGTCTTTTAATGCTAAATCGATGGTGAATCCGTGCAAATGTCTGAACGGATTTCGGCCAACGGATTCCGGTGGGTGGGACGTCAAAGATTTCTCCGGCGGGTGTGTGAGAGACAGTAGATAAGTTTGACGAGATCGGTGATGTGACATTCGATCAGCAGAAGGTGGAATCGTCTTTGGGGAATTCGAGTTCTGATTTGGGGATAATTCAAGATTTGTTGAGTATTAGGGTTCCTCGAGAGGTCTCCGGGAAGACGAGTGCCGGTGGTGGTTGCCGGCGAGTGTTGGGTGGTGGTGGTGTGGTTGCCAGAGAGTGGTGGGTGATGGCGGTATGGTTGTCGGCGAGTGGTGGGTTGTGGTAGTGGAGGTGGTTCAGATGTGTTCAAACAAGAAAAAAAACATGGGGTTATGTTTATTTGTAATATAATAACACATTTAGTCCAAGAGTATTTTTGTTTTTTTTTTAATCTGATAGGAAAATTGGATGAAGTTAACGTTTTGGACTTAATTGTGACAGATTTAAATCACAGTGGTTAAACCGGACGTTTTTAAACTATTGGATAAAAAACGTTATAACTACCAAAGCACAGAGACTAAAAATGTAATTTACTCTAATAACTTTGTTTTAAATTTATATATCCAATTAACTAGTTTTAGCAAACCCGTATGATACATGGGTTGAAAAATAAGAAAACAACATAATTCATAAATGTATAAATATATTTCGTATGATTAAATTACGTATTACTATAACAATAAAAAATAAAAAGTTACATTTATAAATTATAAATATTCAAAATACTTTTTTGAATAATATAATATATAATCTATACTATATATATAATAAGTTGATAATATAACATATTAAATTAAAACAAAATAAATTATTACTATTAATTGAGTTTCTTAAAATAAAGAAATTGACTAAAATAATATATTAATTTAGGCGGAGAATGACATGTGTCATCCTAGTTACTCTTTTATTATTTATATTATATTATATAGTATAGACTTTTAAATTTCATTTTTATTTTGAGTAAATTGACATTTTCGTCTCTTTGTGGTTTGGTGAAAATTGTCACTTTCATTCAATAGTTTATTTTTTCGCATCTGGGTCCCTGTGGTTTACAAATCTTGTCATATTCATCCAGTTCGTTAACTCCATCCAACATTCTCCGTTAAATGAAGGGTATATTGGTCATTTTACATACATGTTTTATTTTCTATTTTTTTAAACCTCATTTAATATATCCCCTTTAAATAAATTGCTATTTTAATCCCTGTAGTTTTGACATATTTGCCAATTCAGTCCAAAAATCCCACCACCTTGGCATAAAACACAATATCACCACCACCCGTGATGGAACCACCATGTAGACATAGGGTACAAATAACCCACACAAGACCGGGTACCCGAACCCGAAAGCCCGACCCATGCGGTCGGAACGGGTAAGCCAACAGGACACGTGCTGTAACATCTCGTATTTTGCGACGTTTAATAATGAAAAATAATAATAATAATAATAATAATAATAATAATAATAATAATAATAATAATAATAATAATAATAATAATGGTAATAATAATAATAATAACAATAATAATAATGATAATAGTGGTAATAATAATAATAATAATAATAATAATAATAATAATAATAATAATAATAATAATAATAATAATAATAATAATAATAATAATAAAATAAAAATAATAACAATAACAATAATAATAATAATAATAATAATAATAATAATAATAATAATAATAATAATAATAATAATAATAATAATAATAATAATAATAAAGTCCAGGGACCATTTATGTCAATTTAAAACTTAAATAAAACTTTTATACATAAAATAATAAAAATCAAAACCGCAGGGGCCATTGTGTAACTTCCAATTTTTCAAAACCAACCCTGCCCCCCTCGTTTTCCCGGCGAAACTTCCGGCCACCGCCGGCACAACTCCGGCGAGGCCCAAACACCGCATTTCACGCGGTTTTAATTCAAATTAAAGCTCCCGACATGTTCGCGACCGAGATTCGAACATATGGACCCATTTAATTTGAAAAATGCGCTCGTTTACGCGTGCAAGAATCGAACCCGCTCGATCCGTTCAAAATCAAATTCAAATTGAGCTCGTACGCACAAATTGCCACTATAAATAGAGGGCAAACGATCATCTACCCGCACACAAACTTTCTGTAAACTCAATTTGATCAAACACACACACAAACATCGAATTCGATCGCCGTCTTCATCGCGACCTGCAACTTGATCGAGAACAACCTTCGGAGTTCTCTTAATCCAAATTGATATAGGGCTTTCGTTTGTAATCATCACTAGAAGCTTTCTGTGGAATTAATTGGAATATCATCAACGAAATCATCTCGAATCCAAATCTCCTCTGCGCGGCTGTTCTTGATCTTATTCTCTATCGATTCAACATCAGATCAGGTAATTGAACACACCCTCGTACTCGATTTTACATGGGGATCAAAAGCCCCATGAATTTGAACATTAACAGATTCGAATTGATCCTCAATTTGGATCAAATCAAATCTAGGGTTTAGGTGAATTGGGGATGAATTGCAATTAGTGTTTAAAAGAAATTAAAACAGAACAATACCGCGGCTTAGGCCCTTGTTCCACTGGTCCCTGCGTTCCATGTTAAACAGGAGGTCCCGGGTTCGACCCGGGCACCCCCTTATATTTTTAAAATGCCTTTTTAAGCTTTAAAAAAATTATAAAAAATTCCTAAAAATTATAAAAATTAATTTTATAAACTCTGATTTTTTTTAAGTTATCAAACAAATTTTTGTAAAATTATTTCTTTGAAACACTTAATTTTTATATATAAAATATCAAATAACAAATATTATAATTAGTTTATTGTTACCAAATAAACTTTAAATAGTCAAAATTTCTACGTTATTATTGTCATTACGTTACCTTTAATTATAGGTTTATTTATGTCAATTATGAAATGTTATTTACATTTTATAAATTTAATCATTTTATAAAAATTTAATATTTTTTTTTATAAAATGGATTAATTAATCTTTCTTTTATGGTATAAAAATATATATACGATCTTGATAACTAATCCCAAATTCCATCAAAGACCCTAGATTCTCGTTAAAAACGTTAAGATTAATATTAACCAACTTAAACCTCGTCGTTATATATATAATCTTAGGTACCTTGTAAAAGAATTCGTTGGAACGTCGTCTATTATCCTTATTAATCGTCATCCATATACTTAATTACCAAGTGAGTATTTCTATACCCATTTTATTATTTCACACACTTTTGGGTGAAACATGTTACCGTATAAACGTTACACTTGTAAACACGTTTGATTCTTGTAAACTTATGGCAATTTGCTTGTGTGTTGTGATTAGTTGAATCTTGTAGCTACCATGTAATGTCGAATATATGTACAATCATTAACTATTGCTAGCCTGGCGACGTCATAGATCTATGGGCCTGACAAGCCTGCTTGGTTGATCCAAGTACACTTAGCTAATCGTATATACTTTTAACGTTAATAGAATATTAACGTCGTTTGATACTTGTAAAACATTGTCAAGGTTTGATTGTGCATTCTGTCTTACATCCCTAGTTACCTTGTTCTCTAATTTACAACATGAATTGCCATCTTTTATATACGTATGTATGAAAAACAATAGAATGCTCACCAGCAATATGTTGACCTTTTATTTTTAACATGTTTCAGGCAATAGCGTTATGTGGCTGTGAACAATCGTAACTCTCACGCCTCGACGATTCCGCCGTCAAGGTTGGGGTGTGACAGATTGGTATCAGAGCCCATAACTATAGGGATTTAGGTTATTAATGATGACCTAGACTATAGCTTATGCATGCACCTTATAGTATTTTTATCTTGTAAATACATGGTTTGCATATTACATAATGCTATGCCTTCTTATGTGCAATTTGATGCCTTAGCATAGGATTGCCTAAACTTAGTTACTTGTCTCCCTAAACTTATCTTTGACTCTCCCCGAACATAAAACCTCTCTATCTTATTCTCGACGACACGTGGAATCGTATACTTATGCTTATGACTTGGATCTTTAGACGTTATGTCTAATCTATATAAATCTCATCAAGGTTTTGATTACATGAACCTAAGAAATATTGTGTGACACATAGACACCTGTATTCTGGATTTCCTGGCAAAAAGCCTTCGGGCTAAGGCAAGCGTATTCGTATAAATCTCATTGAGGGGCCCGTTACGCTTACCTGGGGATTTCTGGGATGAGTGATAAACTATGGTCAAAATACACAAATCTCTAAGGCAAATGAGTCAATTTACCTTGACGTGTCCACGGTTCCAAATGATAATGCGTTATCAAATGGAATCATTCCGTGTACCTTACAACCTTTAGCCTACCTTTGTCTAAACTAATATTCTTTGTTATCCTCACCCCCGTAATTAGCTCCTTTTTGTATGTCCAGCATGTCTCGACAACTTGCAAAACGTGGAAACTCCAACCGCAAGCTGGCAGCAATGATCGCCAAACAAATGGCTGCTGTGCTCCCAACCATGGTTGCTGAACTTACTAGCACCATGATGGCTAATAGCAACAACAACACCAATGGAAACAACAACGGTGCTCAAGGAGAAAATAGCAACAGCCGAAACGGGAACGATCGTACTTGCACCTTCAAACACTTCAACTCGTGCAAACCCACCAACTTTAGTGGCAAGGAAGGAGCCACTGGTCTTCTTGAGTGGTTCGAAGGCATGGAGAACACTTTCGCCAATTGTGAGTGTCCCGAGGCACTTAAAGTCCGTTATGCCACTAGTATGCTCCAACAAAGAGCACTCACCTGGTGGAATAGCGAGAAGAGAAACCGAGGAGCTGATGCTATTTTGGCACTCTCTTGGGATGAGTTCAAGAACATCGCCATCGCGAAGTTCTGCCCGAGAAGTGAATTGCAAAAGCTGGAAGAAGAATTCTGGAATTTGAAGCAAAATGATGGTGATCATTTGGCCTACTCAACTAGGCATCATGAGTTGAGTTTATTATTGCCTCACATGGTCGATACTGTTCCCCGCAACATCGAGAAGTTCATAAAGGGTGTACCACCCCAAATTCAAGATGCTGTGGTGGGTAGCCGACCCACAACTTTGGAGGAAGCAATTACTATCACAGCGCAGCTCACTGAGAATCATATTAGAGCTGGCACTATGTCGGCAAAGGGTTCAAAGTCTACTGTGAAGGCGACACCAGAGGCAACAAAGGATGTAAAGGCAGAGTCGTCTTCCCAAAACAAGAAGCGTAAGTTCACAACAACACGCAACTACGCTGTGACCACTCCAAATCCTCCTCAAAAACAAATGGTGGTGGCAAATCAAGCTCCCATGGCTAAAGTTTATACGGGTTCTCAGCCAATGTGTAACACGTGTAAGTACCATCATGCGGGTAACGTTCCATGCCGAATCTGCTCGTTGTGTGGAAAGTATGGCCACTTGGTGACTACTTGTCTTCGTGCACCAAACAACGCCGCAATGCTTGCCAACCGAACCTGTTACAACTGTGGCGAGCCTGGTCATATTCGTCCGCAATGCCCTCGCAATGCGGGCAACGTGCCACCAGCTCGTGGAAGGGCTTTCAATATCAACGCCAACCAAGCACAAGTCAGCAATGACGTTGTGAATGGTACGACGAAGAACCCGTTTGAAATCATTTCTTGTATTATTGATGTTTTCCATCTTTGTAATCATCGTATCAATAATAAAATCTTTTTTTTACCGAACAGGTATGTATCTTGTAAATAATCATTACGCATCTGTATTATTTGATTCGGGTGCGGATAAGAGTTTCGTGTCGCTAGAATTCGAGCCTGTACTTTCTAAATCACGTATTAATCTGGAAAGACCCTATACAGTCGAAGTCGCCGATGGAAAACCCATTGTCGTTGATGCCATAATACGTGATTGCATCATAAGCTTTAACGAGCACGAATTCCCTATTGATCTTATTCCTATGAAACTCGGAAGCTTCGACGTCATCATTGGAATGGATTGGCTAGTCAAACATCATGCTGAGATCGTATGTTTTGAGAAGTGTATTCGAATACCGTTACCATCCGGGGATACTTTGAAAGTGTTCGGCGAGAAACCATCACAAGGACTCAAACTCATGTCTTGCACTCAAGCCCGAAAGTGCTTAAGCAAGAAGTATATAGCCTTCTTGGCTTACGTGGTCAACACAAAAGCCAAAGGGAAAGAACTTAAGGATGTCCCTATTGTACGAGACTTTCCTGAAGTATTTCCCGATGACCTTAGTGGTTTACCTCCCATACGTGAAGTTGAATTTAAAATTGATTTGATACCGGGAGCACAACCCGTGGCTAAGTCACCATATCGGCTTGCACCATCGGAATTGCAAGAACTCTCTAGCCAACTCCAGGAATTATCCGAGAAAGGGTTTATCCGCCCTAGTTCTTCTCCTTGGGGTGCACCTGTCTTATTTGTGAAGAAGAAAGACGGGTCATTCCGTATGTGTATCGATTACCGAGAGCTCAACAAGTTGACCATCAAAAACCGGTATCCTCTCCCTCGTATCGACGATCTGTTTGATCAACTTCAAGGAGCTACTATATTCTCGAAGATTGATCTACGTTCTGGATATCATCAATTACGTGTCCATGATGATGACATCCCCAAGACCGCATTTCGTACACGTTATGGGCACTATGAGTTTACGGTGATGCCTTTTGGCTTGACTAATGCTCCTGCTGTCTTCATGGATCTCATGAATCGAGTATGCAAGCCTTATCTAGATAAGTTTGTGATCGTCTTCATTGATGACATTCTCATCTACTCCAAAACCAACGCCGAGCATGAACTACATTTGCGACAAGTTCTTGAATTATTGAAGAAAGAGCAATTGTACGCGAAGTTCTCGAAGTGTGACTTCTGGCTCAAGGAAGTTCAATTTCTAGGACATGTGGTGAATAGCCAAGGAATTCACGTTGACCCTGCAAAGGTGGAAGCTGTGAAGAATTGGTGTGTTCCCACGACACCGACCGAGATTCGCTCTTTCCTTGGTCTTGCTGGTTATTATCGGCGATTCATCGCCAACTTTTCGAGGATCGCGAAGCCGCTCACTTCCTTAACACAAAAAGATAAACCATTCAAGTGGGGGCCCGAACAAGAGGAAGCTTTTGAAACATTAAAACACAAACTAAGCAATGCTCCTATCTTGACCCTACCCGATGGAAACGATGATTTCACCGTATATTGTGATGCTTCAAAACAAGGT